>ML781391.1:1111926-1142314 GCA_009831015.1 Picea engelmannii | reverse complement strand
TGGGCTCACTCATTCAGCATATCAGTACAGATTGGTAAAAGATTGGTAATGTATTTCGGCCATCAGATGCTCTTCTGACCTCACACATTAGGGGGCATCTGTTATAACCCTAAATTGCACCACACATGCTTATCTGGCATCAGGCCAACTCTTATCCCTTCATTGCTAAAACATTTGTTCAACAAGCTCTCTGAAAATCCTCTTGTGTCAAGGCCCACGTGCCCTAATCCATTATTGCACGCGTGTGCACGCTGGCAGGCCCACTACAGCCCGCGTGTACCTAACAAAACACAAAAATAGAAAAGTTTCCGACGAAACAAAAAGCTATGGGTCAGTTAACTGAAACTCCCGGCCATGCATGGCTGAGAGTTCGTCCAAAACCCTAGCTCCTTCTAGCCTTTAAAACAACGGGTAGGGGTACCATTTGGAGGAGGAAAATTATAGCGAAGAAACTCTGCCCATTTGTCGAATCCATTGTCCCAACCCTTTGGCCTTTCCTCAAGCCAAAGGAGAATTAACGCAAAGCAGTTGGAGGACAGAAGAGGAGGAGCCCAGGATCAGGATCAAGGAGCGGTGGTCGGTCTCGACTTTGATTGTAAGTTGATTCATTTTTCAAATAATAAAAGAATACTTTTCCCGTCCCAATGCATGAGTTATCTATGGTTTGTTTAATTTATGCTTAATTTCTAACCCTCAAGTAGAGAAGTAGCATGCATGCGTAGTTGTTTGTCTTGATTGCAGGTTATCTTTGGAAGGAGCAGCGCAAGTAAGCGGTCAAGAGCGCAACGGAGGATCTACACAGAGCATCAGTAACAAGGTTAGTATTTCCTTTCCATGTATGTATTGTGAAAGAGGGGTTTAAGTTTTGGGTCGTAGGTTAAAAAGTAATTTCTTTAACGGTCAAAATCTGCATGCAAGTCTGACCCTAGTTTGCTAGTCCGTAGGGTATTTTTCCCAACAACAATAGGGTTTCAAATTGTGAAGGATATAAACAAGGCTCTACTTGGTTGAAAAGAAAAAAACTGTTGAGGCAAACGGTTTACAATGTAAAGCGAGAACCGGCTATAGGCTCAATAATGCAAGCGAGGGCATGAGATGCAATTACAACTTAATGCCAAAAAATGTCCTTTTTTATGTCTTTTAGTCTACTTGGTGTGAAAAAGGGATAAAGTTGTGCCAAATAGACGTCCTTTCAAATCCAATTTACGAGTGTGAAAGAGACAAGTTCACTCAGTAATCTTTTCACTTTTTGAAGACGAGTTGGAAAAGAGCTTAAATTAAAGTCGTTTGGGAGTCTTCGAGGTATAAGGCAGCGTGTTGATAATTGAAAAATGTGGCTCAGCATAAATTCATGTACTAGCTATGAGGGACTCCCGATCCTATGGAAAAAATATCTGCATGGGCACCAAGTGAAGTATGGGGATCTAACTAGGGAACCCATGTTTGGTAAGTCTCTACCACTTGATAATGACACGACTTCTAACAGATGGAAGGTTATGTGTCGCAACAAATGGGTTCGTACCTAAGGCATAAAAAGTGGCAGTTATAGGATAATGCAAAAAATGCATAATGGAATGGATACCTATCCTATATGTTGGGTAATGAAAATACCTACCCGCGGTGACGAACGACCAACATAATGTTGAAATCTGCAAGAATCTCTGGTGAAAACTACAAAAACCAACTCAATCCACCTTTGTATTAGTCCATTAGGCAAAAAAATGGCTCAAAACTATAGAAAGTGGGTAAAAATTATTTATAAATAGTAACAAAACCAAAAATTAGTATACCATTTTGATTTTTAACCCAAATAGTGAAAATTGGACTAAAATACCTCTGATATTCAAAAGGTGATTGCGGGAGCGTCGGGCAACGAAATCAGAAACCGTCTGGACCAAGTAATTCTTCTTCCCTTCCTCTTCATTTCTAGTGGATTAAATTTTTAAATTAGGTTTCAAATTTTGAGAAATTTAGGGCGCAAATTGTGTAATTTGGTGTACGTGGGTTTTCCCTTATCGGGTCATGTATACGATGGGTTATACGCACCTGTGAAAACTACAGGACGCGTATACCTCACCCTATATGTGACTATAATCGAAGCAGCTCATGTACAAGCATGGAATAAAAGATTTCTAAGGTTGCTAACTCAAATTTTGACTGTCTTTGGCATGATGGTTCCTGAATGGAGAGAGAGAGCACGAGGAGGTCGATGTTGTTGTGGATCGAGATCTGGGGGCCCAAATGGCCTTAAAGAGATGTGGATTATATAAATTTTGGGCACTCAAAGGAATGAGGGCCCAGGTGAGGTTGCTCAAGATGCTTGTGGGTTACTGGAACCCTAAGAGTAAAAGCTTCAACCTCGATGGGCAACCATTGAGGATTGAAGTAGAGGATGTCTACCTTTTTACTAGATTATCATGTCGAGGAGAGGTTGTAAACCTAAAATCACGGGGAGCAGGAAGCAGAATGAAAATAGAGGAGTACATCAATGCCCACTATGTAGAAGGGACTTCGAAGGTCGGGAGTCAACTCCCTATCTGGGCGATAAACAATATCAACCTGAATATTGTTGTCCTTGTATTAACCAGGATCACAGGTTCGGCCTCATTGCACCAGGCATTTAGGTCACTCATGTTCTATGTAGTACAGTGTATGAGACCCATAGTATATGATTGGTGTACCTCACTACTGGAAAACATGAAGAGCTAGTTGACAGAGTGCAAACAAGGGAGTAAGAGGAATTTTGGTTTTGCCTCTATCTTATGCAGTTTCTTCTTTGAGCGGGTTCCAAGTTTGGGACCTAGAGTTGAGATTCTTCCGAGAGGACGTCGTGATCCATCCATGGAACGGTGGACCGAGGTAATGAGGTAGTAGGTGGGAGGTAGGGTGCCCACACCCTACAACGAGGATTTCTTCTACCGATGGTAGCGACAGGTCCCTTCCCTAGAACACTATCCCTATGTGGGGATAGACTTTCGAGGATATCCAGACATGCCACTTCCACCAGGGTCCGCCTATGGTGACATAGGTATGTCAAATGTTTTTAAATATTTCATTTTTTTTGTATTTTTGTATAATAGAACAAAAATATTTTTGGATGGTGCTTAAGTACTAACTAGAAACTTGTGTAACGCATATGTGGGTTCGCGATGGCCGGAAGGGTTTCCTCAACATTGACGGAGGAACCGGGGAGATGAGGTGGAGGGAGGAGAAGTTGAGAGAGTCCTACAAAACATGTAGGGCAACCTGTCTCGTTTGAATCATAGGATTCCCATGGTTCAGGTAGAGGATCTGCCTGAAGCCATGCAGCGACAGGTGGTTGGTGTGCCTAGAGCTTGGGTGCGACTCTTTCAGCATCTCGCAAATGTTGTATTTTGTTACCATGACACACATCCGGTGCCACAGGCATAGATGTCGTGGATATTGTAGTATCGGTTGTATATGTGTATTGAGGGTATTAGCCTCAATTTTGTACTATAAACACCATATTTTTTGAAATATATATAAAAAGGGATCTTCGGCTTTACTTATATTTTACAATGTGTACATTCATGACATGGTTTTCTTTGCTTTAGTTATGTGAAAAAATCCAATCTAAAACAAAATTAGCATAAGCATCGGATACATGATTAGAACTCCTAGGAATGTGATAATAAGTAATAAAATCAAACTATCGTTCTAAAAGATGTACCCATAGGAATCGATGGAGTAAAGCAATATCACGCACATGGTAACTATCGTTCAACTCACATACTACTAACTGGGAATCCAGGTGAACCTCTAATGAGTGAATACCATGCGAGATAGCATCCCGCAAAAGTTCTATAACGACGCTATATTCAGCCACATTATTCATGGATGGCCCTAGGCATACGCCACCTAAAGAGACCAGTAGACCCTCGGGTGAGTAAACCACCCAAGCAGCGAAAGCCAATTTCTGTGTATGACGACTGGCCCCGTCTGCGAATCCTATATAGACCGAAGACTTCATTGACATCTGCAAACCAAGGGAAAACTTGATAAGCAAGATGAATATGAAAAGAAAGGAAAAAGATATATACACTAGAATACATTAGTAAACAAAGAGTTTCGCCCAAGCTTGGGGCTCAAGCATAATATCTTTTCAAGTAGAGCCCATTCATGGGTTCAACCAACATATTCCCTTCATAATCTTCTAACTCATAGGCTCCTTTTTCTAGAACATGTCACACGATATAAGGAACGTGCCACATGGGTTTAAACTTTCCTGCCCCTAGTGGTTCTTTGGCTTGATCATATAAGAGGACCAAGTCACCCTCAGCGTACAACTAAGGATAGACAGACTTATCATACCGGACCTTGACACGTCTTTTGTTCGCCTCGATAATATTATAGGCGTCTCGACGCTGCTCGTCAAGACTCTCTAGGTGTAAAAGGCGTCGCTCGATATCAGAAGTGTCAGGTAGGAGCATGATTGCCAACTTCAGAGAAGGGATTTCACATTCAATAGGTAATATCGACTCCATAATGTGTACTAACTGGAAAGGAGCAAATTCGGTGGCAGTCTTGACCGAGGTTCGGTATGCCCAGAGTGCGGAATATAGCATAATCCAGTCGGACTTACTCTAGGTGACAATTTTTTGCAAAATGGTCTTGAGAGACTTGTTGACGGCCTCTACTTGTCCATTTTCCTCGGGGTAATAAGGAGAATAATTACCATGTCTAAACCCCAGCTTAGATGCTAGCTCTTCCATCATTTCGTTTTGAAAGTGTCTGCCATCATCAGTGACAATCTCACTCGGGATACCGAATAGGGCGATAATTTGATTGAATACGAAGAAGTTCGAAGTCTTCCCATTGGATTTAACTGTAGGCATGGCCTCAACCCACTTAGTAAAGTAGTCAACATCCACGATAATGTGTTGATTCCCCCCAGCCAAAGTTGGGTTGCAATCCACGAAGTCCACCCCCCACTTGGTGAAGGGACCGACGGTAATGACTGGATGAAGAGGGGTTGGATGCGAGCACATTTTTCGAGTGAACACCTTGCAGGGATGACACTTCTTAACTACTTCAATACAATCTTTAAAGATAGTAGTCAAGAAATAACCGACTCGCAAAATCTTTTGGTTTGTCGCAAGCCTGGATAGATGACCGCCACAAGCCCCACTGTGGAAATCGTTCAGTACTGACTTAGCCTCTCTGTGAGTTAAAAAATGACGCAAGATATTGTCTATTTCTTGGTGGTACAAATTGTCACCGACGATAGTATAATTCTTAGCTTGGTACCTTACACGCCGTCGGTCATCTCGTGAGAGATGTTGAGGGAAATTCAAAGTTTGAAGCTAGAGAACAATGTCTCATACCAGGGGTCAGACAACGAGACAAGAAAAATGTGTTCATCCGCAAACGAATCAACATGGATAACATCCTCATCTAATCATGGAAAATCGGGTATTAACTCCACGAAGACTAGTGATTTCTTGGATTTCGCAAAAGCGAAATCAAGATCAAACTCTTGTAAAATGACAATCCATTTATTATATTTTTCCCCTATGATACACCTGGTAAGGACGTATTGAAATGGATTGACATCGGCAACCACAGTAGTCTTGCAAAGTAATATATAATGACGCAAACGTTGGACTGCGTGGATGACAGCCAAACCTAGCTTTTCAACGTGGGAATAATTAAGTTCAAGACCGACTAAGTTTCGACTGAGATAGTAGATGATGTGCTCGCGAAGCTCATCATCTCCCTGAACCAAAACCATACCAATCGTCTCCTTAGACATGGCGATGTAAAGCAAGTAATCTCTATTGTAGTCAGGAGACTTCATCAGAGGCATCGATACCAAGGCTTTCTTCAAAGAATCGAAGGACTCCTAGGCTCGCTCATCCCAAATAAAAGGGGTGTCCTTCTTCAAAAGACACATGAAACCCTTAGTGATATTGGCATAATTTACTATAAACTGACGAAGAAAGTTAGTTTTCCCCTGTAAACCTTGAAGTTGTCTAATTGTGCATAGGGGAGGAAATCGAAGTATTGTCTCAACCTTTAGTGGATCTACCATGATCCCAGTCTCATAAACTAGAAATCCCAAAAGACGACCAGACCTAACGCAAAATATGCACTTGTGAGGGTTCAACCGGATTCTATAGTAACGACATATTTCAAAAACAAGTCAAAGGTGGGTAGTGTGATCCGCTCTCTTGCGAGAGTGAGCAGCAAGATCATCAAGGTAAGCTTCGACTATGTGCTTAAGATCATGAAAAGTGAAGGTCATGGCAAGTTGAAATGTTGCTCCGGTGTTTTTAAGGCCGAAAGGCATTTTCCGGTATGCGAAAGTACCCCAAGGACAAATAAATTTTGTCTTGTGTTGATCCTCGGGTTTGATTTGAATTTGGTTATATCCTAAAAATCCGTCCATAAAATAAAATACTTCACTTCCCGCACACTCGTTGAGAATCTGATCGATAAAAGGTGTCGGGAAGTTGTCTTTAGGACAGGCCTTGTTCAGGTCACGAAAGTCCATACATACATGGATAGTTCCTTGCTTCTTATTCACTGAAACGGGGTTGGATACCCATTCAGTCAAGGGAACCGGGTAGATGAAGCCAACATTAAGTAGCTTCTCCACCTTTACCTTAATAGTAGGGGCCTTCTAGGGATTGACAGCTCTAAGACATTGTTGAACAATTTTAGCATCCATATAAGTTCTAATCTCATGTTAGACAGTATGAGGGTTAGTTCTTGGCATCTCTTCATATGAACAAACAAATACATCTCGAAATTCCTTGAAGAGTTCAGTGTAGATCAAGATTTCTTCTGGCAAACAATTTGCACCGATATTTATGTTTTCAACCTTGCCAGGGGTACGAGAGATATCGATCATGACGGTAGGATAAATACTCGCCATATTTCCTTCAACATAAATGTTGTATGTATCAAGTGAATTACGACATGACCGAATGTCTCACTCAGAGTAGATCGAAAGTCATCTTGTTTGATTCCTTCAAGCTTTGGGAGAAAATAAGAGCAGTGATGCATATAATCCCAAGGTTTGTCAAAACCATTCATGGATTCAATGATAGCTTTTTCCAAAGGCAAAGTCTCATAGAGTAAATCATGTGAACAAGACAACGAAGTGGCCCACATGGGCCTAAGAACGAGATCCTCCTTGTTCGTTGGTGAGGTAACAGAATTGGGATCGGCAGAAGAGTCAAGAACAACTTGATACACAATATTTGTTGTCATTCCAACATGCAACTGACCTTCACAGGATTAAGTCAGGGAAGGTAGGGTCCATGGATAACTAAAATAGGAAGTGTGGAAAGGAATGGACCTCCCTGTCAAGATGGACCTACTAGACATGGTGTAAACGTGATGACTTGGAAAGTACCCATAAGGGAAGAATACATTTCGACACCGATATTCTCATTTGTCGACTGAGAATTGTTGATCAAAGGGATCGATGGTCCAATAGATGCATTAGGACTAGAGTACGCAAAGGATAATTGGACGATCGTCGCGATATTCCCTTCAAGAGGACAACAAAGAGTACGGAAGACGGACGATACGATGACGACCATAGCATGGGTCCAATTGCATCCTAGTAACAGGTTATAATCAAGAGGCGCATCAACTACCTCTACCTCCACCTCTACCGTCTTCCCACCTAACTGGACCGGAAAGGCGGGAAGAATATCGTGAGGGCAAAAGGAATGACCGTCAAAAGCATTCAACATGTTTGATGACTTGGAAAGAGTCGGAGAACTGAGAGCTTTCAAAAAGATCAGGGACATCACACACTTAGCAACGCCTTCATCAACAACCTTACACTTGATGGTATACTTTGAGTACTCCATGTGGATTTGGAATGCCACATGGTAAGGCAAGCAAAGCTTCACATCTGTGACGTCAAACTTGATAACCTTTGAGCCACTAGGTTTTATAGCACCTAAAGCAGATATTAGGGCATTCCTCTGTGAAGGACACGTCTAGAGTACCTCCAAAGCCAACATCTCACAAGGGGTTTGACCCAGGTCCTCAACAATAGGGTAGTTATGGGCGGCTCTAGCATTTGGATTATAGGTAGAGCACTTGAATACTCCTTTCAAAATATGAGGCAGCGGCTCTGGTTTTTCAATCTATAAAGTCATCTCTGGAGGAAGAGGAGGAGATTCTAGACTGGGAATACCTTGTGGAGAGCTATAGTCTCGAGATCGAGTGGCTACATTAACTTTCACATCGACCATATTGATACACAAATGGTCGCCATCTTGCAACGACGGGTTTTGACTCCCACCAGCCGCATTTCCAGCATTTGAGGAACTTGAGGCCATGTGTTGGTTATGTGGAAATGGATTCGTCAACACGGCGGGAGGTAGAGATAATAGCCTCACAGCTTCCACAAGTTTGGTGCATAAATGGGTAAGGTGATTGTTGAGGAAAATATATGAATTAATCTTACTCAAGCATTTTCAGATTCTTCTTGGCTAAAGAAAAATAGACGGGAATATCACCCTACGTTTATAGCCATCAAAATTAATATCCTAACTCACAAGTATTGATTACAAGTTCTTAGGATGGTTTTTATAAATAAAATCTCGCTGAAAAATTCATTATTTATGTGTTTTTCTGAACATAACAGATGCTGAAATAAATATAGAGACAGAAGAAAAGACACCAAGTCGATACTCAAGACAGATGAGACATAAAGAAATCCTTTATTTCATTCCAATTCATCAAAGAGTCATTCTCTTTACAAAATTTTGTGAAGAAGTTTTGGACCAAAGTCAAAATTAGACGTCCCCGATGAAACATACAAAAGGACCTCTGACAGAAAATCAAAAACTGAACTCTAAAAGTTGGATCAGCTTGCCACAGATTCTTGCCCACTAGACTCTGCACAATAGCCTTTGTCAGTCATGAAAACTAATTCACAATCAGACAAGTCTACACAGACTATCAAAGATAGATCAACACCTCTCAAAAACAAGTGTTTGAATGATGTAATTCAGCCCTGAATCTTGTTGTCTACAATAAGACCCGGCTATCATAAAAACGAATTAGGCTTGTGATAAATTAAGGAATGAATGAAAACTGAAATATCTCAACACAAACTCAAAGAGAAAACCTTAGTATGCTTCTCCTTTTATTCTCCTCTGCTCCTCCCTTTCCTTTTTTCCTTTAAGCAAATTAGAATCGGTTGAAGTAGTTGAACTACTTCATTAGTTAAGTTAACAAAAAACTCAACCAAATTTTTAGTTAGGGGGAAAAGTAATAAATCATAATAAAGGTTTTAAATAAATAATAACTAGTATGTGGGACCCCTTGTGAATCCCCTTTAACAATCATAACACAACTAGTTAATTAAACAAAACCATCCCTCCTTGTGACTCCATTCATCTCATTCATGTTTGATAATTTATCACATTGATATTTGAAATTATTTTCAAAAATATATTACTCATATATCCAAAAAAACATGTTGTCCTAAAATTCAGAAGTCAAATGTTCTCAACAATAAATAAAACTTAAAATCCATATTTTCCAATCTATGAGGCAATCTTTTCCTTGTTGTTGCTATCACCTTTTAATCTCTCTGAATTTGCCTTGGGCAATGTGGAGCCTTTAGGCTTAATCTCGTTGATCACATGAGAGCAATCGTCCCTCATATGCATGCGGGAGGACACAGATTTATCAGAATCATTTGAAGGTGAGGAAGGGGAAGTACTAACTCTCCCTTTGTCAGGGGCATGGTGGGCCTTGGTTTTCAACCTTTATCTTGAAAAACTCGTTCCTGTAGGCATAATTGATTAGCAAGTAGTTTCTTTAGCAACCATACATGACAACTCTTTTAAAAATATGAAATAAATTTTGGCTCAGTAACATATCAGACTCATGCAATCCAATCCATACAATTGTTTAGTAGTCATTTATGAGGAGGGGGTGAATAAGGGTTCTGGGATATCTGAGGGGTTTGTATTGAGCGAAAAATGTTAAAATGAGGGGGAAACGAACATGGTTACTGCTCACTGACAACAAACAATTAACTGAAATGTAAACCAAAGAACATATCATTGTAATCCATCCCTGTGATCTTAAATTTTCACAATACAGAGCTCCTCTTAAATGTAATTAAATTTTAGGAACAGGGAGTGAGTAATGAATATGGGAAGGCGAGGGGATTGTGATTAACGAAAAGTGAAATAATGGTAGGGAAAAAATGGATATTGTTCATAAAATTAATTAAGTAAACCATAAAACCATTATGTATTTAATGCAAATGTTTCAATACTAACCAAACAATTTATGTGATCGATTAAACAATCACTGTGTGTAATTTAACCATTACTAAGTGTTAAACTTGCTCATTGTTCACATTTAAATCCTTAACACCTCCAATTAGTCATAGTGTCATCATACTCAAATAATATGCCTTTCAACAACCTGTATAAAAATTATGTGTCCTCCCACTTCTTCTTTTAAACATTTAAATAATCCCAATGAACACACCGCCATTTGTATCGAATATGTTCAGCATCCAAACCATCAACCATCATCATAAATTAAACCTTTAAATCAAACACAAACACAAGCTCTTTTAAAATTGTGTCTGATTCCATTCCTCTAATCAATTTAACATTTAAATTGCAACAAGACCATATTGTTATAGAACCTGTGCCCATCTCTGATGGTGTAATCACTTATAGGATGCACGATATCCATAAAAAATACACAGTATGCAATCAGGTCACAAATATCAATTCTTTAAATTGCAATGATCTTGATCGAGCAATTTAAACACCCAGTAACAACAACCATCATTTAAATTCATAATACATTGTAGAAAACATACAGCTCAATGCATAGCACAAGGAAATATATTCCCAATCAAACCATAAACAAATGTTTGAGTTATTAATCCAACACAAGGAGGCAGTGACTGTATGTTCAATTCCATTTCCCAAATCAATCAATTAAAAGCATGCTGAGACATTGAATCAACTATCACGATAAATGAATACAGTTATTATACACCAAAAATCACTTTGGACTTCAACTGTGTAATCAACCTAATCAACAAAGATGATCCCATAATCAAACTACTATCGACGCTACTCCACAAAAGTCAACAATATACCTGGACGGAAATAACTGGTTCATTTATCAAAATCGGGCTTGAATAATCAAGGGTTCCCTCTATGGATCAACACGGGGAGATTGGAGTCGACCACCCACAACAAGTGAGAAACTTTCGAGACAATACAGTGGACACACATGCCATATCACCAATAGCTTCGTAGACAGGGTGACAGTTCACGAGATAGGAGAGACTATGAACAGAGGAGAAGAGCCTTCTTATAATAACACTGAGAATATGCAAGGCATAACCCTCGTGCTTTTCCCAATCAACCTGTGTAATGCTGATATAAAAATAGAGCCACGAAATAACAACCAACCCTAAATCCATCATCTTGGCATAATAGCCACCCAAATCAACTGTGCAGAAACCACAATCATATACGAATCCACGACCAGGCGAAAATGATAGCAGTGACCCACGGTAGTTCAAAATCAAACGCAACAACCAAATACGAATGGGTATGTTCACAAGAACTGTGTGGAAATGGCCAACAAGCCTGAACCGAATGAAACCCTCCAAGCAAAACCCATAATACAATAGAGAGCCTTCATGGCTTCTACCACAAAAAATTATTAATGAAATTGTGACTTCAACTATCCAACCCTTTCATTTACAGTGAATACACACGACCAACCATTCCAGAGAAATGTCACAAGTCTACATAGTTGTTAGTCTCAAGAAAAGCACAGACCCACACATCACCGAGCCAATATCTATTTCATAACCAAAGTGGGTTCGTGGATGGCGAAAAAGACATACAAGTAAACAAAAAGCCTTAAAAATGTGATCTTGGCCGAGCAGTTCTTCCTTTGCCTAAAAATCGGAGCTTAACCACAACGAAACACAATTGAACAATAGCCAAGCTAGGGTGACGGCCAGTCGGAGAGGTATGGAGTGACGTGCAGTAAATGCACGTCGCTTCCATCCTCCACTCATTCAATTACTTAGTACATGCCAGCCAACTCTCCATTAATCCATTCAATTAATCCATGCATCGAAACCAACATCCATTACTTGCCAAATGCACCACCATAAATCACTTTAACCAATGCCAAACATACCATAACGTGTATCAAACATGCCTTCACATGACTCAATATATCACATAGCCATTAACATTGTTAGTTAGGACTAACACCATTCCCTTTAATAATCAGCCGCAAGCTTCTGGTAACGCATGGCAAGGGATTACAATCTACATATTTAATAACAATAGAAGAAGAGCCAAGAATTGTGAAGGGGAAACCCTGGAAAATGCACGCATGCCCCTGACCGAATCGCTAGGGGTTTGAGAGTGCCGCCATGGAAGCCCAGGGAGGGGAGCCGTTGCCCCCTCCTTCCCCCACCTCCTCCTTCAAATGACTGGTCGAAGCCTGCAGAAAAAAGACGACCGCCTTAGAAGCCCCGAGCTTTGTCAAGAAACTGAACGATATTCCAGATATCGATCTCCCTCCGGAATACCCAATAAAAGTTGCCCTGTCTCTCTCTGAAAGAGGACTCATTGGTCAGTTCATGGGACTCTGTCCCTCAACCAGATCCACCGACAACTGGATTCAGCGCAACTGGAGACCCCTGATAAAAAATAGTGTGACATGCTACGCGGTCGGGCGAGGATACTTCATTTTTGAATTTATCTCCCAGGAATATAGAGATCTGATTTTCAGAAACGGCCCATACTTCATGGGCACTCAAGGTCTTTACCTAAATAGATGGACCCCGAATTTTGACCCTGCCTCAGAAGTCCCCAAGGATGTCTCGGTCTGGGTAAGACTTCCCAACTTGCCGATCCACTGCTGGAACCCCTCCTCGCTTCAGGCAATAGGCAATGGACTTGGGCGCTACATCGACCGAGCAGAACCTAGAGACCAATATTCCTGTGCGCGGATCTGTGTAGAGGTTGATCTAGAGGTAGGCCTACCAGAGGCAATAAATTTGAAGGTCGGCAACTGGCAGCATTTCCAAAAGCTGAACTACGAACAGCTTCCTTTCAAGTGCGGAGGCTGCCACGAATATGGCCATTTCCAAAGAAACTGTCCAACCCCCCCCCCCCCACTGAAAAATAAGGGGACGAAGGTTGGCAGCAAGCCCGTAAAGGGAGATAAAGAGAAAGAGGCCAAAGGAATGAGCAGACAGAACCACAAAAAACCAAGCTCTCGGAAGATACAGAAAAGGAGAACAGCTTCAGAATCTTAGCCAATGGAATGGAGGACAACAAACAAGATCCAAATAAAGAAGTGCAAGAGGGAGGAAAGAAAGATCAGAATCCTGAACTCGAGGGGAACTCGCCAACAAACGAAGCAGGGACGCAAAATAATTCCCCCCAGAAGCAGGACGGCAACCAGAACATAGAGGAAGGGGAGATCTCGTTAGGTAGCGACTCAGACGAAGCAAGTGAGGTTTGGGCACCCCAAAGAAAAAGGGAAGAGGCCGAAAATCAAAAAACGTAGAAAGGCACCAGGAAGCCTATAAAGCGGTGTTCAATGGGTCACAGCCCACCATCAAACATGCGATGACGGTTCATAACACGTGGAAGCAGGCCAAAGCCTCCCAAGGAGGCCAACCCCCCCCCCCCCNNATAATGATCACAACCTCCTGGAACTGTAGGGGAATGGGAAGCAAAAAGAAGGAAGAAGCGTTAAAAGATATTCTCAAAACCTCGAAACCAAGTATCCTACTGCTCCAGGAGACTAAAATTAGCCAGCAAGATGCGCTCAAAACTCTGTCGAACGTATGGAAAGGAAGCCTCGGAGTTGTTGAAAATGCAAGGGGTGCCTCAGGAGGGCTCTGCACAATGTGGGACGCCTCCAAAATAGACTTGCTCAGCTCTGACATATGCATGCATTGGATTCATACCAGATTTAACCACAAAGACACGGGCTGTCAGGTAAGCATCTTTAATATTTATGCTCCACGGCTATTGGGGGAAAAAAAACATTGTTGGGAATCCCTGCAGGCCTACCTCTAGCAAACCAATCCCACCAATATCATCATTGGAGGAGATCTAAATGTAACTCTAGCCTAGGACGAGAAAAGGGGCGGCTCAATAGTGAGAGACCCGGCCAGAGAATGGGTCGAGGACTTAGCCTCCGCATGGGACCTTCTAGATATCAAACCAGTCAAAGGTCGCTACACGTGGACCAATAAGACAATTGGTCTGGGGCACATCGCTGCGAGACTAGACCGATTCCTTGTACAAAGCTCCCTTCTGCTGCTAGGACTTGAAGCAAAGGCTGAAATTATGGCCCACAGTGTTTCTGATCACAAACCATTACGATTAGAAATCAAAAAAGACCAAGTCAAGGGGCCCATCCCTTTCAGATTCAGCCCAAACTGGATAAATGATAATGGATTCACAGCGCTAGTAACAAAAGTATGGGCCACCACAGTCCAAGTTTCAGCATCCTACGTGTGGGAGGAAAAAATTAAAAGGCTGAAATATGCGCTGAAGTCTTGGGCCAAAAGCCAAACGAGGCCAATAGCAATGCGCCTAACAGCCCAAAGCCAACTTGAAGCTCATCAGCTGAGAATGGAACAAACGGAGATCACCCCGAAAGTCTTGCAAAATAAGGACAGCCTTCAAAGGCAATGGCACCAAGCCTGCAGAATGGAGGAAAACTATTGGAGGCAAAAGTCGAGAAGCTTATGGTTGAAAGAAGGAGACCGCAACACAGCCTACTTTCATAAACAAGCGGAAGCAAGGAAACAATACAAGGCAGTGACGGAAGTTCAGGTTCAGGGCAAAACAATTGCAGATCCAGATGTCATTAAACACGCAGCTTACGTAACTTTTGAGAAGCTTTACACAGACCCAAAGGACATGGATCTGGACCAGCAAGGCTACCCACTCACGCTTATTCCAAAGCTAATAACTGAAGACATTAACAGCAAGCTGACAAGAGAGGTGTCGCAGCAAGAAATAAAGGAGGCCCTTGACCAGATGAACCCAGACAAAGCTTCGTGCCAGATTCTATCAGAAGTGTTGGGAAATCATTAAAAAGGACCTAACCAAAATGATCCAGAAGTCACAGAAGGCCAGCAAGCTGGGAGGAAGTATTAACTCTTCCTTTCTGGCACTCCTCCCAAAAGAAAAAGGAGCGACTTCCTTCACCAGGTTCAGACCAATCTCTTTATGTAACACAAGCTATAAAATCCTTGCCAAAGTTATAGCCAACCGCCTCAAGGAAGTTCTCCCTCTCATCGTTCCTGAAAATCAAGGAGGCTTTGTTCAAGGGAGACACATCGTCGACAACATCATCCTGGTTCAAGAAGCGATTCACTCCAGCGTACTAAGGAAAGAAAAAGGTATGGTCATTAAACTARATCTCGCAAATGCTTTTGATAGAGTCAAACACAAGTTTCTATTYGAAGTTATGAGGAAGTTTGGATTCGATTTACACTTTATAAACTGGATAAAAGYCTGCATAGGATCTCCTTGGATAGCCCCCCTGGTAAATGGGAAGGTAACTGCCTTCTTCAAAGCCTCCAGGGGCCTAAKGCAAGGCTRYCCTCTGTCGCCTTTGCTCTATGCACTTCAAGCTTCGGTCCTCAGCTATCAACTGGAACACTCCCAAATTAATAAAGATCTTCATGGGCTAAGAATAGCACAAGGGGTGAAAGACATCAATCATGCACAATTCGCGGATGATACGCTTCTGCTGGGTGGAGCAAGCCCAATCATAGCAAAAAAATTCAAGGAAGAGTTGGACGCCTATGCAGCAGCCTCCGGCAGCGAGATAAATCAGACCAAAAGTAACATTTATGGCTCGAACATCACCCCAAATGAAATGCTGAGAATTACAAGAGTTCTCAGGATGGAGGGGCACACAAACTGGGATGCCTTCAAGTACCTGTGAGTCCCAATCTTTAAATCTGCCCCAAGAGTTTCTCACTGGAGCCATCTTGCAGAAAAACTCAAGAATAAATTCACTTCCTGGGGGGCCAGCTGGCTTAACTTAGCAGGGAAGACAGTTCTGATAAAGGTTGTAGTGGCTAGCCTCCCCATCTATCAATGTTCGCTCTTGTTAGCCCCAGCCACAGTTATCCAAAACCTTGAGGCATTCCAGAGGCGTTTCTTGTGGGAAGGAGGCAGGCAGGAAAAGAAGAAGATGCACCTGGTTAGTTGGGAAAAAACCACAAAATCCTACATGGAAGGAGGTCTCAATTTTAAAAACACGAGGACCCAAAATCTGGCGTTAGGGGAAAAGCTTCTCTAGAAAATGATCACCGGCAAAGCCACTTGGAGCAAACGAGCGCTCTGGAGGAAATACTTTCGAGGGTCTCAGGACAGAAGTTTAGAACTCCCATGTAAGGAGGTGAAAAGCTCTCCCATCTTCGCGTTCTGCAAAAAAGTGCTCCCCCTCTTCACACCCCATCTAACTTGGGTGTCGAGAAATGGAAGGAAAATAAAAATCTGGATAGACTCAATAATGGGTGACCCTCCATTAGATCAGCGCCAGGACCTTCAAGGCCTCAAAATATGGATGGACAGCCAGAACATCTTAACACTCTCAGATATTTCAGTTTGGGGAGATGAATGGCCTCACCCCTGGCAAGGGTGGGCAGTCCCAAATAGGCCAGCTGTACTAAACAGTCAATGGGAGGCTCTCAAGCAGTGTCTCCAAGGGAAAGCCCCACTAAAAAAGACAGGCAAAGACGATCAAGGTTGGGGCAGGAATGCCAGGGCTTATACCACAGCAGAGGGTTATCATCTCCTCAACTCAGTCCCCACCGCAATGCCAAATCCAGCAATTTGGAAAGCAGTCTGGAAATATTGTTCCCTCCCAAAAATAGATCTCTTCAACTGGACCTTGGCGCACAAGAGTGTCCCAACGGGGGAGAATCTCCGAAGAAGGGGCTAGGAAGGACCCTTTAGGTGCCCTCTCTGTCTCCATGAAGAAGAAACAACTGACCACCTTCTTCTAAACTGCAGCTATGCAAAAGAAGTCTGGTTGAAGGTAATAGGCCCCCAACCAGCCACCAACTTCCCTCCTGATGTAATAAGCCTGCTCCTCCAATGGGAATCCCTATTCCCCTTTGCCGACAAGAAAAGAAACCAAACTCTCTGGATTTGGGGATTACTTCCAAAGTTTGTTCTATGGAATCTCTGGTTAGAGAGAAATCATAGAATTTTCAGAGACAGCCAATTAAGTGAAGACAAAATTGCCATAAAAATTCAAGCAATGTTGGGGGAATCAGCTGCTCACCTCTGTCCCACGATAAATTTTCACAATTTGGACGAAGAACAGGGGAGCTGGATAGCCCAGTTCAACATACAAGAGTCAGAAAGCCAACAAGGAAGTCATCCAATGCAAGAAAGCTGGGAGATCAGGGAAAGTGAAAAGGAATTTGCCAAATGGAAAAGCAAAATCACAACGCCTATCCTCCACTTCGATGGGGCCTYGAAGGGGAACCYAGGCCAGGCTGGGGGAGGGGGCATTATTGAAKATCCCAGACAAGACATAGCWACGCATTATGCTCTTGGTCTCGGTATAGAGTCCAACAACAGAGCTGAGGCCTTGGCTCTCTGGCAAGGTTTGCAACTGGCAGTTAAGCTCAGAACACAGGATTTGGCAATTATAGGTGATTCCAGAATAATAATCCAGGCTATGATCAACCGCTCAACTACCCAAAGCATCAAGCTCAACAACCTTCTTGATAAAATCCGCCTTCTTTTAAGAAAGTTGAACTCCTATCAATTCTATCACGTGTTAAGGGACTTAAATCGTAGTGCTGATAAAGAAGCCAACAAAGGCGTGTTATTGGATGCTGGAATGTTGTCAGTCAATGGCATCATGGAAAATGTGGAGATCCCATGAACCCACACAGCTCATGGGCACACTTCCAAATGATAGACCGCGCAGAAGAAATTGTTGTAAAAGTCTTTGTAAGCAGGCTCTATAAGCACTCAGGCAGTTTGTTTCAGCTGAACACAGTGTTGAAACAGAGCTGGTTGAAATACAGTGTTGTAACAGAGCTGGAACACAGTGCTAAAACAGAGCTGGAACACAGATGCTGGAACACAGTGCTGAAACAGAGCTGGAAATTTTGCTGAAACACAGTGCTGAAACAGAGCTGGAAATTTTGCTGAAACACAGTGTTGTAACAGTTGAAACACAGTGTTTTTACATATGTTGAAACACAGTGTTGTTACATATGCTGAAACACAGTGCTGAAACAGAGTTGGAACAGAAGCTGAAACACAATGCTATAACAGAGCTGGAACACAGTGCTGAAACAGAGTTGGAACACAGACACTGGAACACAGATGCTGGAACACAGATGCTGGAACACAGATGCTGAAACACAGTGCTGAAACAGAGTTGGAACCTTTGCTGAAACAGTTGAAACACAGTGTTGTTACACATGCTGAAACACAGTGCTGGAACAGTTGCTGATGCTGAAACACCGTTGTAACAACTGCCGAAACAGTGCTGAGTCATTTGCTGAAACAGTGCTGAGACTTATGCTGAAACAGTGATTGGAGATCCGGCAATTAAATTTAGAATAAGCACAGGAACTAGGTCCGCTCACCAGTCTACAGCTTTAGAAGTAGAATGGATCAAAAAGACAGGCCCGAAGAAATTCGAGGACATTTAGTATTTTGATCTATAGGCCCGAAGAAACTCGGGGCCATTTTGTAACTGAATCTGTGGCTTTGCCTCCCCCTAATATAAACTATAACCATTTTCGTCAAAAAAAAACACCATTCCCTTTAAACTTTAAATGCATAGTAGTATATTCCTTTCTTTTGTATTTTGTTCATATTGCTTTATTTCTTTTCAATTGCTCTTATTTGTTGCTACTAACATGTATCTTTTGCAAATGTCACAAGTAATAAATCAAGGGGTAAATAGCAAGGTAACAACGGATATCATAAGCCATTATGGCATGACATTAGAGCCTAGAGAATATATTATCCATCATGTAGATCCCTCTAAGCAGTGTCGAACAACAGCATAAATATCAAATTGTAACCTAATCTTCCAATCCACAAGGGGGTCCCACCTACTAGTATTATATATATCATTAGTTTATAATTAATAGGCTTTAGCAATACTTTGCGGGCGAAATCCTCATTGTGATTTTATCGTCAACAAATTGGCAACTCCACACGGAAATTTGTTTTCAACAAATTTAGAACTCATAACACATGGTTGCCCAGACCAAGAACAATAGATCAAGAAGATATAACCATGATGATTATGCAACAAAGGGAAGTGAGCGGATTTAATGGAAAAATGACCGGGAATTTGGGAATAACTCATGAAAAATGTTAAGTATGAGGGGGTTTATCCATGTATGCATAATCATTCAACTGGAATCTGCTCTTTACTCCAAGGAGAAAAATTTATGGACTTGCTCTTTTAACTCTAAAATGGATGAAGAAAAGGAAAGCAGAAGCGGGAGATAACCAATTTCTTTATAAGACAGAAGTGAAAGCAGATAACAAATTCAAGTGTTCTTTCAGGGGAAACATCGTAACAGATGTGTAATATTGATTGTTATTGACTAACAATGCCTTGCAGGAGTGTCACTGTGGCAGAATTGATCCAATGTCTTATTTTTTACCAAAATCAACTAAAAGATGAAAAAGAAATAAAAATCATGACAGAATTAAGATTACAAAATTTAAAACAAGAGAAAATAAAATGACAGAAATGTAAAAGCAACAGGAAATTATTTAAACTACCGTAAAAGTAGAAATGAAAAACAGTGAAAAAAAAAACAAGCAGAACTAGACTACTAGTATACAGAAAATCCAAATAGCGTCAGAACTCTTCAAGTTGGTTATATGTAATGTTTCAATTGAAAACTGTTAGTGTTGTAGGAAAACAATCACTCCTGTAAATCCTTTAGAATGTAAGAATTATTACCCAGGATAAAGGCGATCTTGAAGGGGCCCAGCCATAGTTTTTGAAATTGTGAACGTCTTCCCCTATCAGTGTGCGTTGAATCCCACAGCAGCACCTTTTCATTAAATTTAAACTTAACAATTTTGACACTCTTGTTGAAATACTTCTTAACAGCCTGTTGTCTCCTTTTTATATTATCCAAGGCAAACATCCTTTTCTCTTCTAAATCTAAGAGTGCATTTATCCTTTGTGAAATATTAGAAGAATTTAATTCTTCGATCTGTAGCATCAACCTTAAGGAAGAAAGTTCCAGATCAATAGGCAAGAGGGCTTCTTGACCATAGACAAGTTGAAAAGGGGTACAACTAGTGTTTACCTTGGTGGTCGTTTGACCTACCCAAAGGGTGTAAGAGAGGAGGGTGTACCATTGACGAGGCTTATCTTCGATGAGCCTTTTGACGATCCTCACCAGATTTTTGTTAGTAGACTCAACCTTCCCATTTCCTTGGGTATAATAAGCTGATGAGGTGAAATGTTTAACCCCCAACTTAGATAAAAATTGGGTCAGCTTAGCAGAAATGAAAGCGGGACCATTGTCTGTAATAATTTCCAATGGAAGACCAAATCTGGAAAAGATATTATTTTCAAGGAAAGAAATTACCTTATCATCTTTTGAATGCTTAAGTGGGACAGCTTCAACCCATTTTGTAAAATAGTCTGTGGTTGTCAAAATAAAAACTTGTCCTGCTGAAGATGGGGGATTAATAGGACCAATAAAATCCAATCCCCACTTTGAAAAGGGAAAGTCTGGGAGGATAGGTTGTAATGGCATGGCTGAACGACATTCTTTCCCAGCAAATTTTTGGCACTTGTCACAAGATCTCGAAAAAACATAAGAGTCACGAAAGATTGAAGGCCAATAGTATCATTTTCTAATAATCTTGAAAGGAATGGTTTTAGCAGAAAAATGGCCTCCTACATGAATGACTGGATCTGAAGAACCATGAGTTTCTTGCAACAGTTTATGTGTGTCTTCATTTTTTACACAGCCAAGCCACACACCATCAGCAGATCTTTGAAACAAGAAGTCTCTTATAATGACATATCTTGAAGATTCAAGATGGATCCTTCTCCTTTGATGAGTGTCTAAGTTGTTTGGACATCTTTGGTTTTGTTAATAGTAAATTAAATTCTTATACCAGGGATGTTCAGACATAGGGAGGATCTGGTTATCAATGTAAAAGAGAGTTGATAGCGATCTATCCTCTTCATCAATCTCTTCATTATTTTCATCATGTTGAGCAAAGTGAGGGGCTAAGTCACGTCCCTTGATAGTGGTAGAAGTCGCGATATTCAAATCATGCTTCTGAATCTTGGAAATCCAATGTGCAAGCTTCCCTTAAAGATAAGTCTGTGAGAGCAAAAACTTAACAACGGGTAAAGGTACTTTTACCAACATATGCTTACCTAAGATAAAGTGGCGAAACTTCTCAATGGATTTAACAAGAGCGAACGCATGTTTCTCAATAAAAGAATATTTAAATTCATCATCAGACAAGCTTTGACTCATGTAATCCACTAGTTTTTCATTACCTTGGTCATCATTTTGCATGAGGACAACAAAAACTTCTTCCTCGGTGGCATTAGTATATATTGTGAATTCCTTCTCAAAATCCAGCTTCGCCAAAACTGATGTGTAACTGATTTCTTTCTTTATCCCTTCAAAAGCATTTTCGACATCATCCGTCCAAGAAAAAGAACGATCTTTCTTAAGAAGATTATGAATTGGCTTGACCATCATAGCAAAATCTGGAACAAACCTACACATGAAATTAATAACCCCCATAAAAGCTTGAACCTCCTTCTTGGAAGTGGGAGTAGGCAGATTAAGGATAGCAACAATCCTTTCGGGGTCAATGCTTATTCCTGAATCAGAGACGATGTGTCCAAGGAGCTTTCCCTCGGTAACGCCGAAAATAAACTTAGAAGGATTTAGAGAAATGCCAAATTTCCTACATCACATGAGAACTTTTCTCATATGACCAAAATGATCTAATCGGGTTTTAGAATAAACAGTTAAGTCGTCCAGGTAGATCTAAATGATCTTGCCGATCAAATCGTCGAAAGCTATTTGCATAGCTCTTTGAAAAGTGGCACCTGCATTAGATAAATCAAAAGGCATGCGTTCATAAGAAAAGGTACCCCAACGAGTAATAGAGGTGGTTTTATATTTATTTTCCCTTTTTACCTTGATTTGATTGTAATCAGAAAAACTATCAAGTAAGGACATCATTTGCGACCCTGCAACTTGCTGCAAAATCATCTCCATGTTAGGGAGAGGAAAGTGATCTTTTATACTAGCTCGATTTAAAGCGTGAAAATCAATGCATAATCTGATCTAACCGGTTGTTTTCCGAACAGGAACCAAATTTGAAACCCATTCAGAATAGTTGACCGGAAAGATGATTCTAGCGTTCAAGAGTTTTTCCAACTCCTTTCGAATAGTTGCTTCTAATGCAGGGTTGATAGGTCTTTGTTTTTTCCTAACTGGTTTTATGCCTTCCTTTATGGGGATGGCATGATGTATAAGACCAGGATCAAAACCACGAAGATCTGCATAAGACCAAGCAAAAACATCTTGAAATTCACCAAGTAGCTTGGAAAACTTCATTTTCTCTTCATCAGAACAGTAGGCAACTATTTTAATTTTCTTTGGAGCCTCAGGTGTCCCAATGTTCAAGGAGATGGTTTCACCCACCTTCCTTTTTTACTCCTCTTCTTTCTATTTCTCTTTATTGCCTACATCACTCGATGAAAATGAACTTTCTAGAGGAGTCAAGCCTTTAGGGATCTTGTCATTTTCTATGGATGTAATTTCCTTGGGCTTAAAAGGTTCATTTTGAACGAAAGAAGAAATCCTCTCATCGTTAGGGAATACCTGCCAAGATTCTATATTGTCAGGGATATGTGGACGATATAGAGATTGAAAAGTACAATCAGGTCTATGTGGCAGAAGTTGTTGAGTAGGAGAGGCTACAAAAACAGCTAACCGATTAGCCATAGAGTTCAATTCCCTCTTAACATGAGTGATATTGAAAAATAATAGGTTTGAGATAAGTGCCCAAACTGTTTGGGTGTATCGTTTCATCAACTTGTTGCTAGAGGAGTATATATTGCGTACAAGGTTCACAACAAGCTCGAAGTCCAAAAAAACTGAAAGGTGACCACAGCCGAGATTATAGGCGTTTTCAATGCCTAGTAATAAAGCTTCAAATTCGGTGACATTTTTCGTGCAAGCAAACTCCAACATATAATAAAATTTATGGATTTTTCCTACAGGAGAAATCAAAACAATGCCAGCTCCATTTCCTTCATTTGAGCATGAGCCATCAAAGTGCATGTGCCACATACCATCTTCCAAATCAATTTGTTCGAAGGGAATGTTATCCTCCTCAAAAAAGATGGAATACACTCCTAGGTCCTCTTCAATATAGTTTACATTAGGCTATGGGACACTCTCTATGTAAGGTGAAATCCTTCCCTCTCTAAGGACTATAATTTTTTTACCATTCCGAGGAACGGATAAATGTGTCTCGTCGAGTGAGAGGTGTCCACATGTTAAAGCTTGCCAATCTCTTCCCAAGATGATTGAGTAATTTCTTACTGGTGTATCGATTACCTGAATACTAAGGGTTGTCCTTATTTCAGGGTGTGCACATAGAACTAAGGTCATATATTTAATCTCACCTATGGTCGTTTGTTGTAGACTATTATAGGAGAGCATGCTTCTGGAATTTTCATGTGTACAAGAAAATCCTAGCTCTTCCACAATAATCTTCGACATCACACTTGGGCCCGAACCACCATAAATGAGGCAACAATGGGCGATCTTATCCATAATCTTTATAGAAATATAAAAAGGGGGATTTTTACAGGGTATCTAAAATTATTTACACCTAATTTATTTACAGATGAATCCTCTTCGTTTACCTCTTCTGACAGGTTGGCTACAATGGAAGCCTTTCCTTCCATGAATTGTTTCAGATGCCTCTGTTGTTCAGAGACGACAACCATGTCCAAAAGGGTGGCATCTTCTTTGATGTTGTCCAACTAATTCAGAATATTGTATTTGGAAGAGGGGAGAGGGGGAGTTGTTTCTTAACTGCCAAGAACCTTAGGAACCTAAACCGTAGCAACTGGTTAAGATGAGCTTGGGCTAGAAGAATTGCGAGGAGGATCATATTTGCCTTTGGGAACATAGGATTTGTTCCTAGTATTGATGATCATGGCATCATCTGGCTCTGCAAAATCTAGGACAACAATGGTAGTTTCTGGTCTTTTACCAAAGATCTTATCTCTGACACTCTTCCCTACCTCACATGTGGCTTCCTCGTGGTGTTCCTCACAAAATTTACACCAACTTCGGGGCAAGATAGCTTTAGGCTGAAAATTATTTTCAATTGGATTCCAAAGGGGGGTGCGGAAGAGGATGAAGCTCCAGGGGTGAGAGGGGAGACAATTCATTTTCGCTCATATGCTATCATACGATTATTCATATCTTGTAATAGTTTTAGGAGGGCAGACGTGTATGTCTGTTTAACTGATTCTCCCTGGGGAAGAGATGTTCTTTCAAGTTGTTCTTCATACTCTAAACAAGTATGCAGAGTGGAACTAAGATTATCAATCGTTTTTTCCTCAAGCCTATGACAGTAGGGGTAAGGTAATGCATTGTAGTAATGCAATAAAGCGACTTGGTTTTGAGGTCGAATAAGTTCGGGCATTTGATTGTATAACTTAGTGAAACGCAAGTTAAAGGACTTGATGTTCTCACCATCCTTATAGGCGATGTTATTGTATTCCCGTAACTTCTCGGCTGGGCTTTTAGATTGACCATAAGTGGATCTGAACCAATAGATTAACTCCTCCCAAGTAGACAGAATCTTAGGAGGAAGGTCAAAGAAATTGGCCGCAACCTTTCCTTCCAAGGAATTAATGAATAAGTGCATGCAAGTATCGTTGTCATTGGCCCCTATGTTGTGACAAGCATTAGAAAATGACACCAGGTGTTCATTTGTAGTGGCAGTGTTATTTCATGAAAACCTAGGAAGATGCTCTTTGAATTTAGGAAGTGGACGAGTAGCAGGTGCTAGGTTAAGAGGAGAGGACACATGCCACAGTGTGGTTGTGGTGTCTTCTTCAAACTGAAAAAGTCCATATTTTTTAATGACTTTGGTGGGATTTGTGGTAGATTGGACAGGGATATGGTGCCTATATAAGCTACCAATCACTGACAAAGATAAATACTGAGAGGAGGAAGCACTTTCAATGCCACCAGATCCACCACTAGATGCCATCTTGTGGATGATAGGTGAGGGATAAAAAGACGAACTAGATGAATCAGACAAAGTTCTCCTTAGAGAACTTTGTTTGGTTGACAACACAACGTTCCTTCTTCCTATTTTAGCAATAGGATTAATTTCAGGTCATAAGCCTCTTCTTCTTCTAGAAACACAAGAGTCTAAGGACATGAAAGTAAGGCCAAAACTAAAGGAACAAGAAGGTTATTGTTGATTTCTAGGATGTCTACGTCTAGCTTCCCAATGCTCTTGGGCACTAATATCTTGTTCAATTGCTGCTCGTGAATCATTAAGCTCGACACGAGTATTGGCAACGTCTAAAATGGTGTTGAACAAATTCAAAGCAATGCTGGTCTGATCTTGAAGACTGGGCTCAATATTGGGTTGCCTTGCAACAGGCACAGTCATTAAAAATAAAACATTCAAAGAATCAAAATCAGAAAAATAGATGTATTTGATGCAAATCAAGCATAAAAATTAACCAGAGAGATATTGAAGATCTCCCCAATATGGTCGCCAAATAAATGTTGAGGAAAATATATGAATTAATCTTACTCAAGCATTTTCAGATTTTGCTTGGCTAAAGAAAAATAGATGGGAATATCACCCTACGTTTATAGCCATCAAAATTAATATCCTAACTCACAAGTATTGATTACAAGTGCTTAGGCTAGTTTTTATAAATAAAAGCTTGCTGAAAAATTCACTATTTATGTGTTTTTTTGAACACAACAGATGTTGAAATAAATATAGAGACAGAAGTAAAGACTATGGCATCTTTCCCACTACTACCAGACTATTGTGGTGGTGGAATTTTATCTAAAGGTTGTAGGTCTCACGGAGGTGGGGCCTTGTTGACCCCATTGATCTGAACTCCATTCAACGATTATGGCCATATAGGTATCCATGAACTAGTCCTCCAATTCTACCCACCCATCCTCAAGGACTCCCTCCAACAGGATATCAAACCAGTAGTGGACCTCCACCAATAACCTCTCTAGGTCATCCTCCATCCCCACTAGTTGTACTGCACTTCATATCCTCACACCCTCCTCTATAATTCATGTTATATATTTTTCTACCATGTCTAGTAGTTCCCTCGATGTTGGTGCTACTCTCGCAGACCTCACGGGCCCAACATTTGCACACACACACACATGAAACTCATCAATATCATCATAAAACCACATACATATCACAATATAAATACCGTCATTTATACACATACATACATTATAGTAAAAAAACTCACCAAAAAATAAAATTAACTCACCTGTGGGTCCCCATCCCTCCCCTGGTGGCATCAGTAAATTTGGGTCACCTTAAAAGTCGATCTTTCATAGGGATAATCATTGAAGACCACAAATTTTTGGTCCCATGTATCAAATAAGTCCCGAAAAAAAATAAGTCCCATCGTCACGTTGCATCATCGTCTCACCCCACCATACCATCTGCGTCTCCTTCACTGACCCAACCTTGATGGCATGGCATGGTTAGATGGATGGAACTCACTTATAAAAGAAGGCATATATCAATGTGTCAAATGAAAACTCTTCTCCTTAGTGTTTGTGGTGATGGATAGCTATGTCTGCAACACACATAATATTATTTTGGCCCATGAATACTAGGACCCACCCATAACTCTCTCAACCAATCTCATATGCACAGGGGATTCACCTTGTTGACCAATATCTTATCACGTTCATTCATAAAGGGGTTTTTAAATTATGAAAAATACAATTCATATTTTTTAAGTATTGGGGGGATGCAAGGTATCAAGGGGTTTATAGGTATTGGGGAGTGTAAAAAGGGGAATCTAGTAAAAATAGTTGTTTTTTTATTGGAAATACATATTGGGAGGGGTGCTCAACATAAGGGTTTTTTGAGGTATTTATCAATATCTAGTGAAATTAGGGGTATTATTTAATATATCGTGAACACACATGTTGTGTCATAGGTTAACTAAGTGAAGGCCTCATGCTCATATGGATGCCAAAATTTGATTGGGTACAAACAACCCACCCACCCTCAACACAATAAGGGCCATAACCCTCACCACTGGATTAGATATATATTCATCAAGATTGCCCCATCAATCTTCATCAAGCCCTTCATTATGGTCGCTCCATGTAGTGCGGGTTGAGTATTTTTCATCTCTTTGTGGATGGGTATCCTTGTCTAGAAGTATATGTCTATTAGGCTTAGCTCCAATCAATTTGCTTACACCTCAAAGCACCCCTTAATATCCCACATCCCGATGATCCTCCTAAAATCCCTGCTCCTATCCACATTATTAGGCATTGAGAATACTTCAACAACCCTATCTTGCTAATCTCCTATGCACTAAAAAATCATCCCTAACTACAACAATCAAACCCTCTTACCACCTCTGACTTGGCATGATCTCACTAGATGATGTGATGTGGCAGGTCCCATCTTTGATAACCCATCCTCAATGCATATGTTTCCCTGCACTCAATCTAGACCAACAACCTAGATCAATTATGGAGCATGAACATGTTGGTTGTTTATTTGACCCTTTTCCTCTATAATATTCTTACTACCCAGGGGACACGTGCCACCTTGATAGTAATTGTGGAGCCTGTTATCCCCTAGCCTAGGGATAACTAAGGATATTATGTCTCGAGGCCTACAAGTCCTAGACATGGAGTACCGAGAGTCATATTGACTTGAGCATGTCCATGGAGGGCCCATATTTCTTCTTCAAAGTCTCCATCTTGTCAGCATCAACAACATCCATCCCATTGGCTTGGTCCTTCAACAGCAGTGGGTCTTGATCCATGAGGTAACGAGTCCATGTATCATAGTATATGTCACTCTGATTCTCAAAACATTTGAATATGTGCATTTAATTATTTTTACTTCTAACGTGTGCTTGGACCTTATGCCTTTCCACTTGTCCACACCTGGGGGAATGACAGGATCCCCTAGCAAGTTGGTTCCCTTAGGATTTGAGTTGCCACTGACTGGGTTCATAAAATGTCATCATCCATTCCCACCATACTTATCACTTTTCATCATTTTCCCTCTCATCCATCAAATACATTGGTTCGGGCATTGGGTTTTCCAAGCTAGCAAAGGGTTGTACCTTACCTTGTGGGAAAAAGGGGCTAAAGGCCCAGAGGGTAAAAGTAGCTGGCAAAAGATAAAATCCAAAAGAACAAAAACCTTCAGATGCTTCGCTCAAGGATCCCCGAGAAAGCAATAAAAGGCTTCTCAGCAAGAAACAGAGGGACCCATAAAATAATAAAATCAAGACCTAATTGGAGGATAGGGGGTCTCATCACGAGAAAGCCTATTAGGTCCATGGGCATGTAGCGGTATGACACTACCATTCAAATGGTCACCATGCCAGGGTAGTGTCTCTTGGTGGCATAGCCAAGAGAAAGGGGGTCTCATCACGAGCCAACCTTCTCATCTCCATGAAATGCTTGTGGGTAACATTGTCACCACTAGTCACCACGCCAGGGCAGTGTCCCCTAACTAGTCTCTTGAAAGAAAAAAAAATAAGATAAAAAGGTAAAAAGAATTGAATGGGCTTGGAAACATTTGCATCCATGACAAGGTGCAACTCACCCTCTTCATACGCACCCATGGGTAAGCCATACATTTCCCTGTCATCACCGCACCCATTGCTCAAACATCCCTACACCACCTCATCCACTTACATGACCTGGATTTTCCTTCACTTGGAAAAATCCCATGTCTAATGAGAATTATCCCAGTAAGACCTCCTGACACCCTCTCCAAACCTGGCTTGTAGAATACCATAACATCTTTGAGAACTTGTCTGATAAAGAGGGGTTTTATGCACATGTTTAAATAACTTGATTATTAGACGTGATTGGCATTGCTATGCTCCCTATGACTTATGAGCCCATGGAGGTGTACTTGTTGTTGTTGCAGGGCCACACCTAACAGACAGGTACACATGGGGAGATGATTAGTTCGGACCTCCATAGGGACAAAATCCCACTAGATGGATGTTGAGACCCTAGCCAGGGGCAGACACATATCAGAGGCTTGCACTAGAGAGAGAGGAGGGCATTCCACCAGATATAGCCTGGCAGGCCTGGACCCAGGGGGGTATTGCCCTCCCACTATGATGTTGGACTTGGAAGGCCCATGAAATCACCTTTGTGACCCTTGGCGTCACTCAACGTTTGATGGACACTTTGGAGGCATTTGTGTGCCATGTGGCACGTGTGGCTTGATCCAGAGGCCTTGGGAGGCCTAATGTTTTGCTCCTGGAGGCCAACGTTTCACTTGAGAGGCCTAACGTTTTGCTCCTGGGGGCCTACGTTTCACCGAAGAGGCCTAACGTCACCCTAAAAGGGCACGACGTCACCTTTTTTGCTTGATTTAGGGTTTAATTTGTCATTTTATGTAAAAATTAGATATTACATGTAAACTCGCCATGTCGGCCTTTTTTGACCTAATTTGTAAATTAAAGGTCATTTGTATTGTATAAATAAGGGGAAAATCTCTCTTATTTTTCATCATCTTTCACTCACACTTAAGTGAGGTCTGAAATTTGCGCCCTACTTAGGGTTTATTAGCTTAAATTTGGTGCGCACTTCTTGAAGGAAGCTAGTTTTGGTGTATTTTAGCAATTTTCTTGGTGGAAGTCTTCAACTAGGCCTATTGCTAGATGATTCTTGGTGAATGTAAGTAAATTGTTGCAATTATTCTTCATTTTGAATGGTTATGGTGTATTTATCTTGCATTTCTTCCAAGATTATGAAATTGCTAGTTTAAAACCCTAGGAGGCTAAAGCACATGTTATTGTTCTTGCCTTAACAACTTTTCACCTACTAGATTGTGCTAGAAACCCTATTTTCTTGAAGCTTTGTGCTAAGGGCCTTGCTATTGCAACACCCTAGCATCAATGTAGAATTATTATCCAATAATGAGTAGTAAGAAATAAACAATCACATACATACACAGTACACCAGTGTTTTACGTGGAAACCCAAATCGGGAGAAAACCACGGAATGTTTTTTCTTATATGTCTTGAAGAATTACAT
>ML781391.1:1083715-1099464 GCA_009831015.1 Picea engelmannii | reverse complement strand
ACACTTGTATTCTTTCCTTGTACTTGAGTAACCAACAAGTATTCCTTTGTCCACACGAGAGTCAAACTTTCCCATTCTGCCATCTTCTCTTTTGATGTAGCATTTGCTTCCAAAAACTCTGAAGTGCTTCACATTTGTTGGTCGTCCTTTCCATAGCTCGTAGGGAGTTTTATCAGTGTTGTTTCTGAGCATTACTCTGTTTTGAATGTGAACTCTTGTATGCACTGCCTGTGTCCAAAAAATATCTTTCAACTTTGAATCCATTATCATTGTTCGAGCCATTTCTTGTACTGTCCTGTTCTTTCTTTCAACAACTCCATTCTGTTGAGGTGTCCCAGCGACGAATAATTGCCTTTTTATTCCATGATTGCTGCAGTAGTCCATAAATTCCTTTGAGTTGAATTCTCCTCCATTATCCGATCTTAAGAATTTGATTCTTGAGTCCATCTCATTTTCAACCATTTCCTTGTAGATCTTGAAGTTTTCAAAAGATTCTGACTTGTTCTTAAGAAAGCAAACTGCAGTCACTCTTGTATAATCATCAACTAATAACATAAAGTATCTCTCACCTTTTAAGCCTTTTGTTGTAGTTGGTCCAACTAGATCAGTATGCACAATTTCCAGTGGTTTTGTTGTTGAATATTCCTTTGATTTGAACCTGATCTTTGTTTGCTTTCCTTGTTGGCAATGCTTGCATAAAGTGTTGGTTGGTTTCGTGATCTGGGGCATTTCTCTGGTTGCTTCTCTTTTGCTGACATTGACGAGGTTATCAAAATGCATGTGACCCATTCTTCTGTGATGTAGCCAACTTTCATCTTCCTTTCCTAGAAAACACTTTTCATTTCCAATTTCACTTAACACATATATGTTGTTTGAAGTTCTTTTAGCTGTAGCGACCAATTTCCCTGAGACTTATTTTCTTATCTCACATTTTTGTGAATCAAAAGTAACTTTATGACCTTGGTCACACATTTGACTCACACTTAAAAGATTATGTTTCATATCTTCTACTAGTAGAACATTTTCTGCCTTTTTATTCTTGTTCCCAATTCGGACTGTGCCTTTTCCAATGATTTTGGCTGAATCATCATTTCCGAAGGAGACTGGTCCATCTCTTTCCTTTTGTAATGTAAGAAACTTGTCTCTATCACCTGTCATGTGTTTTGAACATCCACTGTCAACATACCAACCACGTTTCTTCTGTTTAGCTTGTAGAGCGACTGTGCATTTTTCATTGCTATATTGATCTTGCTTTCTTATCCATGTCGTTTTCTGAGGTTCTTGTTTGTGAATCTGTTGAGATTCTTTAGGAGAGACTGTCATTCTGCAATTTTTGGCCATGTGTCCAAAATTGTTACATTTGTAGCATTCAACTTCAGTGCTCAAAGATTCAAACCTGTTGTAACTTCTTCTCTGTGTTTCACTAGGTATTCTTGAATAACCCATTTGTGTATGGCTCTCAAAGTAGTTATTGTTCTTGTTGTCATCTCTGCAATTTACAACTTTATGTCCAAAATTATTACATACATAACATAAACCAAAAAATATAGTTTGATACCTGGTAATTGAAGATCTTCTAAAAGGAGGTGCTCTTATGAATCCTTCTTCTTCTTGAGGCATGTGTATCTATTGTTGATTCTGAAATCTGAATATTCTCGATGGAGGAGTGTCCCTGTAATCTTCCTTGTATATCTTTTTATCCCCTTTGATTGTTTCTGCAAAGATTTTTGAATTAGTTTCTTGCTCTGTTGTTTTGGAGCTTGATCCATTTTCTGTCTGATTGTATCCAAGTCTGGACTTGTCAAGATGAGATTTTTTACTGCTGATAATGTCATCCAGAACTTTTGAGCTATTCTGCATATTTTTCTTTTGAATATCCTTTCTTAGTGTGACAATCTCTGCTTCCAGGTTTCCAATGATCCTATCCTTTCCTTCTATCTATTCTTTGAGTGCTTCTTTAATTCTTTTATCTTCTTCTATTTGAACCTTCAATTTTGTGATCATTTGTTCTAGTTCTTGAGTGTCTTTTTTCTTATCTAGTTATGCTTCTAGTTTCTTATTTTCTTGTTTTTTCTTCTGATAACTTTTATGGCACTCATTAATTCTTCTCGTGAGTCAACTTCTACCTCTTCAATTTCTTCTTCATATGCTTCTTCATATTCTTCTTCGGAGTCTTCTTTATCAGTGTCTTCTACTGCCATGAATAGAACTCTCCTTGTTTCACTGTCACTGACTTCATCTTCATCTGATGATGAGATGTCTTCTTTGGTGCAAAGCCTTTTCTTGAAAACTTTATTTGTAGTTCTTTTACTTTTATATGTTTGTCTGCCTTTTGAGTAACCTTCATCATTTCTCTTTTTCTTATGAGAACATTTGTTAGCAAAATGACCAATACCATCACAATTAAAACAAATTAAAGGAAGCTTACCTCTATACCTACTGTTGGTTCCCTTGTTCAGTCTTTTGACGAAGTTGGCCACTTCTTCATCATCTTTCGAGACGTCACTGGTGCTGCTATATTCTTCTTGTTCCTTTTTCTTTTGCTTTGATTTTTTGGATACTTTGAAGGCTGCTTCTTTTACATTTGGATTTTCCTGCTCAGTTCTCATCTCATATGCTGTGAATATTCCATGCAGTTCATCCATGCTTATTGAGTTTAGATCTGATCTTTCTTCTAGTGTTGATATCTTAGGGTTGAATCTCATAGGAAGAGATCTTAGTACCTTTTGAACAATTATAGATTCTCCGATTTCTTCTCCCAATCCTATGATTGCATTCACTGTTTCATCGACTCGTAAGAAGTAGGCTGTGATATCTTCATCTTCCTTCATTTTTAGCTGTTCGAACTGACATCTATAAGTTTGAGGCTTTATTGCTTTGACTTTTGAATCTCCTTCATAAATATTTTGAAGCTTGTCCCAAATCTCTTTAGCAGATTTACAATGTGCAACTTTGGTGAATACCGTATCACTGAGACCATTCAAAAGTGCATTTTTGGCTTTGGAATTATTTTCACCGAGTTTCACTACTTTGTCATTTGTTGGTGGAACTGTTGGCGTTGTGTATCCATCTACAATTGATTGCCAAACTTGAAATCCATGTGTCTGTATATATGTCTTCATCCTTATGCTCCAAAAAGCATACTTATGTCCATCAAACTGTGGTATTCCATTTTTATACGAGTTGGTACTCTCCATGATCTACCTTTCAGTGGTTAAACTGATTTCTGAAGGAACCTACTCTGATTCCAATTGTTGGATTACTGAGAGGGGGGGTGACTCAATAATAGCGTAATTATAATCCATTTTCTTCAATTGTTATATCAATGTAGAATTATTATCCAATAAAGAGCAGTAAGAAATAAACAATCACTTACATACACAGTACACCAGTGTTTTACGTGGAAACCCAAATCGGAAGAAAACCACAGAATGTTTTTTCTTATATGTCTTGAAGAATTACATTCATTGGAAGCACTAACTTCCTTTGTTTTCTAGCTGCAACTGGAAGGAGGCTCCAACCCCCTAGTTTCTCAAGCTACAACCTGAGGGAAGCTCCAACTCCTCAATTCTCTAGCTACAACCAGAAGGAGGCTACAACCCCCTATGTTCTCCAACTACAACCACCTGTCCTTGCCCCGTCCTGCCACCCTAAAGTAGAAGCAGAATGATGGAACCACTGTCACACTATCACTGTGAGATATACTGTTGTAAATCTGTACCAATAAATATGAACCATGCATCAACCATGCATCAACCTGTAATCAACCTGTACCATAAACAAGTGCATCAACCATGCACCAACCTGTACCAAACAACCTGTAATCAACCTATACCATAAACAAGTGCATCCAACCATGTGTTAACTACTCATCAACCAACATCATCAACTATACACCTCAAGTATGTGCCAACTTATCAACTACTTGTCTCAACCATGTACTCAACATGTAACTTAACCAAAAGCCCTCATCAATTTCATCATCCAAATATGATTTGTAGCTCTGTAATAGACCTGGTGTATATGATCACATTCCTGCAAACCTTCCTTAACTTTAACAACAAGAGACTAGTATTTTCATCAAACTTTTCTTTAGTCTCACATGCCTAGTTTTGGATTAGTCAACAACCCTAACTTGAAGTAATCATAACTTTGTACATGTAATGTATAAAGATCTGAAAATGATAAACAATGTTCTTTAGTGTGTTTTATGCAATTCCTCCAAGTGTCACTACTTGGAACCTCTCAGAAAAGAAGTTATAGCAAAAATGGCATACCTTGTTGAATTCCGGCTTATTCTAGAGAGCGTCCTTGTAGAGCGTGCCCCACATGGAATATTTTCTGAATTGATCTAAAATTGTTACACAATATACAACAGATTGTAACCTAACCAACACATTTTGTCTCACTGAATTTGGATCTATTATGAAGAAGTTATGACGTTTTTACCTGAAACACTTGTTTTTTACTAGTTTCAGGACTAGCCACAAACCCTATTTTCCACAGAGTGTAACTCCCAAAATACAACAACCCACAAGCTGAATTTTTTACCACAAATGCGTGGATATGTTTTCTCAATGGCATAGCAATTTCACAATCTGAATCATTATAGAAAAAAGGTTATAGCGAAAATGGTGAGATGACCTATAAATAACATACCTTAGAAAGCATCATCAAAAGAATTTATCCTTCCTTGCATTTCGATCTTCTTTTCTTTACCTTCACTCAAAATTTTGGTTTAGATATCCTTGGTTACCTCAAACACCTATAGATACTCAATATGTTCAAGTGTGTGTTAAATGAGAGAGCCTTGCCTCTTATTTATACTCTCCAAGTAGGTTCCTTAAAAACATCTTCTAGGTCACTTGGCCATAACTCTCAAACCGTGAGGAGTTATGTGACGTTCCACATACCACCAGAAATGGCATGACATGTACTATCCATATAGAATAGTATTATCTGAAAATATATCATAACTCATACCATTACCCATCAAACAAACTTGGGTCCATTACCCAAACTTGGGATCTCCAACTTCTCATGGTCATAACTCTCTAACCATGAGGAGTTATGTTACGTTCCACATACCACCGGAAATGGCATGACAAGCACTATCCATCTAGGATAGTTTCCCTGACAAATTCACTATCCTTCATCTCATTATTCCACAATTAAGCATGGGTTCTCTTACTCCGCAAAGCATCTTTCCGTGAGGGCTTTCACCATAAGGGGACCACTTTGGAGTTCATCCATATTTACTTCTTATTAACCATGACAAAACAATAATGAGTCATATTTACATCAAACAATATTGCGTCCATTACCCAAACCTTTGTGCTACGAGGCTTTCTTCAAGGCTTGACATCAATGAAAACCAACCTTAATCAACACATTCAACTCTCATCCTTTCACCATATACACATACACATTTCTATTAGATGGATCAAAACTAGGGGTATTACAGTCAAATATTTTAATATGTAACTTTTTTTCCAGGCTAAAATTGTTGGACTACTTGNGTGAATTAGTAATAGAGAAATTTAATCATTTTTAACCATAAAATGCAAGTGTTATATCAATGGAGCATTATCATCCAATAGTTTTAGAGTAAATAAGCAATGAACAAATGAGTAATCATACGCATACACAGTACACAAGTGTTTTTACATGGAAACCCAAAGCAGGAGAAAACCATGGAATGCTCTTATTTATATGTCTTTAAGAATTACATTCATTGGAAGCACCAACTTCCTTTGTTTTCCAGCTACAACTGGAAGGAGGCTCCAACCCCCTAGTTTCTCGGGCTACAACCTAAGGGAAGCTCAAACTCCCCAATTCTTTGGCTACAACCAGAAGGAGGCTACAACCCCCTATGTTCTCCGGCTACAACCACCTGTCCTTGCCCCGTCCAACCACCTTGTCGTAGAAGTAGATTGATGGAACCATTGTCACACTATCACTGTGAGATATATTGTTGTAAACATGTACCAATCAACCTGCACCAAACAACTTATAACAACCTCTACCAAACAACCTATAATCAACTTGTACCATAAACAAGTGCATCAACCATGCACCAACCTGTACCTGAACCTGTACCATCAACATGTGCATCAACCATGCACCAAATATGTACCAATCATGCATCAAATACTCATAAACTATGACTCATCAAGATGTACCAATATCATCAACTATACACCTCATGTATGTGCCAACTCATCAACTATTTGTCTCAACCATGTACCCCAACCAAAATCCCTCATTAATTTCATCATCCAAATATTATTTGTAACTCTGTAATAGACCTGGTGTATATAATTACATACCTACAAACCTTCCTTAACGTTAACAACAAGAGAGTAGCATTTTCATCAAACTTTACTTTAGTCTCACATGACTAATTTTGGATTAGTCAACAACCCTAACTTGAAATAATCATAACTATGTACCTGTAATGAATAAAGATTTGAAAATAGTATAAAATTTTCTTCAATGTCTTTTATGCAATTCCTCCGGGTTTCACTACTTGGAACCTCTCAGAAAGGGAGTTATAGCAAAAATGGCATACCTTGTTGAATTTTGGCTTATTCTAGAGATCGAACTTGTAGAGCGTGTCCCACACAGAATATTTGTTGTATGGATCTGAAAATGGTACAAAAATAACTACAGACTGTACTCTAACCAACACATTTGGTCTTACTGAATTTGGATCTGTTATGGTAATGACGTTTTTACCCAAAACACCTATTTTAGACTAGTTTCAAGACTAGCCACAAACCCTATTTTCCACGGAGTGTAACTCCAAAAATACAACGACCCACAAGCTAAATTTTTTATTGTAGCTACCTAGATATGTTTCCTCAACGACCTCCAGATTTTGCGGCCTGAATCATTCTAGAAAAAAAGTTATTGCGAAAATGGTGAGATGACCTGTAAATAACATACCTTAGAAAGTATCTGTTAGCGATAAAAAATGATTTGCTAATTATTTTGATATCACATGATAAATCATTATAAGGTATAATATTTATTTATAAATCTTAAAAGCTTTGAGACAAGCATTTAAATATATTATTCAAATGAATAAATCAATTCCTATCTCGAAAAAAACCAAAAATAAATTTTAGCTTTCGACAGCTAAATGGTTTTTTCACAGTGTAATGAGCCGCCGAAATCTTTCCTTTTTAGCGGCTAAAAGAGTAGATACAGAGCAAAAGAGTTGCCGAATGTGCAGAAGAGTCCAAAAACATCTTCTTTCTGCCCAGATCACAATTTCTTGATTCCAGGACGCGTGGGAATGATCATAAATAAAGGGTAATAATTAGGAGAATACATATCAGCTTCCTAATTAGGTTTTGAAGACATGTAGTAAGGGAATAACACCAAATGGCATGATTACTCCTGATAGAAATAACCCAGCCATCAAAGACAGGTTTATGAATCTGTGATTTTCATCAACAAATTGCCAAATAATGCTTCAGTTGTCAAATTCGATTTATAATGATTAGATTAGATCTTTTTTGTTAAATATTATGTTATTTTAGGTATTTCAGATCCATTAAAATAGGATCTTGAAACCTTAATGTAAAGGCTATAAAGCCTAAGACCGTTGATACACCAAAAGGAGGAAGAACAGTCTGAGGATTGTGGTTCTATTTTGGAGACTTGTACATTTCATCCTTTGGAGATGTCCATTAATCTATCTTGACATCGAGCTTCTTTCACTGTGTTACTTAGTTTTCCATTTCCTTTATTTCCAAGTTTATGTATATTCAATGACAGAAGGTTGTCATCGCATCTCTTCGTTGGTATACTAAACTTATATACTTTGCTTATGATGTTTGTCTTAATGCCAGATGGATGTTATCCTATTGGTGCATTCATAAGATAAAGTTGCAGGTATTTACCTGTTGGGTCTGGCCATATATTATATGCAATCTTATATATGTTTCTGTTGGTGTGAAGAGTATTTTACCTATCATTACTGGCCATTCACATATACTATTGTATAGGTATTTATGTTAGCATAATAGGTCTTCTCCATGTTTCTACACATTAAATTAAACTTTCTGAGTTACATAGTTGAAAGCCTTGGTCTTTCAAGTGACTGATCTATTTCTAAATGGATATGAGTTTATAATGTCATCCGATCTGATCCTCTTTTCCTCCACATTATTGATCTTTTAAAAGTTACCAAGCTTACACCCTTTTATAGTCATGGAGTGATTTCTTGGAGTGATGACAAAATGGCGTTGTTGCTAGGGAACGAAAGTGAAATCAAAGTTTCCCCGGGAGAACGACAAAGATCTTATTCTTGATGGTAGACAAGAGACAGACATAAAACTTGACTGTAATCATCTACTTGGTGACTCCACATTAAAGACTCCACTGGGGAGAATCTGGCTGATAGAAGATGAAGAGGCTGAATTCAAAATCCAGGTACCAGTTCATCAGTTTACATAATGAACTGTTGTTATTCTTTATCAGCTCCTTTATACTTTTATGAAGATTATCAACCATCTTTTATAAATCCATCTTTAGAAGAAGATTTGCAACCTGCTTGTATTGTAGAAGTTAAATCAATTTTTGTGCCTCAGTTCATTTATAAAAATGACCTCTGTATTCAAATTCCTTCTGAATCTGATCAGCCATGTAACCTTGAAGAAATCAAAACTGATTCAAAACCTATATAGAGCTCAACACTTGTTGCCATAACCTTCGAACCTTGTCAGCAAATTGTTATCCCTCATGATCAACCCACAGCCTTTCAAATCAAAATCGGGAAGAATATGTTTAAGCCATTAAAGTTGCCCTCTCGTCTTCATCCTTATCCTCTTGACTGTTATGAATATATCCCTTGGTTTTCTGGAGAGAATCAAGCTTCAGCTGAGAGGCACTTGGAATATTTTCAAGATTTTATTGACCGTTTTCAAATTGTTTATGAGGATGTTATCATGAGATTTTTCTCTAAGTCATTGATTAGAGATGCTGCTATATGGGTCAAGAGTTTAAAAGTTGACTCCATTAGCTCTTGGATAGAATTCACTGATGTTTTTATGAAACATTGGGGCGAACATAAATCACCAGATTCTTACCTTATTGAGTTCTATACTTTGAAGAGAGAACAAAATGAAACTTTGTCTACTTTCAATCAGAGATTTTGCAGCATCTATCATGGCATGTCATTGCAGATCAGGCCCACAGAGATAGCTGCCATGATATATTATGTGATGGGACTGCAGTCAAAACTTGCCCTTCTTCTGCTAGAAAGGAAATCTTCCTCATTAAACATTTTGTTTGAAGATGCTTTAGAGGTGGAGGAAAACATTTGTGCTTCAAGGAGAATCCCAGAGCAGGTTGATTTTGAAAAGCATCATCTACCTAAGCCAGCAGAATGTTAGAACATTTCAGATTTTGAACAGGAAGGTAATGATTATGTGGCAGATTTAGAACAACAGCAAGCAACTGAAATTGTTTCAGATTGTGAATCAGATTCTTCAACATTGGCAAAGCATTCCAGAGACATGTATTCATGTAAAATTTATGATCAGTTTACAAAGTATGTTGAACCTATGATAACTAATGATTGTATAGACAACTACATTTTTAGATTCAAACCCTGCTCTATCATCATCTACTGAACACTATTCTGAAGAGAAGGTCATAATGTTTGATGATCACAAGGTAATCACAAAAGAATAAGAAAGTAATCAATCCTCTAACAGAGAAGCAGTCATAGATATGCATCTTTTTCCTAAAGATCAGGAGTTTTCTGATTTTAGTTTCAAAGATCCAGTAGCAGCCTTCATAGAATCATACCTTTCAAAAAATTTGAAAGTTTCAGACTTCTTAAGCTTCTACATATTTCCTGTTGAGTTTGGTTTTGTGAAAGATTTTTATTCACTGATGTTGCATTTCAAAAATCAGGTATTGATCAGTGAGAATGATGAAATCATTTCAGTATTAAAATTGCTTGGTTGGCTGCTATGGAAATCAACCTTTACCTAACCAAATTGTAGAGTTGGTTAGGGTAGATAGGATAGGAAATAAGCTCGCTTCCTGAGCATTTCTTTTCTTTTACTTTACAACAAATGAAACAGTTACCTTGTGTGAATAAAGGCAGTCTTGAAGATGTACAGAGATCTTTACACAAGTCATGAAAGATTTTCAGAAAGAGGTGAATGGATGCCTCTATGCCCAATGGAATGTTGACTCCATGCCCAATGGAACACTAGAAACTAATTCATGGATTTTATTTTTCCAGGAAAGGCATTAGATCTATGGTTCTTGGAAACCTCGCAGGGAGGTCTCCATCCCAGTTGGAGCCAGATGTTAGCAATCAAAAATGATTTGCTAATTATTTTGATATCACATGATAAATCATTATAAGGTAGAAGATTTATTTATAAATCTTAAAAGCTTTGAGACATGCATTTAAAGATATTATTCAAATGAATAAATCAATTCCTATCTCGAAAAAAACCAAAAATAAATTTTAGCTTTCAACAACTAAATGGATTTTTCACAGTGTAATGAGCCATCGAAACCTTTCCTTTTCGGCGGACAAAAGAGCGAATACAGAGCAAAAGAGCCGTTGAATGTGCAGAAGAGTCTAGAAAAGTCTTCTTTCTGCCCAGATCGCGATTTCTTGATTCCAGGACGCGTGGGAATGATCATAATTAAAGGGTAATAATTAGGAGAATACATATCAGCTTCCTAATCAGGTTTTGAAGACATGTGGTAAGGGAATAACACAAAATGACATTATTACTCTTGACATAAATCACCCAGCCATCAAAGACAGATTTTTGAATCTGTGATTTTCATCAACAAATTGCCAAATAATGCTTCGGCTGTCAAATTCGATTTATATTGATCAGAATAGATCTTATTGGTTAAATATTATGTTATTTTAGGTATTTCAGATCCATTAAAATAGGATCTTGAAACCTTAATGTAAAGGCTATAAAGCCTAAGACCTTTGATACACCAAAAGGAGGAAGAACAGTCTAAGGATTGTGGTTCTATTCTTGAAGACTTGTACATTTCATCCTTTGGATATGTCCATTAATCTATCTTTACATCGAGCTTCTTTCATTGCATTACTTAGTTTTCCATTTCCTTTATTTCCAAGTTTATGTATATTCAATGACAGAAGGTTGTCATCCCATCTCTTCGTTGGTATACTAAACTTATATCTTTGCTTCTGATGTTTGTCTTAATGCCAAATAGTTGTTATCCTATTGGTGCATTCATAAGCTAAAGTTGCAAGTATTTACCTGTTGGGTCTGGCCATATATTATATGCAATCTTATATATGTTTCTGCTAGTGTGAAGCGTATTTTACCTATCATTATTGGCCATTCACATATACTATTGTATAGGTATTTATGTTAGCATAATAGGTCTTCTCCATGTTTCCACACATTAAATTAAACTTTCTGAGTTACATAGTTGAAAGCCTTGGTCTTTCAAGTGACTGATGTATTTCTAAATGGATATGAGTTTATAATGTCATCCGATCTGATCCTCTTTTCCTCCATATTATTGATCTTTTTAAAGTTACCAAGCTTACACCCTTCTACAGTCAGGGAGTGATTTCTTGGAGTGATAACAGCATCATCAAAAGAATTTATTCTCCCTTGAATTTTGGCCTTCTTTACTTCACCTTCCCTCTAAAATCCGCCTTAGATATCCTTTGGTTACCTCAGTCACTTGTAGATATTCAATATTCTCAAGTGTAATTAAAATGAGAGACCCTTGCCTCTTATTTATACTTTTAAGTAGCTTCCTCAAGGGGTTATCGTCTAACCATCTTAAACCACTTTCCTTATCTTAGGGCTAACCCTCTTCTAACCACTTGTCCACTTAGTAATTTCTCCATTAACTTTATTATTTAAATAATTTCTTTTGTATCCACTTTGACTTATAGTACACTCATCACTTCACTTTATTATTTAAAGAATTTCTTCTTTGCAACCACTTTGACTACTTTGACCTTTTGGGGCTTCTAGATGACTCATGAGGGTTCTCCAACTTCACATGGCCATAACTCTCTAACCGTGAGGAGTTATGTGACATTCCACATACCACCGGAAATGGCATGACATATACTATCCATCTAGAATAGTCTTACCTTCAAATATATTAAGACTCATACCATTATACATCAAACAAACATGGGTCCATTACCCAAACCTTTGTGCTATCGAAATTCATTACCGAACTTTCTTCAAGGGTTGACATCAATGATAACCAACCCAAATAATCAACAACACTCCCTGGGGAAAAATCACGAGCACTTCCACTCGTTTTGAGGATGGTACCCAGGGTAAACCCTAAAATCTTTAGGGCAAGAGGTCGATCAACAACATGGCTTGAATCCATTACAACAATATACTCATTATGAGCTCAACATGTCACTTGTGGGAATTGAACCTGGGTGGGGAGGATAACTATCATTCCTCACAACCACCCGAGCTAAACCTAATTGAAGAGTTACAACTAAATATATATGTAATGGGATAAATGTATATGTGATAGGGACCAACTTGATAAAGGGCCCACATGTGCTATGTGTGTGTGTGTGTGTGTGTATTTATATATCTACACACACACACAATATATATATATATATAGAGAGAGAGAGAGAGGGGTTAATCTAATCATTTTTTGTTTGTTTGTTAGTTTGTTCGTGACATGTGGGACTAACCTGTGGCTAAGAAACTGCGACTCAGGGGCATCTAAGCTGTCAAAATCACCGGAGGATCGCACCCAGCCTGAGCCACACCAACCCTTAACATGGCTGGATTTTTTGTCCTCACAGGTTTCAAACCGATGACTTTAACATCACGGAGTGCCTTAACAGTACACTTCGTCACCGACTATCCTACACCTCAGGGACTTAAAAAATTGAAGGACATGGGGGTGGGCTTTGATCCACTTATGTGTGCACGGGTCATGATACCATTTAATATGATATCTTTGGGTGCAACCACATGTTCGACCACTACCTCAAGGTGTCCCCATGGCTCCAGGTAAAGCCCTCATGAGAATTGAACCTTGACCAATGGTGAAAAGCTCCTCACTTTCCACCATTGGATCCAACCCCTTTGGGCTTTAAATTGAAGGACATGGGGGTGGGCTTTAATCCACTTATGTGTGCATGGGTCACGATACCATTTAATATGGTATCTCTGGGTGCAACCACATGTTCGACCACTACCTCAAGGTGTCCCCGTGGCTCCAGGTAAATCCCTCACGAGAATTGAACCTTGCCCAACGGAGAAAAACTCCTCGCTTTCCACCATTGGATCCAACCCCTTTGGGCGAGGTTAATCTAATCATTATGGATACATGAACATACGATTTGGATATATGCATGTATTCGGGTTATTTGGAGGAGGTTCTCAGATTCTATAAGGAGTTACTGTGTAGATCATTTATATTATATCTTTGGGAGATATGCTCCACTTTCACATCTTATGTACATTCTATGTATTTTGTCTTGTTTTGTTATTTTTAAAATTTGGTATCAAAGCAAGTAGTCCTTAGTTTGGCTACTTTAAACAAGTCATCTTACCATTTTCACTCTATTTTTATTTATTTATTTATTTTCAGATAATTTTCAATGAGTGAAATTTTTAGGGTGAATATAGGACATAGTGAAATACATTGGATAAAAATTTCAGATTCTAATTCGTTATACTTTGGGAGTTATATGTTGTGGAAGTAAGGGTTTCTATCTAGTCCTAAAACTAGTCTCAAACTTGTGTTTTCGATAAAATGATTATATCTTAAGCTAGATAGGTCGAAATTGAGTTCCACCAATGGCATTGGAAAAAATACAATCAGAGTGTTTTAGGTCAAAATTTTAGAATCAATTTTGCAAAATTGGCCACTTGGCATACCATACAAATTTCCTCTTTTAAAGGGTGCCAAAATCAACAAGTTGGGAAAGTCATCATATTTTTTTCTTGGAAGATCAAAAATTAGTCAAACTCATGGCATTACAAAGAACACATATAAGGATATTATGGAGAAAAATTATAGACTTCAAGGTACATAAATTTTGGAGTTCGTTCAAGTGCAAGATCAACCTGCATGACAATCCCCAAATCGGGGTTTAAAAAGTATGTTGATTTAAAAGTAGCATAACTTTTGATTGAAAAGTCCAATTGAGGTCCTTCAAAATCTGTCGAAGAGATGAAACAAAGGAGAATATACTATTGATATTTACATGATTGATTAGGGTAAATATTGAAGGTTTTGGAGAAATGTTAGTCGAGGGTTGTGGTTAAACTCCAAGTAAGAACTAATGGCAATACCACAGTGTAGATGAAATGAAGATAAAGTAATTCTATGGAATGTTTAATGATTGAAAAGGAAATTATATTCATCAATAAATCATTGATGAAGGAGGTTAAAAAAATTAAAACAAGGAAATAATGAGTTAAGTGAAGAATTAAAAAAGAAAGGTGAATAAATAAAAAAACTACATAAGCACAATCAATATATTCTTACTGATGTTAAGAATGTGATAAGGCACCTATAAGAAGCATAATCAAATATCGTTAGTGAAAAAATGTGTAAATTTGTTGAAGCCCTATAAATCGTTGATATCAAAGGAGAAATACAAGAAACAATAAAAGAAGGAAGGAATAAATTGATGGAAAATATTACCATCCAACTTCAAAACAAGAAAGAAAAGAAGCCATGAGAATCTCATCAGAAGATACTTGAAGAAGCCAAGTTCAAACTTGAGAATGCCAAATTCAAACATGATGGAATTATCTCAAAATAGAGAAGTGTCAAAGACCAAACATAGTGAATAGAGCATGCCATCCTCTCTGAAAACAAGGCTAATGGTAGGGGTTTGCAGAATGAAAACCATCAGAGGTGGAATCATATTGACACCCTCATTACCAAGAAAGTTGCCAAGAAAGACAAGAAGATTGATATCGTCATTACCAAAGAAGAAGATGGAAAAATTAGTAATATTCATGGAACATGGCATCAAAGAACCATGATTTGACAAGGTATTATCAAAGACTAATGACTATAACAAATTGGAGAATTCACATCAACAACGCATGGAATCAAAGAAAGAAAATCATGGAACAACCAACTATCAAGGGTTAAGACTGAAAATAATTGAATTTGGATGGATGGATCATCATCAATGGTAGCAAGATAGTAGGAATATAAGGAAATCTTATTACTTGGTTTCATCACATGTAAAACCCTTAACTACAAATCTTTTCAAAGGAGGGTACTATGATATGGCACCAAGGGTGGCATATATGTGGTTAAATGTATATGTAATGGTGGATGGTCTAATAAAAGGCCCACATGTGCAATGCGTAAGAGTAGGTATATACAAAGGTTAACATAGTCGTTATAAACACATAAACATGAGATTTGGATATATGGATGTGTTGGGTTATTTGGAGATGGTTCTACTATTATATAATTGTTGGAATACTGAGAGGGGGGGTTAATCAGTGTGAACACTTTTTACCACTTTCAATCATAATATATAAACTTCAACTTTATCAGCAACATATAATTTATGATTGCACTCAATATATCATGAGCACATAACCATAAGCAATACAATTCAACAATATCACATTAGATACATAGTACACCAGGATTTATGTGGAAACTCAAATGGGATAAAACCATAGAATATTGTATATATATATATATATATATATATATATATATATATATATATATATCAA
>ML781391.1:1059510-1083665 GCA_009831015.1 Picea engelmannii | reverse complement strand
CCTGAGGGAAGCTCCAACTCCCCAATTCTCTGGCTACAACCAGAAGGAGGCTACAACCCCCTATGTTCTCCGGCTACAACCACCTGTCCTTGCCCCGTCCCGCCACCCTAAAGTAGAAGTAGAATGATGGAACCACTGTCACACTATCACTGTGAGATATACCACTGTAAATCTGTACCAATAAATATGAACCATGAATCAACCATGCATCAACCTGTACCTCAACCTGTAATCAACCTATACCATAAACAAGTGCATCAACCATGCACCAACCTGTACCAAACATCCTGTAATCAACCTGTACCATAAACAAGTGCATCCAACCATGTACCTATACCAATCATGTGTCAACTACTCATCAACCAACATCATCAACTATACACCTCAAGTATGTGCCAACTCATCAACTACTTGTCTCAACCACGTACTCAACATGTAACTCAACCAAAAGCCCTTATCAATTTCATCATCCAAATATGATTTGTAGCTTTGTAATAGACTTGGTGTATATGATCACATTCCTGTAAACCTTCCTTAACTTTAACAACAAGAGACTAGCATTTTCATCAAACTTTTCTTTAGTCTCACATGCCTAGTTTTGGATTAGTCAACAACCCTAACTTGAAGTAATCATAACTTTGTACCTGTAATGTATAAAGATATGAAAATGATAAACAATGTTCTTCAATGTGTTTTATGCAATTCCTCCAAGTTTCACTACCTGGAACCTCTCAGAAAAGGAGTTATAGAAAAAATGGCATACCTTGCTGAATTTTGGCTTATTCTAGATAGCGACTTTGTAGAGCGTGCCCCACACATAATATTTGTTGAATTGATCTAAAATTGTTACACAGCATACTACAGAATGTAAACTAACGAACGCATTTTGTCTCACTGAATTTGTATCTGTTATGAAGAAGTTACGATGTTTTTACCTGGAACACTTGTTTTTGACTAGTTTCAGGATTAGCCACAAACCCTATTTTCCACAAAGTGTAACTCCCAAAATACAACAACCCACAAGCTGAATTTTTTACCATGGATGATTGGATATGTTTTCTCAATGGCATAGCAATTTCATGATCTGAATCACTATAGAAAAAAAGTTATAGCGAAAACGGTGAGATGACCTGTAAATAACATACCTTAGAAAGCACCATCAAAAGAATTTATCCTTCCTTGCATTTTGGCCTTCTTTTCTTCACCTTCACTCAGAATTCCAGTTTAGATATCCTTGGTTACCTCAGACACCTATAGATATTCAATATGCTTAAGTGTGTGTTAAATGAGAGAGCCTTGCCTCTTATTTCTACTCTCCAAGTAGGTTCCTTAAAAACATCTTCTAGGTCACTTGGCCGACTTTCCTTATTTTAGGGTTAACCCACTTCTAATTTCTCCATTAAAATTATTATTGAAACGATTTATTTTGTATTCAATTTGAATTATAATACTCATCACTTCACTTTATTATTTATCCTTTAAAAATCTCTTAAACAACTTTGACTACTTTGACCTTTTGGGGCTTCTAGATGACATATGAGGGTCCTCCAACTTTGTAAGGCCATAACTCTCAAACCGCAAGGAGTTATGTCACGTTCCACATACCACCAGAAATGACATGACATGTGCTATCCATATAGAATAGTATTATCTGAAAATATATCATAACTCATACTGTTACCCATCAAACAAACTTGGGTCCATTACCCAAACCTGGGGTCTCCAACTTCTCATGGCCATAACTCTCTAACCGTGAGGAGTTATGTTACATTCCACATACCAACGAAAACAAAATGACAAGCACTATCCATCTAGGATAGTTTCCCTGACAAATTCATTGTCCTTCATCTCATTATTCCACTATTAAGCATGGGTTCTCTTACTCCGCAAAGAGTCTTTCCGTGAGGGCTTTCACCATAAGGGGACCACTTTGGAGTTCATCCATATTTACTTCTTATTAACCATGACAAAACAATAATGAGTCATATTTACATCAAACAATATTGGGTCCATTACCCAAAACCTTTGTGCTACAGGGCTTTCTTCAAGGGTTGACATCAATGACAACCAACCTCAATCAACACATTCAACTCTCATCCTTTCACCATATACACATACACATTTCTATTAGATGGATCAAAACTAGGGGTATTACAGTCAAATATTTTAAAATGTAACTTTTTTTCCAGGTTAAACTTGTTGGACTACTGGGGGGGGCGTGAATTAGTATAGAGCAATTTAATCATTTTTAACCATAAAATGCAAGTGTTATATCAATGGAGCATTATCTTCCAATAGTTTTAGAGTAAAAAAGCAATGAACAAATGAGCAATCATACGCATACACAGTACACAAGTGTTTTTACATGGAAACCCAAAGCAGGAGAAAACCATGGAATGCTCTTATTTATATGTCTTTAAGAATTACATTCATTGGAAGCACCAACTTCCTTTGTTTTCCAGCTGCAACTGGAAGGAGGCTCCAACCCCCTACTTTCTCAGGCTACAACCTGAGGGCAGCTCCAACTCCCCAATTCTTTGGCTACAACCAGAAGGAGGCTACAACCCCCTATGTTCTCCGGCTACAACCGGAAGGTGGCTACAACCACCTCTCCTTGCCCCGTCCAACCACCCCATCGTAGAAGTAGAATGATGGAACTATTGTCACACTATCATTGTGAGATATACTGTTGTAAACATGTACCAATCAACCTGCACCAAACAACTTGTAACAACCTCTACCAAACAACCTATAATCAACTTGTACCATAAACAAGTGCATCAACCATGCACCAACCTGTACCTGAACCTGTACCATCAATAAGTGCATCAACCATGCACCAAATATGTACCAATCATGCATCAAATACTCATAAACTATGACTCATCAATATGTACCAATATCATCAACTATACACCTCATGTATGTGCCAACTCATCAACTATTTGTCTCAACCATGTACCCAACATGTACCTCAACCAAAATCCCTCATTAATTTCATCATCCAAATATGATTTGTAACTCGGTAATAAACCTGGTGTATATGACTACATACTTACAAACCTTCCTTAACGTTAACAACAAGAGAGTAGCATTTTCATCAAACTTTACTTTAGTCTCGCATGACTAATTTTGGATTAGTCAACAACCCTAACTTGAAATAATCATAACTATGTACCTGTAATGAATAAAGATCTGAAAAATAGTATAAAATTTTCTTTAGAGTCTTTTATGCAATTCCTCCGGGTTTCACTACTTGGAACCTCTCAGAAAGGGAGTTATAGCAAAAATGGCATACCTTGTTGAATTTTGGCTTATTCTAGAGATCAAACTTGTAGAGCGTGCCCCACACAGAATATTTGTTGTATGGATCTAAAAATGGTACAAAAAATACTACAGACTGTACTCTAACCAACACACTTAGTCTTACTGAATTTGGATCTGTTATGAAGAAGTAATGACGTTTTTACCCGAAACACATGTTTTAGACTAGTTTCAAGACTAGCCACAAACCCTATTTTCCACGGAGTGTAACTCCAAAAATACAGTGACCCACAAGCTAAATTTTTTATTGTAGCTACTTAGATATGTTTTCTCAACGACCTCCAGATTTTGCGGCCTGAATCATTCTAGAAAAAAAGTTATTGCGAAAATGGTGAGATGACCTGTAAATAAAATACCTTAGAAAGTATCTGTTAGGGATAAAAAATGATTTGCTAATTATTTTGATATCACATGATAAATCATTATAAGGTAGAAGATTTATTTATAAATCTTAAAAGCTTTGAGACAAGCATTTAAATATATTATTCAAATGAATAAATCAATTCCTATCTCGAAAAAAACCAAAAATAAATTTTAGCTTTCGGTGGCTAAATGGCTTTTTCACAGTGTAATGAGCCACCGAAAGCTTTCCTTTTCGGCGGCCAAAAGAGTAGATACAGAGAAAAAGAGTTGTCGAATGTGCAGAAGAGTCCAAAAACATCTTCTTTCTGCCCAGATCACGATTTCTTGATTCCAAGACGCGTGGGAATTATCATAAATAAAGGGTAATAATTAGGAGAATACATATCAGCTTCCTAATCAGGTTTTGAAGACATGTGGTAAGGGAATAACACCAAATGGCATGATTACTCTTGATAGAAAACACCCAGTCATCAAAGACAGATTTATGAATCTGTGATTTTCATCAACAAATTGCCAAATAATGCTTCAGCTGTCAAATTCGATTTATATTGATCAGATTAGATCTTGTTGGTTAAATATTATGTTATTTTAGGTATTTCAGATCCATTAAAAATGGTTCTTGAAACCTTAATGTAAAGGCTATAAAGCCTAAGACCTTTGATACACCAAAAGAAGGAAGAACAGTCTGAGGACTGTGGTTCTATTCTTGACGACTTGTATTTTCATCCTTTGGAGATGTCCATTAATCTATCTTGACATCGAGCTTATTTCACTGTGTTACTTAGTTTTCCATTTCCTTTCTTTCCAAGTTTATGTATATTCAATGACAGAAGGTTGTCATCCCATCTCTTCGTTGGTATACTAAACTTATATACTTTGCTTCTGATGTTTGCCTTAATGCTAGATGGATGTTATCCTATTGGTGCATTCATAAGCTAAAGTTGCAAGTATTTACCTGTTGGGTCTGGCCATATATTATATGCAATCTTATATATGTTTCTGCTGGTGTGAAGAGTATTTTACCTATCATTACTGGCCATTCACATATACTATTGTATAGGTATTTTTGTTAGCATAATAGGTCTTCTCCATGTTTCCACACATTAAATTAAACTTTTTGAGTTACATAGTTGAAAGCCTTGGTCTTTCAAGTGACTGATCTATTTCTAAATGGATATGAGTTTATAATGTCATCCGATCTAATACTCTTTTCCTCCACATTATTGATCTTTTAAAAGTTACCAAGCTTGCACCCTTCTATAGTTAGGGAGTGATTTCTTGGAGTGATAACAAAATGACGTTGTTGTCGGAGAACAAAAGTGAAAGCAAAGTTTCCCCGGGAGAACAACAAAGATCTTATTCTTGATGGCAGACAACACACAGACATAAAACTTGACTGTAATCATATGCTTGGCGAATCCACATTAAAGATTCCACTGGGGAGAATCTGGCTGATAGAAGATGAAGAGGCTGAATTCAAAATCCAGGTACCAGTTCATCAGTTTACTTTATGAATTGTTGTTATTCTTTATCGGCTCCTTTATACTTTTCTGAAGATTATCAACCATCTTTTATAAATCCATCTTTAGAAGAATATTTGTAGCCTGCTTGTATTGTAGAAGTTAAATCAGTTTTTGTGCCTCAGTTTATTTATAAAAATGACCTCTGTATTCAAATTCCTTCTGAATCTGATCAGCCATGTAACCTTGAAGAAATCAAAACTGATTCAAAACCTATACAGAGCTCAACACTTGTTGCCATAACCTTCGAACCTTGTCATCAAATTGTTATCCCTCATGATCAACCCACAGCCTTTCAAATCAAAATCAGGAAGAAGATGTTTAAGCCATTAAAGTTGCCCTCTCGTCTTCATCCTTATCCTCTTGACTATTATGAATATATCCCTTGGTTTTCTGGAGAGAATCAAGCTTCAGCTGAGAGGCACTTGGAATCTTTTCAAGATTTTATTGACCGTTTTCAGATTGTTTATGAGGATGTTATCATGAGATTTTTCTCTAAGTCATTGATTAGAGATGTTGCTATATGGTTCAGGAGTTTAAAAGCTGACTCCATTAGCTCTTGGATAGAATTCATTGATGTTTTTATGAAACATTGGGGCGAACATAAATCACCAGATTCTTACCTTGTTGAGTTCTATACTTTGAAGAGAGAACAAAATGAAACTTTGTCTGCTTTCAATCAGAGATTTTGCAGCATCTATCATGGCATGCCATTGCAGATCATGCCCACAGAGACAGCTGCCATGATATATTATGTGATGGGACTGTAGTCAAAACTTGCCCTTCTTCTGCTAGAAAGGAAATCTTCGTCATTAAACATTTTGTTTGAAGATGCTTTAGAGGTGGAGGAAAACATTTGTGCTTCAAGGAGAATCCCAGAGCAGGTTGATTTTGAAAAGCATCATCTACCTGAGCCAGAAAAATGTCAGAACATTTCATATTTTGAACAGGAAGGTAATGATTATGTGGCAGATTTAGAACAACAACAAGCAACTGAAATTGTTTCAGATTGTGAATCAGATTCTTCAACATTGGTATAGCATTGCAGAGACATGTATTCATGTAAAATTTATGATTAGTTTACAAAGTATGTTGAACCTATGATAACCAATGATTGTATAGACAACTATATTTTTAGAGCTGACCATAATCTCTGTCGTTCAAACCCTGCTCTATCATCATCTACTGAACACTATTCTGAAGACAAGGTCATAGTGTTTGATGATCACAAGGTAATCACAAAAGAATAAGAAAGTAATCAATCTTCTAACAGAGAAGCAGTCATAGATATGCATCTTTTTCTTGAAGATCAAGAGTTTTCTGATTTTAGTTTCAAAGATCTAGTAGCAGCCTTCATAGAATCATACCTTTCATAAAATTTGAAAGTTTCGGACTTTTTAAGCTTCTACATATTTCCTGTTGAGTTTGGTTTTGTGAAAGATTTTTATTCACTGATGTTGCATTTCAAAAATCAGGGATTGATCAGTGAGAATGATGAAATCATTTCAGTATTAAAATTGCTTGGTTGGCTGCTATGGAAATCAACCTTTACCTAACCAAATCGCAGAGTTGGTTAGGGTAGATAGGATAGGAAATAAGCTCGCTTCCTGAGCATTTCTTTTCTTTCACTTTACAGCAGATGAAACAGTTACCTTGTGTGAATAAAGGCAGTCTTGAAGATGTACAGAGATATTTACACAAGTCATGAAAGATTTTTAGAAAGAGGTGAATGGATGACTCTATGCCCAATGGAATGTTGACTCCATGCCCAATGGAACACTAGAAACTAAGTCATGGATTTTATTTTTCCAGGAAAGTCATTAGATCTATGGTTCTTGGAAACCTCGCAGGGAGGTCTCCATCCCAGTTGGAGCCAGATGTTAGCAATCAAAAATGATTTGATAATTATTTTGATATCACATGATAAATCATTATAAGGTAGAAGATTTATTTATAAATCTTAAAAGCTTTGAGACAAGCATTTAAAGATATTATTCAAATGAATAAATCAATTCCTATCTCGAAAAAAACCAAAAATAAATTTTAGCTTTCAGCGACTAAATGGATTTTTCAGAGTGTAATGAGCCATCGAAAGCTTTCCTTTTCGGCAGACAAAAGAGCGGATACAGAGAAAAAAAGCCATTGAATGTGCAGAAGAGTCTAGAAACGTCTTCTTTCTGCCCATATCGCGATTTCTTGATTCCAGGACGCGTGGGAATGATCATAAATAAAGGGTAATAATTAGGAGAATACATATCAGCTTCCTAATCAGGTTTTGAAGACATGTGGTAAGGGAATAACACAAAACGACATGATTACTCTTGACATAAATCACCCAGCCATCAAAGACAAATTTATGAATCTGTGATTTTCATTAGCAAATTGCCAAATAATGCTTCGGCTATCAAATTCGATTTATATTGATCAGATTAGATCTTATTGGTTAAATATTATGTTATTTTAGGTATTTCAGATCCATTAAAATAGGATCTTGAAACCTTAATGTAAAGGCTATAAAGCCTAAGACCTTTGATACACCAAAAGGAGGAAGAACAGTCTAAGGACTGTGGTTCTATTCTTGAAGACTTGTACATTTCATCCTTTGGATATGTCCATTAATCTATCTTGACATCGAGCTTCTTTCATTGCGTTACTTAGTTTTCCATTTCCTTTATTTCCAAGTTTATGTATATTCAATGACAGAAGGCTGTCATCCCATCTCTTCGTTGGTATACTAAACTTATATCTTTGCTTTTGATGTTTGTCTTAATGCCAGATAGTTGTTATCCTATTGGTGCATTCATAAGCTAAAGTTGCAAGTATTTACCTGTTGGGTCTGGCCATATATTATATGCAATCTTATATATGTTTCTATTGGTGTGAAGAGTATTTTACCTATCATTATTGGCCATTCACATATACTATTGTATAGGTATTTATGTTATCATAATAGGTCTTCTCCATGTTTCCACACATTAAATTAAACTTTTTGAGTTACATAGTTGAAAGCCTTGGTCTTTCAAGTGACTGATGTATTTCTAAATGTATATGAGTTTATAATGTCATCCGATCTGATCCTCTTTTCCTCCATATTATTGATCTTTTTAAATTTACCAAACTTACACCCTTCTACAGTCAGGGAGTGATTTCTTGGAGTGATAACAGCATCATCAAAAGAATTTATCCTCCCTTGAATTTCGGCCTTCTTTACTTCACCTTCCCTCTAAAATTTGCCTTAGATATCCTTTGGTTACCTCGGTCACTTGTAGATATTCAATATTCTCAAGTGTAATTAAAATGAGAGACCCTTGCCTCTTATTTATACTTTTAAGTAGCTTCCTCAAGGGGTTATCGTCTAACCATCTTAAACCACTTTCCTTATTTTAGGGCTAACCCTCTTCTAACCACTTGTCCACTTAGTAATTTCTCCATTAACTTTATTATTTAAATAATTTCTTTTGTATCCACTTTGACTTATAGTACACTCATCACTTCACTTTATTATTTAAATAATTTCTTCTTTGCAACCACTTTGACTACTTTGACCTTTTGGGGCTTCTAAATGACTCATGAGGGTTCTCCAACTTCACATGGCCATAACTCTCTAACCGTGAGGAGTTATGTGATGTTCCACATACCACCAGAAATGGCATGACATGTACTATCCATCTAGAATAGTCTTACCTTCAAATATATTAAGACTCATACCATTATACATCAAACAAACATGGGTCCATTACCCAAACCTTTATGCTATTGAAATTCATTACCGAACTTTCTTCGAAGGTTGACATCAATGATGACCAACCCCAATAATCAACAACACTCCCTAGGGAAAAATCATGAGCACTTCCCCTCGTTTTGAGGATGGTACCCAGGGTAAACCCTATAATCTTTAGGGCAAGAGGTCGATCAACAACAGGGCTTGAATCCATTACAACAATATACTCATTATGAGCTCAACATGTCACTTGTGGGAATTGAACTTGGGTGGGGAGGATAGCTATCATTCCTCACAACCACCCGAGCTAAACCTAATTGAAGAGTTACAACTAAATATATATGTAATGGGATAAATGTATATGTGATAGGGACCAACTTGATAAAGGGCCCACATGTGCTCTGTGTGTGTGTGTGTGTGTATTTATATATCTACACACACACAATACACACACACACACACACACACACACACACACACACACACACACACACACACACACACACACAGGTTAATCTAATCATTTTTTGTTTGTTTGTTAGTTTGTTCGTGACATGTGAGACTAACCTGTGGCTAAGAAACCACGACTTAGGGGCATCTAAGCTGTCAAAATCACCAAAGGATCGCACCCGGCCTGAGCCACACCAACCCTTAACATGGCTGGATTTTTTGTCCTCGCAGGTTTCGAACAGGTGACTTTAACATCATGGAGTGCCTTAACAGTACACTTCGTCACCGACTATCCTACAGCTTAGAGACTTAAAAAATTGAAGGACATGGGGGTGGGCTTTGATCCACTTATGTGTGCACGGGTCATGATACCATTTAATATGATATCTCTAGGTGCAACCACATGTTCGACCACTACCTCAACGTGTCCCCATGGCTCCAGGTAAAGCCCTCACGAGAATTGAACCTTGCCCAACGGTGAAAAGATCCTTGCTTTCCACCATTGGATCCAACCCCTTTGGGCTTTAAATTGAAGGACATGGGGGTGAGCTTTGATCCACTTATGTGTGCATGAGTCACGATACCATTTAATATGGTATCTCTGGGTGCAACCACACATTCGATCACTACCTCAAGGTGTCCCCGTGGCTCCAGGTAAATCCCTCACGAGAATTGAACCTTGCCCAATGGAGAAAAACTCCTCACTTTCCACCATTGGATCCAACCCCTTGGGGCGAGGTTAATCTAATCATTATGGATACATGAACATACGATTTGGATATATGCATGTATTCGGGTTATTTGGAGGAGGTTCTCAGATTCTATAAGGAGTTTGTGTAGATCATTTATATTATATCTTTGGGAGATATGCTCCACTTTCACATCTTATGTACATTCTATGTATTTTGTCTTGTTTTGTTATTTTTAAAATTTGGTACATAACATTTGGTATCAAAGCAAGTAGTCCTTAGTTTGGCTCCTTTAAACAAGTCATCTTACCATTTTCGCTCTATTTTTATTTATTTATTTATTTTCAAATAATTTTCAATGAGTGAAATTTTTAGGGTGAATGTAGGACATAGTGAAATACATTGGATAAAAATTTCAGATTCTAATTCGTTATACTTTGGGAGTTATATGTTGTGGAAGTAAGGGTTTCTATCTAGTCCTAAAACTAGTCTCAAACTTGTGTTTTTGATAAAATGATTATATCTTAAGCTAGATAGGTCGAAATTGAGTTCCACCAATGGCATTGGAAAAAATACAATCAGAGTGTTTTAGGTCAAAATTTTAGAATCGATTTTGCAAAATTGGCCACTTGGCATTCCATACAAATTTGCTCTTTTAAAGGGTGCCAAAATCAACAAGTTGGGAAAGTCATCATATTTTTTTCTTGGAAGATCAAAAATTAGTCAAACTCATGGCATTACAAAGAACACATATAAGGATATTATATACTTCAAGGTACATAAATTTCGGAGTTCAATCAAGTGCAAGGTCAACCTGCATGACAATCCCCAAATCGGGGTTTAAAAAGTATGTTGATTTAAAAGTAGCATAACTTTTGATTGAAAAGTCCAATTGAGGTCCTTCAATATCTGTCGGAGAGATGAAACAAAGGAGAATATACTATTGAGATTTACATGATTGATTAGGGTAAATATTGAAGGTTTTTGAGAAATGTTAGTCGAGGGTTGTGGTTAAACTCCAAGTAAGAACTAATGGCAATACCACAGTGTAGATGAAATGAAGATAAAGTAATTCTATGGAATGTTTAAGGATTGAAAAGTAAATCATATTCATCAATAAATCATTGATGAAGGAGGTTAAAAAAATTAAAACAAGGAAATAATGAGTTAAGTGAAGAATTAGAAAAGAAGGGTGAATAAATAAAAAAACTACATAAGCACAATCAATATCTTCTTATTGATGTTAAGAATGTGATAAGGCACCTATAAGAAGCATAATCAAATATCGTTAGTGAAAAAATGAGTAAATTTGTTGAAGCCCTATAAATCGATGATATGAAAGGAGAAATACAAGAAACAATAGAAGAAGGAAGGAATAAATTGATGGAAAATATTACCATCCAACTTCAAAACAAGAAAGAAAAGAAGCCATGAGAATCTCATCAGAAGATACTTGAAGAAGCCAAGTTCAAACTTGAGAATGTCAAATTCAGACATGATGGAATTATCTCAAAATAGAGAAGTGTCAAAGACCAAACATAGTGAATAGAGCATGCCATCCTCTCTGAAAACAAGGCTAATGGTAGGGGTTTGCAGAATGAAAACCATCAAAGGTGGAATCATATTGACACCCTAATTACCAATAAAGTTGCCAAGAAAGACAAGAAGATTGATATCGTCAATACCAAGGAAGAATATGGAAAAATTACTAATATTCATGGAACATGGCATCAAAGAACCATGATTTGACAAGGTATTATCAGAGACTAATGACTATAACAAATTGGAGAATTCACAACAACAACGCATGGAATCAAAGAAAGAAAATCATGGAACAACCAACTATCAAGGGTTAAGACTAAAAATAATTGAATTTGGATGGATGGATCATCATCAATGGTAGCAAGATAGTAGGAATATAAGGAAATCTTATTACTTGGTTTCATCACATGTAAAACCCTTAACTACAAAGCTTTTCAAAGGAGGGTACTATGATATGGCACCAAGGGTGGCATATATGTGGTTAAATGTACATGTAATGGTGGATGGTCTAATAAAAGGCCCACATGTGCAATGCGTAAGAGTAGGTATATACAAAGGTTAACATAGTTGTTATAAACACATAAACATGAGATTTGGATATATGGATGTGTTGGGTTATTTGGGGATGGTTATACTATTATATAATTGTTGGAATACTGAGAGGGGGGGTTAATCAGTGTGAACACTTTTTACCACTTTCAATCATAATATATAAACTTCAACTTTATCAGCAACATATAATTTATGATTGCACTCAATATATCATGAGCATATAACCATAAGCAATACAATTCAACAATATCACATTAGATACATAGTACACCAGGATTTATGTGGAAACTCAAATGGGAGAAAACCATAGGAAGCACCAAATTCCAAATTCTCCAGTACCAACTCGAAGGAGGCTCCAACCCCCTATTTACAAGCTCCAACCTGAAGGAAGCTACAACTCCATGAATTCTCTAGCTACAACTGGAAGGAGGCTCCACCCTCCTAGTTTACAGGCTCCAACCTGAAGGAAGCTCCAACTCCCTGTATTCTCCGACTCCAACCGGAAGGAGGCTACGACCCACTAATTTATAGGCTCCAACCTGAAGGAAACTACGACTCCCTGAGTTCTCCAGCACCAACCAGAAGGAGGCTACAACCCCCTTTCCTTGCCTCGTCCTACCGCCCTGAAATATAAGTGTAGACTCAAACTCTCACTACCACTAATCAACCTGTAACTGCCATTATCATTGATACATAAGCCAATCACTGTCACTCTGTCACATCAACCTGTGCTTGATGACCAACCAATCATCCAACCTGTCATTGTCCCTGTCACTGTCACTTTCATTGACATATCATCATCAACCAATTATAATCATATCAACTCACATGGATACCAAAACCATCACCATACCATGTACATCAACCATGTACCACAACATGTACCATACCATGTACATCAACCACACACCACAACCTATACTATACCATGTATATCAACCATGTACATCAACCTGTACCATACCATGTACATCAACCATGCACACCAACATGTGCCATACCATGTACATCAACCTGTACCATACCAAGTACCTCAACCATGTACATCAACCTATACCATACCAAGTACCAAAACATGTACCATACCATGTAACAAGATCAAGAAGTGCCTTTAACATTGTACCATATCATCATCAACTCATGAATCATAACATCACCAAAATAAGTCTCAATATCACCAATCATGTACCATACGATATAACAAGTGTAGGTACCATGACATCGATGATTAACCATTTACCTAAATCGTATACCAAAACCATGTACCATGTACCAAGCATCAATTGTGTACCAAATGATGTGCCTCATCCATATAGCATATCACTCATGATATGTATCAAGCATATACCATGCAACAACCCATATGCCAAGTATCCAAGTTGTGCCTCAAGGCATATACCAAAACTCGCAATGCATGTACCTCAAACATGTGTCATGACCTCATCAAGAAGTGCCTCAAACATGCATCAATATCACCAAGAAATGTACCTCATACATGTACAAGAAATATTCCTCACTCCATGCACATAAGATGTGCCTCAAGCATTTACCAATGTCTCAATAAGATACTAAAGACATGCCTCAAGCATGCACCATAGCATCACCAACATGTAACCCTCAAAACATGCATATAGACATACCTTTAAACTTGTAGCTGACCTTATACAAGATTTCAGACTTGTAGGTCTTCCTCGGCCTCAACATCCTCGTACTAGCATCCTCCCCAAATTTACCTTAGCCTCGCGGGACTAAGACCATTCAACTAGCGGGGCATCATGGGAGTAGGGTCGTACAACCCGCGGGGGTCCCTCGTGGGACACCAGTAATTTGACCCGTGGGGGTTATCCAAACTAGGGTTTCTCAGAAACTCTCATTCTCCTCTACAATCTTAAAACTTTTGCCTTCTAACTTCCTTCATTGCCTCAGACTTGCTACCTCAAATTCGCCAAATAGATCAAGCGTGCTCACATAGAAGATATTCAATAAAGTTGTGTGTGTAAGAATGAGAGGCTTCTTGAAGTGTATTTATACCTTTTCAAATAAATTTATTTCTTAACTTTAGGGGCAACCTGTGATTTCTTGTTACAACCACTTTACCCTTTAATTAATGACTTGTAACTATGTAGGGGATTCTTAACTAATATTCGGGGCTTCCAACTTTATGACCTCGTAACTCCTCAACCGTGAGGAACTACATGATGTACCACCTGCCATTGGAAACGATACGCCGAGGACTATCCATCTATGAGTGTGTTACCTACATTTATATTTTCCTTCATATCCTTATTCCTCAAACAACTTCGAGCTTCATGACCACACCTTCAGGGCTTCTTGTATACTTATTCAAATGCACCCATCAGATCCGTTGACATCAATGAAAACCACTTGTGTTGACATCAATGACAACCAACTATCCAATAACATCAATTACAACCAACTATCCAATAATAATAAGTTATTGTGTAACTCATATCTATTATCTCTTTAGGATTTGTGCCCCATGTTCACACCTTGTGTAAATTGTGTGTAATATGATTTATTATGATATATTAAGTATTTGGTACATAACAATCCATGTTGCCATTGATTAGAGCATCTTTATTAAATCACCCAATGCCCCTGCTTATTATCAACAATCAATGATCATGTGCATACCATTCATTCTAGTTGATGTCATCACCATGGTATTTTTCTAGCCCTTGTGCCCCTCTTTATACTCGATATCATGATCCCCAAATCCTACATTTTCCATCATTTTGACTTGACATCCATGGTCCTTAGTACATTCTTAGTCAGACCCATCCTCCTAACTCTTTAGTTACGCATGGTTGAGTCCTTTTGTTCATTTAATGGTCATTTCCCAAGTCTATATATTTTCATACTCTTTTAAAGGGAAGTTTTGAGTCTCAGGTTCGGTGGTCAACTTATTACATTTGTCAACTTATTATGCACCTTGTGTTGGTTTCTATGGTTTCATTTATCCATATTCCCAATGAATCTTCCTCCATTAACACTAGCACAATTACTCGAAGGGTTGGTTTAGAGGCCCAAGCACCTTGGTACCCATTATCATTATTAGTGGGCTACCTTGTATATAGCATGGGTTTTCACTATTGATCTTTGACCAAATAATGTCTCCCATGTTCAATTACATCTCACTTTCACATCATTGAGACTCGTACCCATCATTGGGAGCAACATTCTATATCAAGTTGAAGACCCTAGACATATTTAGCTCTTTTCAATAGATGTTCCAAGCCATCAATGTGAGATTTCCCCCAACTATCCCTTTACATGTTCTAGCCCCACTTCCTAGTGGGCCTCCTTTTGTTGCACCTCTTTATCCCCTCATGTGTATTTAGATGGTAGCAACATTCATTTTTAGATGTAATATAATCTAGTGCCCCCTACCATGATCCCATATCTCGCGTTACTTTAATGGTGTCACTGGGATTGGTATGTCCACCATGTTTGTAAAAATATTACACACACACACACACCACCACCACCTCATCATGATTCACTTTTTTGTAGGTAGCCTCCATTATCTCTTCATTGGGGTTCCTTCCTCAATGACTTGCTCTCTTTCTATGTCTCTTATTTCGTAGTATATGCATAAGAAACACATGATGCATTCTAGCTATACAATATACTCCTAACCCCACACATTAAGGGGTATTTTTTATCACCCTAATTTCACTCGCTTGTGACATTTAAGTCTTTGTACCTGGAGACATTACAAATCAAAATATACCTCACATAATACAACTTAATACATGACATATTAGATATTTACACGCCATAAAGCAAATTCATCCCATTAGTTGACCATTTCCAAGTTCATGATAGATATCCCTTGATACTAGCACCAAATATGCTAAAAAAGCCTTGATACTCACATGGCGTGTAAATCCATAAATCAAGGATTCTAGCACCCTGTAAATGGAAAAGGAAGACTTGAAGCAATGAAGTGGTTGAGTTGGACTTGGTTGAATCTCCACCTCATTGACATTTGGTCCTTTAGCCCTCCTTTAGGTCAAATTAGGCATATGGGTGCCCATGCTTGAAGGATGGGCATTCACATTAAAACTAGTTCATATTAGAGCTTCAATACAATCTGTAAATAAAAGCCATTATCAAGCATTTGAAAGGCAAAACTTGAGAGTAAGTTTATGCCATAGAAATAGAGCCAAAGGGTGAGACGTGCCTTACTTCCACTCACTTATTCTAAGTTTGCTTTCCTTCACACTATTAATTTTCTCTCCAAAGTATTCACAAGGGGAAGTGTTGGCCATTCTTCATCGAAGATTGATTTTGAGCCTTAATGGAGGATAAAGGAACCCTCCCATATAGAAGATTGGAGCTCACCCACTACACGCCTATCCCCTTGTGATATAATTTATTTCTTATTACTTTTTCATCGGAATAAAATCCAATATTTCTCTTTCCCCCCAAAAAATGTTGCTTCTATGTCTTTTGAATCATTGATATTTCTTGTTTGATGCTTTGATAACTATTATGCATGCTATAGAATAATTTAGTGGTTTATATTATTGTCTATTTTCCTTCGTTGTTTGCTCTAAACTTGAAAAAACGACTAGAAAATGGTTTGTGGTACTCCCACATAGGACAACCCCCTAAGCAAGATAGTTGTGCTTTTATCACTCTGAAGGAAACTATGACATGTAAACCTATTTTGGCCACTCCATATTTTACTAAGATGTTTTTCATTGAATACGATGCCTCGAGAATGTGACTAAGTGTAGTATTATTACAAGAGGGTAGATTGATTTCCTTTGAAAGTAAGCACCTCAAAGGAAGAGATCTTGCAAAATCACATACAAGTGGGGAATGTTGGCCATATTGCATGTGGTAAAGAAATGGCATCAATATCTACTGGGTAGACATTTCAAGGTTAAAGATGATCATTCTAGGCTTGAAATGTTTTTTAGAGCAATGAGCCTCTTCCAAAGAGCAACAAAAGTGGACAGGTCATCTACAAAACAAGGAAGAATAACACTGTGGGTGACACATTTTCTAGACAACATGCAAATACACCATGGATATATGTCATGTTCACACTCTTGCCAACATGGATAAAATATGTGAGGAAGGAGTGCTATCCTAGCTCATCCTCATAGTAGTTGATAGACCAACTTTGAGATGTTTCCCACCTTCTATAACATTACACTTGGGATGCTAACATTTTGAGGTATAAAAATCATATCTTTTTGTGCCCATATTCTAGTTTCCGGAAGCAAGTTTTATTTGAGTTGCATGTCTCATCTACAACAAGTCATTCTAGATCTTTGAAAAAATATCATAGAGTCAAACACTCCTTCTTTTGGAATGGTCTCAAGGGTGATGTTCGTAAGTTTGTCTCTGAGTGGGGGACTTGCTAGTGCAACAAAGAGGAAACTATCAAACTTCCTGGTATGCTTTAGGCCCTACCCATTACAAATCAACGTTATGAAGAATTTCAATGGATTTCATTACAAGAGTTCCTAAATTAGAAGAGAAGGATGGTATCTGTGTTGTTGTTGATGAATCTACCAAATATGTCAATTTCTCAATTTTTCAAACAACTACCAAAGCTAGCCAAATCACATATATTTTTTGTTGAGGATATTCACAGACTTTCGTGGCTACTTGAAGGTGATTGTCTTTGATAGGGATCCTAAAATCACCAGTAATTTATAGAAAGGGTTGTTCAAGATTTAGGAAACCAAATAAACTATGAGCTTGGCCTATCATCCACAAACAAATGACAAAAATGAGGTTGTGAACAAGTGCCTTGAAGGCTACCTCCGTTGCTAATAACCAATCTTAATGGAATAAATACATACCTTTGGTTGAATGGTGGCATAACACTTCATCCCATACAACCTCTAAGATGACCCCATATGAATCACTTTATGGCTATACTTCATCTAGCCTTGACACTTATTGTCTTTCTAGCTCCAAGGTTTAAGTAGTTGCAAGTCATAGCCAAAAGGTTCACAATACCCTACAACTTCTTCAAGACAATCTTATGCTCACACAAAATTGGATGAAGTGGCAAGTCGATACGAATCATTCAAAACAATAGTTCGTAATTTGTGGTGGGGTTTATCTTTGCCTTCACCCTTACAAATAATCATCCATGAAGAAAAATGTAACCAAAAGTTGTCGCCAAAGTTCTATGGACCCTATGAAATTGGGTAGACTACATATACATTAGAGTTTTTGGCATATTCACAGATTCACAATGTTTTGCATGTCTATTGTCTTAACAATTTTATTGGGCAATACATTACAATTCAAACAACATTCCCAAAGTTAAATAAAGAAGGCAAATTCATTTTGGAGCTAGAATTGATTATAGACACCTGGAGTTGGCCACTACGTCATGAGACTATCACTAAGTATTTGATCAAATGGAAGAATCCTCTTTCTAATGATACCAAATCGGAAGTACATGATTTCATTCAACAATATCTGGGAATAACAAAGCTTTTTTTAAGAATGGGGGTATGTTGTGTACCTTCCTACACTATTACTCTTTTTTTTTTTAATCCACCTTTATTTCTATCTTCCTCAATTTCACCATGATATGTAAGAGCCACACCAATTGTCACACATCTACTTTGTTCTTTTTCTTGCTTTACTTATACTCTTTAAATACAACATCATATTATGGAGGGTTATGTTGATATATGTGAACTCATTGGAGGTTACCCCCTCAAAGTGGTTAGTAATATGATATCTTCTTCTTTTATGTCATTACTTGTTAATAATTGGTAGTGCAACAACATGTTATTTCTTGCTATTGGATGTTAATTGCATATTTATATTCATATCATCAATTTTGAGTAGAATATCTTTACAACAAATACATTGTAAAAAACAAGCGAACAACATTGAAATCAATTTTTGATGAGGCTAATGACAACTAACAAATGTGGACCCAAACCTTGCCAAGTAATGCTAAACAAAACCAACAACGACTATGGGAGGTTTCAACTGTTTTCCAATAAAGATACATGGAAACAATACAAGAAAACCATCAAATGCATGCCAATGATACACAAAAGAAGACCTATAAAGCAAATCACAATTAACAAATAGGAAGGGTACAATTGCAACCAATGAGACAATGGGAATATTATATATAGGTAAAGTTATTAGGGTAGCACATACAAAGAATGGCTTACCCTCCTCTTCCTATTTGAGTCGGTATCTTGTTGCTAGGGTTGTGGGGGTTGGTTGGTGGAAAGAGGCGTTGTTTGGAACAAGAGGATTTACATGCAATTTTGGTGCATGACGAATCATTCTATAGATGGTAATAATTTCCTTAAGGAGAATGAGTAGGCAAAGCAATTTGGTATCACATAATTATATCCACATGAACAAACATTCCCAATTTAATTAAACACATATCCAAAGCAAACTCTGAACATCCATTTGCAAGCTAGCTTTTGATAGAAAGCATCAAGACAAAAGAATGTTCAAATGAGACAAAGTGGCGATGAAGACCATCAAACCACGAGCACACAACCATAGTCAATCATCAACACAACATCATGCATAAAAATACTACTCAAGGAATCATAATTGCATGGACCATGTGAAAAATTGCACTTGTTCCAATCACATTGGACATTAGACATTTGAAAAGGGTTGGTGACCAACATTGCAATTTATGCATTCCCACAACAATGAATTTCAATAAAAGCATATAGGTATTCAAAATAGCTATCCATCTTACATAAACCTATTACGCAAGCACCATAAATTTGTAGGAAAACACTCTTGTTGCTAGGGGTTGGGGGGAGAGACTTTGCTCGGAACAAGCGAGTATGTTCCCTTGCAATTATGGTGCATGGCGATTTAAGTTATGGAAGACAAGCATTTCCTAGAGATAAAGACAAGAGTAACATGGTGTGCTTGAATTATGATGACAAGAACAAATATTCTCAGTTTATCTAGGAAAACTTCAAAGCAAAGGAAATTGGAATTGTCTATTTGAGAAAAATGCATACAAGACTATTAAAAAAATTCAAGGGCTAAAATCAAAACGTCTCTATAATACATGTATCAACGAATGTGCTTTACCAACAAGCTATTCGAGCACTCCTATCATCTCTGTTTGTATCCAACAACAACTATCATACAATGAAAAGCACATTAGAAACCAACATAGACATGTGGAATTACCTTAGTTTGTAAATTTAAAGGCCATTAGAAAACAAATGCAATGTCCATTCATTTGCAAAATAAGAGACTCAAATTAAAACTAACATGGTCACATACTAATAGTCTAATACATCAAACAAAGATACAAACACTCTTCCACTAGAAACCAATGTCACAAATTTGACAGTGAGCACCAATAATTCCAAACAACCACAACCCTACCTTGTTGCACCCCAATGAATCAAGACAAAGCAACAATTTTGATAAACGACCTATACCTTGCTTTTGGTGAAACAATGAAAGTAGTGACTATAGAACCTAATCCACCAGCTTACCATGGTATCAATGGCTCATGAATCCACACTAAAACATGCTAGAGCTCTAAACCAATAGTCCATAAGAAGAATAACATAAATAAGGCAATAACCCATGTGTAGAAAATAAACCTCATTGTAACAAAGCAACAACCAAATCGTAGTGACCACAACTCAATGAGATCATGGAACACACTATGCCAACAACGTGGCTTGCAACACCCTTGCGAACCACATAAGGCCCATCAACCACCAACGAAGAACCAAACCAATCTACTCTCACCACATTAGGCAAAGCCAATAACACCGAGAATGAATGGAGAAGACCGAGCCACCATTAATAATTCAAAACAACCACACACTAATTCATTGCACTTTGGTCAATAAAAATGAATTGATATTGTGGCTCAACAACCTCCAACTAGTTATTCCAAGAAACAATGGAAGTGGTGTCTAGAAAAGCCAAGCCACCACTTTTCAAATGGCACCAACAACCTAGTAATATGCATTCAAACATTAACAAAACTGGAGTTCCAAACCAATATCCACGAGAACAATGACATAGATACCCACGCGTCCAAGCCACCACTGGCAATTCCAAACGATCACACTCTCAACTCAACAAAGAACAATGACACATGAATATGTACGCAAGGATTTAAAAAGCCATAACTTCAAACCAATAGCCACAAGAACAATGCCAAAGGCACTCACACATACCAATAATTCCAAAATGACGGTAGAGACAATCGCACCGTTCAACTACACGAGTTTAACCTCATCACCAATCATGACAACAAACCCTCTTCCTCCCGACAACAAGCCCAAGGAAAAATGAATCATGGAGAAGACCAAGAAGACCAAGATGGATGATGAACACTTGACATCAAACAAGAGGACAAGAGCTAAACACATGAGTGAACCCTATTCCTTAATGAATCAAGACACATATATGAGTGAGCTCTCTTCCTTCGAACAACAAAATGAACCGAGGCACAGGTGCATGGAGGACCCCAAGGAGGAGGATGCCTCCACATTGAATGCAAGATATGTTAGTTAAGTAAGGATTAAATGCTCACTGAGACCCTCATTCCCTACCGCCCTCCACAATATTGTTTTAATATTTATTTATTTAATTTTTTGTAGCACCTAAATCACAAGGTTTAAATAGTCACATCACCCCTACCCCTTGAATAGTGATAAGAAAAAACACTAATTTGTATTTAAAATAACAATTTTAGTATCCAAAATAAAAAAAAATTAAAAAAACTAAAAATATCCCAAATAAAAAATTAATTTAAAAAACTAAAAAATATCCAAAATAAAAAATTAATTAAAGAAACTAAAAATATTTAGGGATATTTTTTTCAAACTAATGCGAAATAGCCATGATCAATGTAAGTTGACCTTGACCTTGATTTTAGTCTTAACAATAAATTAAATAAACCAATGCAAATCTACTATAAATTTGGTTTTTCAAAATATTTGCATTGTAATTGTATCTGATTTTAGTCTTAACAATAAATTAAATAAACTAATGCAAATTTACTATAAATTTGGTTTTTCAAAATATTTGCATTGTAATTGTATTTGATTAATTAGAAGATACTATTTAGAGTGAAAGTGCATTTTAATTATAGAGTAAGACTTAATACTTTTCATCTTTATCTTCTTTAACATAAAAAAAAAACATGTTAACCATCCAAGACCTAAAAACATTAGAAACATTAAAATGTTAATACTAAAATAATTTTTATCACCTTTATTAAAAAAAAGTTCCATACCAGATTTGAAGTTAAGATCAACCATACATCTTAAACTAACCATGGTTTCCATCCTCCTACTTGTCACCCACTACCCGCACAAACAAATCAAGTGCCTTAACCGTTAAATTAAATTTATCTTATTATTTATGTAAAGATTAGATATTATGCTCAGAAGCCGCGACAATTAGATTTGGGGACACTGAAAAGCTAGAGATGCTCGGGGCACAAGGTATGGCTTTCTGTACTTCCTCTTCTTATGTTATCTCTCCTGAAACTCTTTGAAGTGTAAATTACAGCAGATAAGCTCAATAAACCTTCAAAGACCAATCAGTACAGGGGCTTATTTGCCCGGTAAGGTTCTTGCTCTTTTCGTTTTTGAAAATTGTTCTTTATTTTTGGGTGTATTTTTATTGTATAAAAATCAGAACCGGAGTTTGAAGGACAAGCAACATATGGGAAGAGAAGCCCGATTGCACAATTTTATTCTGTATGTAGAATGTTTTATTCCGCGGTCCTCATTGCGAATCGAGCGTCCTCCTACTTGCAGAAATCGTTTGCTACATTTTAGGCCTGGGAGACATTATCAATGCCTCTAGATATATACACGTTTCTGATCAGTTCAATTTACTATCCATGTTGATCAGACATTTAAAGTGAATGCCCATCTGGCACTTGATGCCAAAAGTGGCATGTTGCCTGAGCCTTGCCTGCTTTGGATCTTGATCACAAACAGCGAATAGCAGGCCACAAAACAGTCAGGTATCTGTCTCTGTCAGGAGAACTAATTCTTGTATTCTCCAACATTCCAATTAAACCCGTGTCTTAAACTGAACAGAAGGCTATTAGACCCACACGCGACTGGACGAAGTACCGATGCAAACTATAGTCCAGATCTTTATCAGGTAAGAATACAACTTGACCTAGCATCGGTAACTAAACTTCTTTTGGAAATACAAAATTACAAGTAATGTGCCTCGAAGTCATACAGAAAAGTTTAACCAATAGTTTTCTGTAGAAACCAAAGAAAAGTAAAAATTGTCTTGCAGGGTAACATGTTGTTCTCCATTCGTCTAGCAGAATCATCGGACATGGGTAAAAACATTGTAAATTCTTAATACGATGAACATGTCCAAGACTAGAGTAGAAATTTCTGTATATGACTATTATTGCAAATTCAGAAATTTCACCTCTCAACAGAGGTTTCTTGGATCCAATTTCCAAGAGCTTTCAGACTTAGGGCTGATTTGAAATATATAATTACAGCAGCGGATAGCAGTATGTACTTCACTTCAGTCCAAATCGCCAGGCAGCTCAAGAGAAAAGATACCAAATTAGTGTACTTCAATGCCAAGAAATTACAGCCCTTAGGGCACACTTTTGCATACATATAACAGTTCTGAAATAACTTTATTACAGCAGAATTTACAGCCCTTAGGGCACATTTTTTCATACATATTACAGGTCTGAAACAACTTTATTACAACAGAATTTACAGCCCTTAGGGCATGTTATCGCTCAGTTTGTTGTTTAGGTCAAGTAGCTGAAGGTTAAGGGTCAAACTGGCGTAACAGGAGCTTCCCCACCCACTGTCACCTTGATGGGGGGCTCTTTCTATTTAGGGTGGCTAAGCCCAAGGGAGACGTCCCTGGTAATCTGGGGTTCTGAAAGGCAAAGGCTTAAAGGATCAAGGTGAGTTTTCCCTTCACAGATTACCGCCAAGAAGATAGTCAAAAATGAAG
>ML781391.1:1036425-1048526 GCA_009831015.1 Picea engelmannii | reverse complement strand
ATGATGAGCCCATTCCAATATATTGTGATAATACAAGTGCCATCAATATCTCAAAAAACCCGGTGATGCACTCCAAGACGAAGCACATTCCAATCAAGTATCACTTTCTACGGGAACATGTTGCAGAAAAGAACATTAGAGTTGAGTATGTGGGCACAAAAGAACAAGTGGCAAACATATTTACAAAACCACTTCCACGGGAAGCCTTTGAATATCTTCACCAAAGACTTGGAGTTATTTCTACTCCAAAATGAATGCTTATCTTATATGTCTTATATGTACACGAGGAAGCACCATAAGAGGACAGTTCAGTCAGGGGGAGCAACCCTGGATGGAAAGATACCTTTGCCATTAATGACAAAGGAGGAGAGATTTATCAGATGCAGAGGACAGAGGCATGGTTCCAGGGGGAGCAGATTTATCAGATGCAGAGGACAGAGGCATGGTTCCAGGGGGGAGCATGAGTGATATGATTTCATTATTGCATCAGAGTGTTGCCATCAATTCCAAAGGGGGATATTGTTGATCAAGGTTGGTTGTCATTGATGTCAACCCTTGAAGAAATCCCCATAGCACAAAGGTTTGGGTAATGGACCCAATATTGTTTGATGTAAATATGATTCATTATTGTTTTGTCATGGTTAATAAGAAGTAAATATGGATGAACTCCAAAGTGGTCCCCTTATGGTGAAAGCCCTCACGGGAAGACGCTTTGCGTAGTAAGAGAACCCATGCTTAATTATGGAATAATGAGATGAAGGACAATGAATTTGTCAGGGAAACTATTTGTTGATGGGTCTTAAACCCCTTAACTCAACAGTAGGAACCAAACCTGCCACTGAGGCCCAATTAGACTCTGTAGCATTTGTGATTGGAATGGTTCTCCGGATCTCGTGATCTGACCAATTTAATTGATGGGCTTTATGTTTTCTTGTGGAGGCATCTCCTTCAGTCGAGATTTTTTCTTTTGGTATTTTCTCTTTAGTTAGGATAAATGTGAGAAAAAGTCGGTATAAACCAACTTGACCACACAACGATAAGGAAGTCTAAAGACTAGGAAAGGCCGGGCTCGGGATAACCCTCGCTCCAGCATGCAAACAACGATCTCTTACCACAAGCCTAGTAATAATACTTTAACCGTGTGAGCACTCGATCACTAGCTGAGATTTTAACCTAAACTATACAAGAAACAAAATGAGAGCAAATTTAACTACTACAGAAGAGGTTGAGCTTGGGATAACCCGCTGCTCAAACATGCAAACGATAATCCTATACCACAGTCCTAGTAATAATACGTTAACCATGTGAGCATCCAATTCTTGTTTGAGAATACTAATTATTAGAAGAAAACATTTATATGATAAGATCAATAGCAAGCAAAATAATTCATCTACCATAATCCTTCATCATATATCCACACAACGATTCATCATTTCCATCATTAAAGAAAAGAACAGCAAAGAAATTGCACCAGATAACTTGACAATATATTTGATAGCTCTTACTTGTTACATCTGCTCATGAACTGAATAGGAAATAGTTCTTCTTGTTGGCAAATCTTTAACAGACAATGCATGCTTGTATACTTGTCATTGATGGCAGGTACAACAGTGAAGAGGGAATGAGTACAGAAAGTATGAAATAGATGGGCATTATGAGAAGACGCTGCAGAGAAGATTCGAATAAGCTCAGAAGAGATAGTGCAGAGGATTGTTGGCAGATCATCGATGGCAAGATCAGAGTAAGCGGAACAAAGTAAGCTCAGGAGGAGAAGTAGCATTTCTGATCGTTGGATCCCATTTACAATTCCCGATGACCGTCAGATCAAGTGTTGATCGGGACTGTTGATTCGAGACTCCATTTCGGAGTTTCGCGACTCATGACTTGGAGAGGCAAGAAATATAACCACTAAAATCGTGATTTAATCACAGCCGTCAGATCAAGGTGTGATTTGGACCGTTGACTCCATCTCGGAGTTTCGCAACTCGCGACTTGGAGAGGCAAGAAATATGACCATTGAAATCACGATATGCAAAATCGCGATTTAATCGCAGCCATCAGATCAAGGTGTGATCTGGATCGTCGACTCCATTTCGGAGTTTCACGACTCGCGACTTGAAGAGGCAAGAAATATGACCATTGAAATCGCGATATGCGAAATCGCGATTTAATCGCAGCCGTCAGATCAAGGTGTGATCTGGATCGTCGACTCCATTTTGGAGTTTCGCGACTCGTGACTTGGAGAGGCAAGAAATATGACCATTGAAATCGCGATATGCGAAATCGTGATTTAATCGCAACCGTAGATTCATCGAGATCGTGGACCGTTGATTTAAGCTTCATTTCGAAGTTTTGCCTATCGCAGCTTGGAGTGACAAGGACCTCCTTTGAAGGAATCGTGAGATGTGAATTCACGATGAGATCTGGACCATAGATTCATCGAAATCGTGGACCATTGATCTAAGCTTCATTTCAGAGTTTCGCCTATCACAACTTGGAGTGACAAAGACCTCCATCGAAGGAATCACAAGATGCGAATTCATGATGAGGTCTGGACCGTATATTCATCGAGATCATGGACCCGTTGATCTCAGCTCCATCTCGGGGTTTCGGGGATCACAACTTGGAGAGTCGAGATGCCTCATCTCCAAACTCACGAAATGTGAATTCGCGAAAAGCACTTTATGCATAAGCGCTTGGTCATGGCCTTGGTCATATTGAGGAAGGAGCTAGTGCAGAAAAGCTCTGTATCGGAGTTTCAGAGATCACAATATGAAGTGTCGAGACACTTGGCCACAGGAATGCCGAAATGTTGAAACCCAATTTAAAGGAAAGATTAATAAAGTTCATCCAATGGTGCAGATAAATTTGAATATGATTGGAGGGCTATTGTTCTCTCTCATAGTCAATTTATCAGTTATGAATCTGTTAGCAAAACTGATTCATGATTCCTAATCGGTTGGTGTTTCAGTTTCTTGGACGATTTTTCTTTTGCCTAAGAAGATGCAAAGAGTAACTGTTGTGTGGGTGGTGCATAAAAGAAAATAAGACAGACTGTGTGTGGTTGGTCATTCTGGATGAAAAATGAATTAAATAGTAAGAAAGGGGAAATCACAGGATGTGCAGTGTGAGATCAAAAAATATGCGCAGTGTGAGACTAAAAATATGTGCAGTGTGAGATCAAAAAATATGTGTAGTGTGAGACTGAAAATATACGCAGTGTGAGACTGAAAATATGCACAGTGTGAGACTGAAAATATGCGCAGTGTGAGATAAAACTCAGAGAAGAGTAACAGATGAGGAAAAGACTTGAAGCAGAGAAGAATGACAGAACAAGTTGAAGCAGAGCAGAATGACAGAACAAGTTGAAGTAGAGCAGACTTGCAGAACAGACAAAGGAAGAGAAGAATTGCAGAACAATTATAAGAAGACCAGATTTACAGAACAAAGAAGAAGTGGTAAGAATTGATTTATTTATGTAGTTGCTTGTTTAATTAATCATTTATATTCCAGGGTGGTTGGGAGGTGCTAGGGAGGACTGTTGTCCTCAGAGGTTCAAGTGGGAGCTTGAACACAGGGAGTTATAGCTTCCATCTGGTTGTAGCCAGAGAAACCAAGGTGGCAGGGTGGTGCAAGGGAGAACAAGTGTTCTTTGTTATACAGGTTGGAGCCTGTGTAACTGGAAGTTGGTGCTTCCATCCAGTTGGTGTTGGAACATTAGGGGAGTTGGTGCTTCGTTCTAGTGGGTGCTAGAGAAACAAGAGAGTCGGTGCTCTCAAACAAGTTGCATCTTGTAAAACAGAGGTAGCAGCCTCACATTGAGTTGGTGCTCAATTATACATGATGTACATAACTTAAAAGATTGCCTATCATTTCGAAGAAGAATAGGTTTTCTCCCTTTATGGGTTTCCTCGTGAAAATCTGTCTCTGTGTATACCTTATGTGTGACTGATGTTCATTACTTTTATTGTCCATATGCTGTATAATGTTGATGATCACTTGAAGAAAGATTAAGAATGTATTAATAGACTTAAAATTGTTTAGGCACAATAACAACTGATTCACCCCCCCCTCTCAGTTGTCTTAGTAATTTCAACACTTCTCCAGGCTCAATTACACATGCATATGATGAAAACAACTTCGTCTCTGGTCCAGAAGGACTTCTTCATTCATAGCAGCTCCAAAATAATTCTTAACAACTAGAAAGAAAAAGGGTTCTTGCAACAAAACATCGACCCTTATTAATCGATCGAGGCCTTTATTTATAACCTAAAGTTCTAACTGAAGTTAACGGATAAGTGTGGTTCAAGCAACACAAAATCACCACATGGCATCTTCTTTCAACAACTTCCTGAACAATCAACTCAAGATATCTTCTCAAAAAGGATGGTTCTTCAACTAACAAGCAGTTCTTCACAGGTTCGGGTTCATGGAGATCTATGCTGATTCATTGGAGCCACATATATTCCTCTGATATTTGCTGCATGTGCTCGGTAGTTGACCAAACTGGAGTTCAGTCACTGTAGCGTCACTCGGGCCCTGATCGGATGTTTGGCAAATTGTTGCACTTGCCCTGGCTTTGCATCGGCCACCTTTGTGAGTTCTTCGATCCATAGTGAATCTCGTTCAACATGCGACTTTGACTATGTTGCTCATGTCAGAGAAGTTGTTGGGAATGCCAGACCAACATCCCCCATCACTTCGGTGATTTAGTCTCGGCGTTTCTTTCAGTTCTTTGGCGGAGTCATAGGACAGACTTTAGTCGATGATCGGGAAGTTTCTCCCTGTAGTCAAAACAAAAGTAGTTTAACAATTAATCAACCTATGATCTGACATAAATAAATCAAAAGATCAACCTGTACCTGTGCAACTTGCTAGTCTTAGTCATTTTTAATACTTACATGATCCCGAACGCATTCTTTAAGTGATCTGTGAAGCCGCCACCCTTCTTCGGTTTTAATGAGCACCTCAACATGTTACAGTGTGGCTAAATCAAGTATGATAGACATGCATGTACGAATTATCACAGTACTTACTTGACCTTTGGAATCATCAAGAAAGGGCACCGAGGACAAATTATGCGTGTGTGTGCTCTCGAGGGGTTGGATATCATACAGAGAAAGTCGTTAAAAATTACAGAACACGTATTATCAGGCGTACCAAATGTCATTCATCAATAACGAAGGTTCGTAAGTTCAAAAGGATCGAAAGGATTGCACCGCACATTTTCTTGCAACCCCGATCGGAGACGCTTACATGTTCTGGATAGCATCCATCGATTAGCTCCGACGTGCCGAATTTTAAAACAACATGTTGTGAGGCGCAGATATTATGTTGGCCAGCCTAGCCTCACTCCTTGATTTCCCTATAAATTCTAGGAGCTTTGCAAGAAATCCTTCTCATATGTCGAGCTCATATTTTTCTGAAAATTGGTTTGGTAAATTTGTCTTGGCGATGTCCAGCTGAGTGACTCCTTACCGTCTGTGGACACTCTGAGTCTCTTACGCTCTTACAGTTATGGGATCTCCTTCAAGCATGGGACAAGGTCTAGGAGGCAACCAAAGTGCGAGATATCACCCTCAACGCACCTGGGATTCCTTTCTGTGGGTTTCGAGAGGTACAACTATCGGCCTGGAGGCAACGTCATCGTCCAGGAATGAGCTTGGGGTGGTCGCATATACATCTGGGAGAAATACGTTGGAGGCTATGCCTTCTCTGGGACTGAAATCGCGGAGAAGAGGAAGGCCTAAGAAGAAAATTCAGGAAGGAGAGGGGGACCGCCCCAAGGCCGAACCAAAGGTACGTCCATCCTGTGAGGAATCTGTAATGCCCACCGATCACTCGCAGTTGGTCGAGACAATTGACAAAGGAGGAACGAGAGGAAAGGGGAGATCAAAATCATCGGGTTCTTTCATTCGAAATTCCGCTCAACAACTAGAGCAGGCTCAAATTGCAATAGCCTAGCTCTACCAAGAGAATAGGGAACTGTGACGTCAATTGGCAGAGAAAACCCAGGGGATATCGCCACCGCAAGGTCATGGGGGAAGCATCGTCTGGCTGCAGAGACAACTTCGAGAGGCACAAGACACAATCGTGGAATTGCGTGACATGCAGCGGATGGTAGTGACAACGGAGCATAAGTCACCACAAAGTGTGAAAGACAAACTGAGACAGGATCACCGCATAGGTGACGCATAGTTAGCGGGTTCTTGCTCCACGTTCCCGAAAGTGTGGTTTAACACCTCTTTGCCCTTTCTTTGTAAAATTTTGTAATCTTACGGTGACCGGGCCGGTTAGTCGAATCATCGGTGTTTATTTATTCAAATGTAAACCGAGATTGGTAGAGGGTTTTCCCTTTTGAATGTATATATATATAAAGTTTTAAGGCATTATTATGAATCATACGTGCATTCTTCTTTAATTTTTTTTGCGCAAAATAATATTAGATCTTTTCTCTTTTTTCATCATGGTTATCATGTCATGAGTTTGTTAATGCTTTTTCTCTGTAAAACTTTGACATTGACTTCGGTTATTGAAAATATTTAATCACGTGGATACAAATCATGTTTGAAGGACTAGAGGCCACAACTGTCGATACCGAGAGTCATTGAAGTGATTATTACGCCAGGGAAACAATTAGTTCCCTTTTTCCAATACCGAACTTATTTCGGGGTTCAGCGATCAACAATGTTGTTTTTATTTCTCAAACGATTTTCATCACCTTAATCTTCTACCGACGCCGATCTTCATAAGTGAGTTGGGAGAAACTCGGGTCGTTGCTTCCTTAAGAAATCCGCCGAGGCCAATTCAATCAGTCATCAGTGATATATATGCCCAGGCTTATTCGTAGGGTGAGGAAAGTCTTGAATCCGCGGACACCGATGAAAACGACGCTTAAATTTTATTTTTTTTGGACTTCTCAAGTGATTTTAGTCACTTTACACCTTTTCCGATGCCGAAACGTCCCAAGCAGTTTAGGGAAACTTTTAGATTGTTGATTCTTTTAATCGAGGTTAGTCCTTTTAAATTTGACAAGTTTTCTTACATGCCCCAACAACATTTCTAACAATCAAAACATGAAAACATAAAAGTTAAGCATGGGTGGCATTTTCATACTGAAGTAGAACAAGCGGTGCAAGGCCCAAGTGGTACCCAAAAAAGTAGAAAACAAGCCCAGACTTTTTAGGGTGTGTTGAGTGCTCAACACTATCCTATATGGATAGTGATTTTCATGCCATTTCTGGTGGTATGTGGAACGTAACATAACTCCTCATGGTTAGAGAGTTATGGCCATGAGAAGTTGGAGACCCCAGGTTTGGGTAATGGACCCAAGTTTGTTTGATGGGTAACGGTATGAGTTATGATATATTTTCCGATAATAATATTATATATGGATAGTACATGTCATGCCATTTCTGGTGGTATGTGGAACACCACATAACTCCTCACGGTTTGAGAGTTATGGCCTTACGAAGTTGGAGGACCCTCATATGTCATCTAGAAGCCCCAAAAGGTCAAAGTAGTCCAAGTGGTTTAAGAGATTTTTAAAGGATAAATAATAAAGTGAAGTGATGAGTGTATTAAAATTCAAATTGAATACAAAATAAATTATTTCAATAATAATTTTAATGGAGAAATTAGAAGTGGGTTAACCCTAAAATAAGGAAAGTCGACCAAGTGACCTAGAAGATGTTTTTAAGGAACCTACTTGGAGAGTATAAATAAGAGGCAAGGCTCTCTAATTTAACACACACTTGAGAATATTGAATATCTATAGGTGTCTGAGGTAACCAAGGATATCTAAACTGGAATTCTGAGTGAAGGTGAAGAAAACAAGGCCGAAATGCAAGGAAGGATAAATTGTTTTGATGGTGCTTTCTAAGGTATGTTATTTACAGGTCATCTCACCATTTTCGCTATAATTTTTTTTCTATAGTGATTCAGACCGTGAAATTTCTATTATATTGAGAAAACATATCCAAGCATATGTGGTAAAAAATTCAGCTTGTGGGTCATTGTATTTTGGGAGTTACACTCCGTGGAAAATAGGGTTTGTGGCTAGTCCTGAAACTAGTCAAAAACAAGTGTTTCGGGTAAAAACGTTGTAACATCTTCATAACAGATCCAAATTCAGTGAGACAAAATGTGTTGGTTAGGGTACAACATGTAGTATTTTGTGTAATAGTTTCATATGAATTCAACAAATATTACGTGTGTGGCACGCTCTACAAGATCACTCTCTAGAATAAGCCAGAATTCAACAAGGTATGCCATTTTTGCTATAACTCCTTTTCTGAGAGGTTCCAAGTAGTGACACTTGCAGGAATTGCATAAAACAGACTGAAGAACATTGTGTATCAGTTTCATATCTTTATACATTACATGTACAAAGTTATGATTACTTCAAGTTAGGGTTGTTGACTAATCCAAAACTAGGCATGTGAGACTAAAGAAAAGTATGATGAAAATGCTAGTCTCTTGTTGTTAAAGTTAAGGAAGGTTTGCAGGAATGTGATCATATACACTAAGTCTATTACAGAGCTACAAATCATATTTGGATGATGAAATTGATGAGGGATTTTGGTTGAGTTACATGTTGAGTACATGGTTGAAACAAGTAGTTGATGAGTTGGCACATACATGAGGTGTATAGTTGATGATGTTGGTTGATGAGTAGTTGACACATGATTGGTACATACTTGGTACATGGTTGGATGCAGTTGTTTATGGTATAGGTTGATTACATGTTGTTTGGTACAAGTTGGTACATGGTTGATGCACTTGTTTATGGTACAGGTTGATTACAGGTTGAGGTACAGGTTGATGCATGGTTGATGCATAGTTCAGATTTATTAGTACAAATTTATTGTGGTATATCTCATAGTGATAGTGTGACAGTGGTTCCATCATTCTACTTCTACTTCATGGTGGCAGGACGGGGCAAGGACAGGTGGTTGTAGCCACCTTCCGGTTGTAGCCGGAGAACATAGGGGGTTGTAGCCTCCTTTTGGTTGTAGCAAGAGAATTGGGGAGTTGGAGCTTCCCTCAGGTTGTAGCCTGAGAAACTAGGGGTTGGAGCCTTCTTCCAGTTGTAGCTGGAAAACAAAGGAAGTTGGTGCTTCCAATGAATGTAATTCTTCAAGACATATAAGAAAAAGCATTCCGTGGTTTTCTCCCGATTTGGGTTTCCACGTAAAACACTGGTGTACTGTGTATGTATGTGATTGTTTATTTCTTACTGCTCATTATTGGATAATAATTCTGCATTGATATAACAATTGAAGAAAAAGGATTATAATTATGCTATTACTGATTCACCCTCCCTCTCAGTAATCGAACATAATGATGTAATATGTAAATGGTACGTTGATAATAAAACACATCATAGGTTGTAGATAAAGAAGGACAAAAAAAACATGGGAGGCTATGATTCCACAAGAGAGGAAAGAAAGGGAGCTTAAGGGGCTCAAGTGGGGCAAAGAAAAACAATATTGTTTTATTGTGAGCCTAAGTCCTTTGATTTATGTTATCTTAAGTCTGATGAACATTGGGATTAGTTTCCAAAGAGGGATATATGGGCTTGTTATGGAGACACATGGTTAATTATTGACATGCAAATATATTCCATAATTTTGGGTATGTAAAAAGGGTTGTTCATTCATTCTTTCCTATTAGTTTTTCTCTAATCCTAAGTTTTCATGTGGATGCTATAATGGAATTATGAGTGGTTGTTATGAAATCTATGTGGAATTTATGCCCATGTGCAAGGAAAATTATTGGCATGGAATAAAATTAATTATAGCTGAGAATTCATGGAGTCCCCCATCAGAGAAATTTCTTGGTCGATCTATGTTGGAGCTCTAGAGGGAAGTGGGATAGCCCAAAGGACTGCATGGTAGGGAAGGGGATCTCATTCCTTGGCTTGTGTAGGTTGATGGGGAAAGAGAGCTGGTGGATTGATATAGCTATAAGAGTTAGCATATTGTGAAATTTTGGGAAATTGGGCTGTGTGAGAGGATTAGAGCCAACCATGGGTGATTTTGTCCTTGTGGACTAATAGCCTCAGCTATAAGGTGTCCCTATTTCATAAATATTAAGGGTAGTAGAGAGCCTACGGTTGGGTGGAATGTCCTTCGTATGCAACCAATTGATGATAAATTACCAAAAAGATGAGTGTTACGATTTATTTATGATTGTGTTGAATTAATGCATGTATGTTATGAATTCAATGTTGTGTGATTGCATGTATAAGTTTGCATTTGCATCTATGATTGATTAATTTTGTTTGCATGGGATTGAATTGTCATGTTTGTATGCATCCATCAATTCGTATTAGGAAAGTGAGGAAATTATGATATTTCAAATGTTGATTTCAGCCTAATGTGGATGTTGGGTACATTACATAATGGTTTCAAAGTAAGAAATTGATGGAAATTGGTAGTTTCAAGAAGCAAACTGTATCCTCAACATAGTACATAGGGTATTGGGTAGTGGTATTAGAGCCATTGGTTACAATATTAGGGCTATATGGGATAGAAATTAGATTATACACGAAGAAGTTATAGTTTGTATATTGTGTGTTTGATAAAATGTCTGTGTGGAAAAATTATGTAAAGGCTATAATTGAAAAATCCATGGGTTTGAATTTTCCCAGATTGTATGAGACAGAGTTATATGCTAGTACATAAACCATTGTAGAAGAGTGAGTGAGTGAATATATAGAGTGAACAAGGTGCAAAAGTTGAGTCTGGAAAGTTCATGGCGGTCGTGAAATATTGGGAATATATATATATACTGGTGATGTGTAGGTGACATGGAGGTGCCAGGGTGCTACCAAGTGGAATCCATGTGCACATGTGGTGGTGGCAGGGCAGGGTCTAGGGTGGTGTCGAGGGAGTTAGGTCAACAAACAATGATAAGTAGTTTGCAGAGGTATGTAAAGGGGTTTTCCAAACATGAGTTTGGTTGCGTTCTCGTGCAATTTGTACTTGTCCCAAAGGGAAAGGCTAAGGGAGGAAAATTGGCGTAACATGAGGTTATCCTATCACTGTCACCTCCATAAGATACCTCTTTCTATTTAGGGTTGATGGTCGAGGGGAGACATCCCCGGTGACTTGGGGGTTTGAGAAGACAAAGGTTAAAGTGTCTATAAACGTATCCCCTCTCACAAGTCACACTGATAAAAAATTCCCAAGGTTTTAACCAAAGAAGTGATGAAGTGCCTAGATGTACCTGCCCAGAACAAAGCAACAAAAAAATAATATATTTTGCAAGTAAACTTTGATTTTAGTACTTCGTAAAACCATGGACTTATCAATAAAAGCAATAGTTGATGTATGATGAAACAAACATAATTTTATAACAACAATGTTTATAAGATAACAGCTTCACAATAAATGCCTTAAAGAAGCTTCACAATGGCCAAAAAATAATAACTCAATGATAGCAATGTACTAGCATTTGTTAGAAGCTAATCAGGCAATGTATAAATCAACTTTATAATTGCTTTCAAGTGATTTTATTTCTGCAATAGATGGTTGTATCTTTTGTAACAACATCAAGTAGGTTAGTTAATTAGTCTACTCTAGGGTTAGGAAAGGTTAGTAGATAGATTGAGGTAGAAGTTTTGAGAGTTGTTTTCATCAATCAATCAAGTGCAAGGCTCAGATTAGTGCTTCTAGGGTTAATGGAGTCTCTTTTAGCAACGAAAATCTTGAAGGAAAAAATGATGATATGAGAGCTAGAGACAGGAAGGTCAATAATTGAAGTGTTGGTAACCCAAGGCTTCAATCATTGAACCCTAGGGGGAAAATGACTACTGGGAAGTAGGTAACCTTAGGCCGTAGCGGTTTTCCTCTTTCTTTAGCTCAAGGATGAAGTAGATGATGACTAAATGAAGCAAATGATGCTAGGGTGTTGCAATGACAAGGCCCTTAACACAAAGCTTCAAGAAAATATGGTTTCTAGCACAATCTAGTAGGTGAAAAGTTGTTAAGGCAAGAACAATAACATGTGCTTTAGCCTCCTAGGGTTTTAAACTAGCAATTTCATAATCTTGGAAGAAATGCAAGATAAATACACCATAACCATTCAAAATGAAG
>ML781391.1:1003172-1036375 GCA_009831015.1 Picea engelmannii | reverse complement strand
ACAATCTAGTAGGTGAAAAGTTGTTAAGGCAAGAACAATAACATGTGCTTTAGCCTCCTAGGGTTTTAAACTAGCAATTTCATAATCTTGGAAGAAATGCAAGATAAATACACCATAACCATTCAAAATGAAGAAGAATTGCAACAATTTACTTACATTTACCAAGAATCATCTAGCAATAGGCCTAGTTGAAGACTTCCACCAAGAAAATTGCTAAAATACACCAAAACTAGCCTCCTTCAAGAAGTGCGCACCAAATTTTAGCCAATAAACGCTAAGTAGGGCGCAAATTTCAGACCTCACTTAAGTGTGAGTGAAAGATGATGAAAAATAAGAGAGATTTTTCCCTTATTTATACAATACAAATGACCTTTAATTTACAAATTAGGTCAAAAAAGGCCGACATGGCGAGTTTACATGTAATATCCAGTTTTTACATAAAATGACAAATTAAACCCTAAATCAAGAAAAAAAGGTGACGTCATGCCCTTTTAGGGTGACGTTAGGCCTCTTCGGTGAAACGTAGGCCTCCAGGAGCAAAACGTTAGGCCTCTCAAGTGAAACATTGGCCTCCAGGAGCAAAACATTAAGCCTTCCAAGGCCTCTGGATCAAGCCACATGTGCCACGTGGCACACAAATGCCTCCAAAGTGTCCATCAAACGTTGAGTGACGTCAAGGGTCACAAAGGTGATTTCATGGGCCTTCCAAGTCCAACATCATAGTGGGAGGGCAAGACCCTCCTGGGTCCAAGCCTACCAGGCTATATCTGGTGGAACGCCCTCCTCTCTCTCCAGTGCAAGCCTTTGATATGTGTCTGCCCCTGGCTGGGGTCTCAACATCCATCTAGTGGGATTTTATCCCTATGGAGGTCCGAACTAATCATCTCCCCATGTGTACCTGTCTGTTAGGTGTGGCCCTACAACAACAACAAGTACACCTCCATGGGCTGATAAGTCATAGGGATCATAACAATGCCAATCGCGTCTAATAATCAAGTTATTTAAACATGTACATAAAACCCCCCTTTCCCAGACAAGTGCTCAAAGATGTTATGGTATTCTACAAGCCGGGCTTGGAGAAGGTGTCAGGAGGTCTTATTGGGATGATTCTCATTAGACATGGGATTTTTCCAAGTGAAGGAAAATCCATGTCATGTAAGTGGATGAGGTGGTGTAGGGATGTTTGAGCAATGGGTGCGGTGATGACAGGGAAATGTATGGCTTACCCGTGGGTGCCTATGAAGAGGGTAAGTTGCACCTTGTCATGGATGCAAATGTTTCCAAGCCCATTCAATTCCTTTTACCTTTTTATCTTATTGTTTTTTCTTTCAAGAGACTAGTTAGGGGACACTGCCCTGGCGTGGTGACCAGTGGTGACAATGTTACCCACAAGCATTTCACGGAGATGAAAAGGTTGGCTCGTGATGAGACCCCCTTTCTCTTGGCTATGCCACTAAGAGCCACTACCCTGGCATGGTGACCATTTGAATGGTAGTGTCATACCGCTACATGCCCATGGACCTAATAGGCTTGCTCGTGATGAGACCCCCTCTCCTCCAATTAGGTCTTGATTTTATTATTTTATGGGTCCCTCCATTTCTTGCTGAGAAGCCTTTTGTTTCTTTCTCAGGGATCCCTGGGTGAAGCATCTGAAGGTTTTGTTCTTTTGGATTTTATCTTTTGCCAGCTACTTTTACCCTCTGGGCCTTTAGCCCCTTCTTCCCACAAGGTAAGGTACAACCCTTTGCTAGCTTGGAAAACCCAATGCCTGAACCAATGTAGGTGATGGATGAGAGGGAAAATGATGAAAAGTGATAAGTATTGTGGGAATGGATGATGACCTTTTATGAACCCAGCCAGTGGCAACTCAAATCCTAAGGGAACCAACTTACTAGGGGATCCTGTCACCCCCCCAGGTGTGGACAAGTGGAAAGGCATAAGGTCCAAGCACACGTTAGAAGTAAAAATAATTAAGTGCACATATTCAAATGTTTTGAGAATCAGAGTGACATATACTATGATACATGGACTCGTTAACTCATGGATCGAGGCCCACTGTTGCTGAAGGACCAGGCTGATGGGATGGATGTTGTTGATGCTGACAAGATGGAGACTTTAAAGAAGAAATATGGGCCCTCCATGGACAGGCTCAAGTCAATATGACTCTCGGTACTCCATGTCTAGGACTTGTAGGCCTCGAGACATAATATCCTTAGTTATCCCTAGGCTAGGGGATAACAGGCTCCACAATTACTATCAAGGTGGCGTGTGTCCCTTGGGTAGTAAGCAGATTATAGAAGAAAAGGGTCAAATAAACAACCAACATGTTCATGCTCCATAATTGATCTAGGTTGTTGGTCTAGATTGAGTGCGGGGAAACATGTGCATTGAGGATGGGTTATCAAAGATTGGACCTGCCACATCACATCATCTAATGAGATCATGCCAAGTCAGAGGTGGTAAGAGAGTTTGATTGTTGTATTTAGGGATGATTTTTTAGTGCATAGGAGATTAGCAAGATAGGGTTGTTGAAGTATTCTCAATGCCCAATAATGTGGATAGGAGTAGGGATTTTAGGAGGATCATCGGGATGTGGGATATTAAGGGGTGCTTTGAGGTGCAAGTAAATTGATTGGAGCTAAGCCTAGTAGACGTATACTTATAGACAAGGATACCCATCCACAAAAAGATGAAAAATACTCAACCCACACTACAGGGAGCGACCATAATGAAGGCCTTTATGAAGATTGATGGGGAAATCTTGATGACTATATATCTAATCCAGTGGTGAGGGTTATGGCCCTTATCGTGTTGAGGGTGGGTGGGTTGTTTGCACCCAATCGAATTTTTGGCAGCCATAAGAGCATGAGGCCTTCACTTAGTTAACCTATGACACAACATGTGTGCTCACGATATATTAAATAATACCCCTAATTTCACTAGATATTGATAAATACCTCAAAAAACTCTTATGTTGAGCACCCCTCCCAATATGTATTTCCAATAACAAAACAACTATTTTTACTAGATTCTCCTTTTTACACTCCCAAATACCTATAAACCCCTTGATACCTTGCATCCCCCCAATACTTAAAAAATATGAATTGTATTTTTCATAATTTAAAAACCCCTTTATGAATGAACGTGATAAGATATTGGTCAACAAGGTGAATCCCCTGTGCATATGAGATTGGTTGAGAGAGTTATGGGTGGGTCCTAGTATTCATGGGCCAAAATAATATTAGGTGTGTTGCAGACATAGCTACCCATCGCCACAAACACTAAGGAGAAGAGTTTTCATTTGACACATTGATATATGCCTTCTTTTATAAGTGAGTTCCATCCATCTAACCATGCCATGCCATCAAGGTTGGGTCAGTGAGGGAGACACAAATGGTATGGTGGGGTGAGACGATGATGCAATGTGACGATGGGACTTATTTTTTTTCGGGACTTATTTGATACATGGGATCAGAAAATTGTGGTCTTCGATGATTATCCCTATGAAAGATCGACTTTTAAGGTGACCCAGATTTACTGATGCCACCAGGGGAGGGATGGGGACCCACAGGTGACTTAATTTTATTTTTTGGTGAGTTTTTTTACTATAATGTATGTATGTGTATAAATGACGGTATTTATATTGTGATATGTATGTGGTTTTATGATGATATTTATGAGTTTCATGTGTGTGTGTGTGTGCAAATGTTGGGCCTGTGAGGTCTGCGAGAGTAGCACCAACATCGAGGGAACTACTAGACATGGTAGAAAAATATATAACATGAATTATAGAGGAGGGTGTGAGGATATGAAGTGTAGTACAACTAGTGGGGATGAAGGATGACCTAGAGGGGTTATTGGTGGAGGTCCACTACTGGTTTGATATCTTGTTGGAGGGAGTCCTTGAGGATGGGTGGGTAGAATTGGAGGACTAGTTCATGGATACCTATATGGCCATAATAGCTGAGTGGAGTTCAGATCAATGGGGTCAACAAGGCCCCACCTCCATGATACCTACAACCTTTAGATAAAATGCCACCACCGCAATAGTCTGGTAGTAGTGGGAAAGATGCCATAGTCTTTACTTCTGTCTCTATATTTATTTCAACATCTGTTGTGTTCACAAAAACACATAAATAATGAATTTTTCAGCAAGCTTTTATTTATAAAAACCAGCCTAAGCACTTGTAATCAATACTTGTGAGTTAGGATATTAATTTTGATGGCTATAAATGTAGGGTGATATTCCCGTCTATTTTTCTTTAGCCAAGCAGAATCTGAAAATGCTTGAGTAAGATTAATTCATATATTTTCCTCAACAATTAATTGGCGACCATACTGGGGAGATCTTCAATATCTCTCTGGTTAATTTTTATGCTTGATTTGCATCGAATACATCTATTTTTCTGATTTTGATTCTTTGAATCTTTTATTTTTAATGACTATGCCTGTTGCAAGGCAGCCCAATATTGAGCCCAGTCTTCAAGATCAAACCAACATTGCTTTGAATTTGTTCAACACCATTTTAGACGCTGCCAATACTCATGCCAAGCTTAATGATTCATGAGCAGCAATTGAACAAGATATTAGTGCCCAAGAGCGTTGGGAAGCTAGACGTAGACATCCTAGAAATCAACAATAACCTTCTTGTTCCTTCAGTTTTGGCCTTACTTTCATGTCCTTAGACTCTTGTGTTTCTAGAAGAAGAAGAGGCTTATCACTTGAAATTAATCCTATTGCTAAAATAAGAAGAAGGAAGATTGTGTTGTCAACCCAACAAAGTGCTTTTAGGAGAACTTTGTCTGATTCATCCAGTTCGTCTTTTTATCCCTCACCTATCATCCACAAGATGGCATCTAGTGGTGGATCTGGTGGCATTGAAAGTGCTTCCTCCTCTCAGTCTTTATCTTTGTCAGTGATTGGTAGCTTATATAGGCACCATATCCCTGTCCAATCTACCACAAATCCCACCAAAGTCATTACAAAATATGGACTTTTTTAGTGTGAAGAAGACGCCATAACCACACCGTGGCATGTGTCCTCTCCTCTTAAACTAGCACCTGATACTCACCCACTTCCTAAATTCAAAGAGCATCTTCCTAGGTTTTCAGGAAATAACACTTCCACTACAAACAAACACCTGGCGGCATTTTCTAATACTTGTCACAACATAGGGGCCAATGACAATGACACTTGCATGCACTTATTCGTTAATTCCTTGGAAGGAAAGGCCGCGGCCAATTTCTTTGACCTTCCTCCTAAGATTCTGTCTACTTGGGAGGAGTTAATCTATTGGTTTAGATCCACTTATGGGCAATCTAAAATCCCAACCGAGAAGTTACAGGAATACAATAACATCACCTATAAGGATGGTGAGACCATCAAGTCCTTCAACTTGTGTTTCACTAAGTTATACAATGAAATGCCCGAACTTATTCGACCTCAGAACCAAGTCGCCTTATTGCCTTACTACAATGCATTACCTTACCCCTACTGTCACAGGCTTGAGGAAAAAGCGATTGATAATCTCAGTTCCACTCTGCATACTTGTTTAGAGTATGAAGAACAACTTGAAAGAACATGTCTTCCCCAAGGAGAATCAGTTAAACAGACATACATGTTTGCCCTCCTACAACTATTACAAGATATGAATAATCGTATGATAGCATATGAGCGAAAATGAATTGTCTCCCCTCTCACCCCTGGAGCTTCATCCTCTTCCGCACCCCCCTTTAGGAATCCAATTGAAAATAATTTTCAGCCTAAAGATATCTTGCCCCGAAGTTGGTGTAAATTTTGCGAGGAACACCACGAGGAAGCCACATGTGAGGTAGGGAAGAGTGCCGGAGATAAGATCTTTGGTAAAATACTAGAAACTACCATCGTTGTCCTGGATTTTGCAGAGCCAAATGATGTCATGATCATCAATACTAGGAACAAATTCTGTGTTCCCAAAGGCAAATATGATACTCCTCGCAATTCTTCTAGCCCAAGCTCATCTTAACCAGCTGCTACGGTTCAGGTTCCTAAGGTTCTTGACAGTCAAGAAATAACTCCCCCTCTCCCCTCTTCCAGATACAATATTCTGAATTAGTTGGACAACATCAAAGAAGATGCCACACTTTTGGACATGGTTGTTGTCCCTGAACAACAGAGGCATCTGAAACAATTCATGGAAGGAAAGGCTTCCATTGTAGCCAACCTCTCAGAAGAGGTAAACGAAGACGATTCATCTGTAAATAAATTAGGTGTACATAACTTTAGATACCCTGTAAAAAATCCCCCTTTTTATATTTCTGTAAAGATTATGGATAAGATCGCCCATTGTTGCCTCATTTATGGTGGTTTGGGCCCAAGTGTGATGTCGAAGATTATTATGGAAGAGCTAGGATTTTCTTGTACAAATGAAAATGCTAGAAGCATGCTCTCCTATAATAGTCTACAACAAACGACCATAGGTGAGATTAAATATATGACGTTAGTTCTATGTGCACACCCTGAAATAAGGACAACCCTTCGTATTCAGGTAATCGATATGCTAGTAAGAAATTACTCAATCATCTTGGGAAGAGATTGACAAGCTTTAACATGTGGATACCTCTCACTCAACGAGACGCATTTATCCGTTCCTCAGAATGGTAAAAAAATTATAGTCCTTAGAGAGGGAAGGATTTCACCTTACATAGAGAGTGTCCCATAGTCTAATGTAAACTATATCGAAGAGGACTAGGAGTGTATTCCATATTTGTTGAGGAGGATAACATTCCCTTGGAACAAATCGATTTGGATGATGGTATGTGGCACATGCACTTTGATGGCTCATGCTCAAATGAAGGAAATGGAGCTAGCATTGTTTTGATTTCTCCCGTAGAAAAAATCCATAACTTTTATTATATGTTGGAGTTTGCTTGCACGAAAAATGTCACTGAATTTGAAGCTTTATTACTAGGCATTGAAAACACCTATAATCTCGGTTGTGGTCACCTTTCAGTTTTTTTGGACTTCGAGCTTGTTGTGAACCTTGTACGTAATATATACTCCCCTAGCAACAAGTTGATGAAACAATACACCCAAAAAGTTTGGGAGCTTATCTCGAACCTATTATTTTTCAACATCACTCATGTTAAGAGGGAATTGAACTCTATGGCTAATCAATTAGCTGTTTTTGCAGCCTCTCCTACTCAACAACTTCTGCCACATAGACCTGATTGTACTTTTCAATCTCTATATCGTCCACATATCCCTGCCAATATAGAATCTTGGAAAGTATTCCCTAACGATGAGAGGATTTCTTCTTTCATTCAAAATGAACCTTTTAATCCCAAGGAAATTACATCCATAGAAAATGACAAGATCCCTAAAGGCTTGACTCCTCTAGAAAATTCATTTTCATCGAGTGATGTAGGCAATAAAGAGAAATAGAAAGAAGAGGAGTCAAAAAGGAAGGTGGGTGAAACCATCTCCTTGAACATTGGGACACCCGAGGCTGCAAAGAAAATTAAAATAGCTGCCTACTATTCTGATGAAGAGAAAATGAAGTTTTCCAAGCTACTTGGTGAATTTCAAGATGTTTTTGCTTGGTCTTATGAGGATCTTCGTGGTTTTGATCCTGGTCTTATACATCATGCCATCCCCATCAAGGAAGGCATAAAACTAGTTAGGCAAAAACAAAGACCTATCAACCCTGCGTTAGAAGCAACTATTCGAAAGGAGTTGGAAAAACTCTTGAAGGTTGGAATCATCTTTTCGGTCAAGTATTCTAAATGGGTTTCAAATTTGGTTCCTGTTCGGAAAACAACTGGTTAGATAAGATTATGCGTTGATTTTCACGCTTTAAATCGAGCTAGTACAAAAGATCACTTTCCTCTCCCTAACATGGAGATGATTTTGCAGCAAGTTGCAGGGTCGCAAATGATGTCCTTACTTGACGGTTTTTCCGGTTACAATCAAATCAAGGTAAAAAGGGAAAATAAATATAAAACCACCTCTATTACTCATTGGGGTACCTTTTCTTATGAACATATGCCTTTTGATTTATCTAATGCAGGTGCCACTTTTCAAAGAGCTATGCAAATAACTTTCGATGATTTGATCGACAAGATCATTTAGATCTACCTGGACGACTTAACTGTTTATTCTAAAACCCGATTAGATCATTTTGGTCATATGAGAAAAGTTCTCATGTGATGTAGGAAATTTGGCATTTCTCTAAATCCTTCTAAGTTTATTTTCAGCGTTACCGAGGGAAAGCTCCTTGGACACATCGTCTCTAATTCATGAATAAGCATTGACCCCGAAAGGATTGTTGCTATCCTTAATCTGCCTACTCCCACTTCCAAGAAGGAGGTTCAAGATTTTATGGGGGCTATTAATTTCGTGTGTAGGTTTGTTCCAGATTTTTCTATGATGGTCAAGCCAATTCATAATCTTCTTAAGAAAGATCGTTCTTTTTTTTGGATGAATGATGTCGAAAATGCTTTTGAAGGGATAAAGAAAGCAATTAGTTCCGCACCGATTTTGGCGAAGCTGGATTTTGAGAAGGAATTCACAATATATACTAATGCCACCGAGGAAGAAGTTTCTGCTGTCCTCATGCAAAATGATGACCAAGGTAATGAAAAACCAGTGGCTTACATGAGACAAAGCTTGTTTGATGATGAATTTAAATATTCTTTTATTGAGAAACATGCTTTCGCTCTTGTTAAATCCATTGAGAAGTTTCGCCACTTTATCTTAGGTAAACATACGTTGGTAAAAGTACCTTTACCCGCTGTTAAGTTTTTGCTCTCATAGACTTATCTTTCAGGGAAGCTTGCACATTGGATTTCCAAGATTCAGAAGCATGATTTTAATATCGCGACTTCTACCACTATCAAGGGACGTGACTTAGCCCTTCACTTTGCTCAACATGATGAAAATAGTGAAGAGATTGATGAAGAAGATAGATTGCTATCAACTCTCTTTTACATTGATAACCAGATCCTCCCTATGTCTGAACATCCCTGGTATAAGAATTTAATTTACTATTAACAAAACCAAATATGTCTAGACAACTTAGACACTCATCAAAGGAGAAGGATCCATCTTGAATCTGCAAGATATGTCATTATAGGTGACTTCTTGTTTCAAAGATCTACTGACGGTGTGTTGCTTCGCTGTGTAAAAAATGAGGACACACATAAACTGTTGCAAGAAACTCATGGTTCTTCAGATCCAGTCATTCATGTAGGAGGCCATTTTTCTGCGAAAACCACTGCTTTCAAGATTATTAGAAAAGGATACTATTGGCCTTCAATCTTTTGTGACTCTTATGTTTTTTCGAGATCTTGTGACAAGTGCCAAAAATTTGCTGGGAAAGAACGTCATTCAGCCATGCCATTACAACCTGTCCTCCCAGACTTTCCCTTTTCAAAATGGGGATTGGATTTTATTGGTCCTATTAATCCCCCATCTTCAGCAGGACAAGTTTTTATTTTGACAACCATAGACTATTTTACAAAATGGGCTGAAGCTGTCCCACTTAAGCATTCAAAAGATGACTAGGTAATTTCTTTCCTTGAAAATAACATCTTTTCTAGATTTGGTCTTCCATTGGAAATTATTACAGACAATGGTCTCGCTTTCATTTCTGCTAAGCTGACCCAATTTTTAGCTAAGTTGGGGGTTAAACATTTCACCTCATCAGCTTATTATCCCCAAGGAAATGGGAAGGTTGAGTCTACAAACAAAAATCTGGTGAGGATCGTCAAAAGGCTCATCGAAGATAAGCCTCATCAATGGCACACCCTCCTCTCTTACACCCTTTGGGGAGATTGAACGACCGCCTATGTAAACACTGGTTGTACCCCTTTTCAACTTGTCTATGGTCAAGAAGCCCTCTTTCCTATTGATATGGAACTTCCTTCCTTAAGGTTGATGCTATAGATCGAAGAATTAAATTCTTCTAATATTTCACAAAGGATAAATGCACTCCTAGCTTTAGAAGAGAAAAGGATGTTTGCCTTGGATAATATAAAAAGGAGACAATAGGTTGTTAAGAAGTATTTCAACAAGAGTGTCAAAATTGTTAAGTTTAAATTTAATGAAAAGGTGCTGCTGTGGGATTCAACGCACACTGATAGGGGAAGACGTTCACAATTTCAAAAACTATGGCTGGGTCCTTTCAAGATCACTTTTATCCTGGGTAATAATTCTTACATTCTAAAGGATTTACAAGAGTGATTGTTTTCCTACAACACTAACAGTTCTCACTTGAAACATTATGTAGAACCAACTTGAAGAGTTCTAACGCTATTTGGATTTTTTGTATACTAGTAGTCTAGTTCTGCTTGTTTTTTTTCCACTGTTTTTCATTTCTGCTTTTACGGTAGTTTGATTTCTGCTTTCTGTTTAAATAATTTCCTGCTGCTTTTACATTTCTGTCATTTTATTTTCTCCTATTTTAAATTTTGTAATCTTAATTCTGTCATGATTTTTATTGCTTTTTCATCTTTTAGTTGATTTTGGTAAAAAACAAGACGTTGGATCAGTTCTGCCACAGTGACATTCCTGCAAGGCATTGTTAGTCAATAACAATCAAGATTACACATCTGTTACGATGTTTCCCCTGAAAGAACACTTGAATTTGTTATCTGCTTTCACTTCTGTCTTATAAAGAAATTGGTTATCTCCTGCTTTTGCTTTCCTTTTCTTCATCCATTTTAGAGTTAAAAGAGCAAGTCCATAATTTTTTCTCCTTGAAGTAAATAGCAGATTCTAGTTGAATGATTATGCATACATGGATAAACCCCCTCATACTTAACATTTTTCATGAGTTATTCCCAAATTCCCGGTCATTTTTCCATTACATCCGCTCACTTCCCCCTGTTGAATAATCATCATGGTTATATCTTCTTGATCTGCTGTTCTTGGTCTGCGAAACCATGTGTTCTGAGTTCTAAATCTGTTGAAAACAAATTTCCTTGTGGAGTTGCCAGTTTGTTGACGATAAAATCACAATGAGGATTTTGCCCACAAAGTATTGCTAAAGCCTATTAATTATAAACTAATGATATATATATAATACTAGTAGGTGGGACCCCTTGTGGATTGGAAGATTAGGTTACGATTTGATATTTATGCTGCTGTTTGACACTGCTTAGAGGGATCTACATGATGGATAATATATGCTCTAGGCTCTAATGTCATGTCATAATGGCTTATGATATACGTTGTTACCTTGCTATTTACCCCTTGATTTATTACTTGTGACACTTGCAAAAGATACATGTTAGTAGCAACAAATAAGAGCAATTGAAAAGAAATAAAGCAATATGAACAAAATCCAAAAGAAAGGAATATACTACTGTGCATTTCAAGTCTAAAGGGAATGGTGTTAGTCCTAACTAACAATGTTAATGGCTATGCGATATATTGAGTCATGTGAAGGCATGTTTGATACACGTTATGGTATGTTTGGCATTGGTTACTGTGATTTATGGTGGTGCATTTGGCAAGTAATGGATGTTGGTTTCGATGCATGGATTAATCGAATGGATTAATGGAGAGTTGGCTGGCATGTACTAAGTAATTGAATGAGTGGAGGATGGAAGTGACGTGCATTTACTGCACGTCACTCCATACCTCTCCGACTGGCCGTCACCCTAGCTTGGCTATTGTTCAATTGTGTTTTGTTGTGGTTAAGCTCCAATTTTAAGGCAAAGGAAGAACTGCTCGGCCAAGATCGCATTTTTAAGGCTTTTTGGTTACAGGTATGTCTTTTTCGCCATCCATGAACCCACTTTGGTTATGAAATAGATATTGGCTCGGTGATGTGTGGGTCTGTGCTTTTCTTGAGACTGACAACTATGTAGACTTGTGACATTTCTCTAGAATGGTTGGTCATGTGTATTCACTGTAAATGAAAGGATTGGATAGTTGAAGTCACAATTTCATTAATAATTTTGTGTGGTAGAAGCCATGAAGGCTCTCTATTGTCTTATGGGTTTTTCTTGGAGGGTTTCATTCGGTTCAGGCTTGCTGGCCATCTCCACACAGTTCTTGTGAACATACCCATTCATATTTGGTTGTTGCATTTGATTTTGAACTACCGTGGGTCACTGCTATCATTTTCACCTGGTCATGGATTCGTATATGATTGTGGTTTCTGCATAGTTGGTTTGGGTGGCTATTATGCCAAGATGATGGATTTAGGGTTGGTTGTTATTTTGTGGATTTTTTTTTTATATCAGCACTACACAGGTTGATTGGGAAAAGCACGAGGCTTATGCCCTGCATGTTCTCAGTGTTATTATAAGAAGGCTCTTCTCCTCTGTTCATAGTCTCTCCTATCTTGTGAACTGTCACCCCGTCTACGAAGCTATTGGTGATATGGCATATGTGTCCACCGTATTGTCTCGAAAGTTTCTCACTTGTTGTGGGTGGTCGACTCCAGTCTCCCTATGTTGATCCACAGAGGGAATCCTTGATTATTCAAGCCCAATTTTGATAAATGAACCAGTTATTTTCGGCCAGGTATATTGTTGACTTTTGTGGAGTAGCGTCGATAGTAGTTTGATTATGGGATCGTCTTTGTTGATTGGGTTGATTACACAGTTGAAGTCCAAAGTGATTTTTGGTGTATAATCACTGTATTCATTTATCGTGACAGTTGATTCAATGTCTCAACATGCTTTTAATTGATTGATTTGGGAAATGGAATCGAACATACAGTCACTGCCTCCTTGTGATGGATTAATAACTCAAACATTTGTTTATGGTTTGATTGGGAGTATGTTTCCTTGTGCTATGCATTGAGCTATATATTTTCTACAATATATTATGAATTGAAATGATGGTTGTTGTTACTGTGTGTTTAAATTGCTTGATCAAGATCATTGCAATTTAAAGAATTGATATTTGTGACCTGATTGTCTACTGTGTATTTTTTATGGATATCGTGCATCCTATCAGTGATTACACCATCAGAGATTGGCACGGGTTCTATAACAATATGGTCTTGTTGCAATTTAAATGTTAAATTGATTAGAGGAATGGAATCAGACACAATTTTAAAAGAGCTTGTGTTTGTGTTTGATTTAAAGGTTTAATTTATGACGATGGTTGATGGTTTGGATGCTGAACATAGTCGATACAAATGGCGATGTGTTCATTGGGATTATTTAAATGTTTAAAAGAAGAAGTGGGAGGACACATAATTTTTATACAGGTTGTTGAAAGGCATATTATTTAAGTATGATGACACTATGACTAATTGGAGGTGTTAAGGATTTAAATGTGAATAATGAGCAAGTTTAACACTTAGTAATGGTTAAATTACACACAATGATTGTTTAATCGATCATAGAAATTGTTTGGTTAGTGTTGAAACATTTGCATTAAATACATAATGGTTTTATGGTTTACTTAATTAATTTTATGAACAATATCCATTTTTTCCCTACCATTATTTCACTTTTCGTTAATCACAATCCCCTCACCTTCCCATATTCATTACTCACTCCCTGTTCCTAAAATTTAATTACATTTAAGAGGAGCTTTGTATTGTGACAATTTAAGATCACAAGGATGGATTACAGTGATATGTTCTTTGGTTTACATTTCAGTTAATTGTTTGTTGTCAGTGAGCAGTAACCATGTTCGTTTCCCCCTCATTTTAACATTTTTCTCTCAATACAAACCCCTGAGATATCCCAGAACCCTTATTCACCCCGTCCTCATAAATGACTACTAAACAATTGTATGGATTGGATTGCATGAGTCTGATATGTTACCGAGCCAAAATTTATTTCATATTTTTAAAAGAGTTGTCATGTATGGTTGCTAAAGAAACTACTTGCTAATCAATTATGCATACGAGAATGAATTTTCAAGATAAAGGTTGAAAACCAAGGCCCACCATGCCCCTGACAAAGGGAGAGTTAGTACTTCCCCTTCCTCACCTTCAAATGATTCTGATAAATTTGTGTCCTCACGCATGCATTTGAGGGACGATTGCTCTCATGTGATCAACGAGATTAAGCCTAAAGGCTCCACATTGCCCAAGGCAAATTCAGAGAGATTAAAAGGTGATAGCAACAACAAGGGAAATATTTCCTCATAGACTGGAAAATATGGATTTTAAGTTTTATTTATTGTTGAGAACAATTGACTTCTGAATTTTAGGACAACATGTTTTTTTGGATATATGAGTAATATATTTTTGAAAATAATTTCGAATATCAATGTGATAAATTGTCAAACATGAATGAGATGAATGGAGTCACAAGGAGGGATGGTTTTGTTTAATTAACTAGTTGTGTTATGATTGTTAAAGGGGATTCACAAGGGGTCCCACATACTAGTTATTATTTATTTAAAACCCTTATTATGATTTATTACTTTTACCCCTAACTAAAAAGTTGGTTGAGTTTATAGTTAACTTAACTAATGAAGTAGTTCAACTACTTCAACCGATTCTAATTTGCTTAAAGGCAAAAAGGAAAGGGAGGAGCAGGGGAGAATAAAAGGAGAAGCATACTAAGGTTTGCTCTTTGAGTTTGTGTTGAGATATTTCAGTTTTCATTCATTCCTTAATTTATCACAAGCCTAATTCGTTTTTATGATAGCAGGGTCTTATTGTAGACAACAAGATTCAGGGCTGAATTACATCATTCAAACACTTGTTTTTGAGAGGTGTTGATCTATCTTTGATAGTCTATGTAGACTTGTCTGATTGTGAATTAGTTTTCATGACTGACAAAGGTTATTGTGCAGAGTCTAGTGGGCAAGAATCTGTGGCAAGCTGATCCAACTTTTAGAGTTCAGTTTTTGATTTTCTGTCAGAGGTCCTTTTGTATGTTTCATCGGGGACGTCTAATTTTGACTTTGGTCCAAAAATTCTTCACAAAATTTTGTAAAGAGAATGACTCTTTGATGAATTGGAATGAAATAAAGGATTTCTTTATGTCTCATCTGTCTTGAGTATCGACTTGGTGTTTTTTCTTCTGTCTCTATATTTATTTAAGCATCTATTATGTTCATAAAAACACATAAATAATGAATATTTCAGCAAGATTTTATTTATAAAAACCAGCCTAAGAACTTGTAATCAATACTTGTGAGTTAGGATATTAATTTTTATGGCTATAAACGTAGGGTAATATTCCCGTCTATTTTTCTTTAGCCAAGAAGAATATGAAAATGCTTGAGTAAGATTAATTCATATATTTTCCTCAACAATCACCTTACCCATTTATGCCCCAAAATTGCGGAAGTTGTGAGGCTATTATCTCTACCTCCAGCCGTGCTGACGAATCCATTTCCACATAACCAACACATGGCCTCAAGTTCCTCAAATCCCAAAAATGCGGCTGGTGGGAGTCAAAACCCGTTGTTGCAAGATGGAGACCGTTTGTGTATCAATATGGTCGATGCGAAAGTTAATGTAGCCACTCGATCTCGAGACTATAGCTCTCCACAAGTTATTCCCGGTCTAGAATCTCCTCCTCTTCCTCCGGAGATGACTTTACAGATTGAAAAACTAGAGCCACCACCTCGTATTCTAAAAGGAGTATTCAGGAGAAGTTGGTGGTCATTTTGGTGGTGACACCACTTCCCATAAGGTTTTAAGAGCCGGTTATTACTGGGCCCACGCTTTTTAGAGACGCCCATGCCTTGTGTCGTAAATGTACCATTTGTCAGAAAGCATCAGGGCGGTTACAAAAACCAGACTTTCCTTTGCAGCCCGTATTAGTAGACTCTCCTTTTCAGCAGTGGGGCCATGATATCATAGGTCCAATCAACCCCCTATCCTCACAACAACACAAGTTTATTGTGACAACCACATATTACTTTACCCGATGGTCTGAAGTTGCAGCGTTAAGAACTGTCGACACCAATAAGGTAATTGCCTTTCTAAATTCGAATATCATCACTCGTTTTGGTATCCCTGACTGTTTAGTATTCGATAATGCTTCTTACTTTTCCTCTCTCGAGATGAGTGAGTTCGATTTGGAAAAAGGAATTAAATTGAAGTATTCTGCTAGCTATTACCCTCAGGGCAACGGATTGGCAGAATCAACAAACAAGAACTTGATTAAAATCGTCAAGAGAACGGTGGCTAAAAATCACAAAAATTGGCACAATGGACTATTGAACGCACTGTGGGATGATAGGGTAACACCAAAGGCTGCTATAGGTAACTCCCCCTTTTTTCTCATTTATGGCAGAGAAGCAATTCTGCCACCCCACATTCTTCTTCCTTCACTACAGTTATCTCACAAAATTCAATAAGAAGACTGTCACCTTTAGAAAACCGAATTAACGCCTTGATGAAGCTAGAAGAGGTAAGAGCCCAAGATAAACATAAGTTAGATCAACATCAATTATTGGTTAAAAGCTGGTTCGATTCTAACTCTGCTTCTGATAGGAATTTCGAAGTAGGTGACCTCGTCCTGAAATGGGACAAACCACATGAGGGAAAGGGAGAGCACATGAAATTTCAAAACTTATGGCTTGGACCGTTTTTTATTGCTGAAAAGTTGGGTCCATCCTTCCGATTGCAAAATCTTGAAGGGCAGCTTGACACCTATCCAGTGAATGGACAAGCCCTGAAAAGATACTTTGCTTGATAACAACCCTTGTATATTATGTACATATTTTTCTTTTGTTTGGTTTTTCCTTTGGCTTTTTTTTTTTGATTTCTCTTGTGAGTTTATCAGCTTGTGTTTTTGGAAATATACATACCTGTATACCGAGCTATTCAGACAAAGAAAACAAAAAATTCCTTCGCTGAAATAACTGCCAAGAAAATTGTATAAACATCAATTGTATATTTTTGAAATTTACATATGTGATTGGCAAAAGTTTGTCATTTGAAAGAAGTTAACTGATTCCAATCTCTAACATAAGCTTGTTGGCATCATCCATTATCTTTTTACGCTGTCCCTATTCCTTAAGGGAATGACTCAGGAGATGTCTCCCTGCCTTAGGAAGTTGGTTCTGTAAATGAAACATCTCTGGATCTTAATAAAGGACAGTTCTAAAAAATTCTGCTGAGGTCTGAAAAAATATGTTAAGACATCATAATTTTCAACATCACCCCTCTCAACTATATATATTTGAAAAACAAAACAAAATAAATCAATAAAAGAGCTGTGGGAAGTGCTTGTAAACCCGCCGGGATGCTGAACAGGTCTGCTGGCAGCGGGTAAATGCATGCATGGCACCAAGACAACTTTGCCAGGGTACTGAACAAGCCCGCTGGCAGCGAAGCAATGTCGGGTATATGAAAATTTGCAAATAAGAAACCTCTTAATGTCCTTTATTCTGATCTAGAACTTCTTGGCAGGATACAGATGTTAGAGTGGGTTAAATGGCAACCCTGTCGAGGCTATGGACGCCTGCTGGCAGCAGTGGCTCTGTCGACAGTATTGGAGATTTTATCTTTAATATCACAACTTGCTTGTCTTGAGACTGTTATCAGCTTTCATCCTTTAAACACTGCTTGAATATTTGGTTAATGATGATGTTTACACAATTTTCTGGTTGTTATTTTTGAGTTAGAATTTTTCTCGTTATCCTATTCTGAATTTGTTCTTTTGGCAGAGATAACTGCTTCTACCAGTGTGTCGCCATTGTTGGCAGCCAATTCACATTTTTCTACTATCGTATAAGCTGCCTACACCAATGTTTTGCAAACCTTAATTTTCGTCGCAATTCTCAAATAAAATGACACTTTTATTTTTTGTGCTATCTGCACACTTACCTTTCTTCTTGTTTTCACGACTGCAAGTGTGAAAACTTGGTCTTCAAAGTCGCATTAAAATCGTCATTGAATTTTCGTTATCATTCTTGTCGATATGTCCATTGCGTTTACATTTTACTTATCATTATACAGTTGGCAAGACCTCTTGATCTGTACTCACTTGACATTCTTTGATTGATTATATAATTTCGTTTCATGAGTAATTGAGTTTGTGATACATTGGTGATTGGATTTACATGTTCTTTGATTGATCTACTTGAATATTGGTTACATAAAAAACATTGGTGTTATGATTAAACTCGTGGTATGAACCGTTCTATACAACACATGTCACATAGTCAAACCCTTCGTATTGGTTTCGATTCATTTGTTTGGTTTTGAAACTATAACTATTGCTCGCGCGAATGACCAATCCACTTACGAAAGGTTTCAATTGATTGATTGAAGTGGCATGGTTGTAACACATATGCATTGTGTTTTGAATAGTTGTAAGCGCCGGCGGTTGTACCATGGTAATGACTATTCTGCATGGGCAGAAATAACTCCACCACCTTCGCACGATGTCATTAATGTTTACCCTTATCCCTGTTTCATCCTTGTTTGTTTCGGGTAAGCCCTATGAGCATTCTGTTCCTGCGTATGCCACATTCAAACCCTAGCTCACTCACATCGCTCACCGTGTGCTTCTCTCTATGGCACCGGTGGTGCGAATTGAGCCGAATGGTAGTCAAGCTCTACTATTGTTCGATAACGCCCAGAAAGATTTGCAAGATAATGGTTGGCTCACGTTTGTACAGAGGTTCGAGGGTTTCAATTTGTTTGTTGCACAACAATTTGCCCTTACCTTTGATGGGTGTAGGGCCAAAGTAGGCGACATTCAACTTGAGCTGAGTGAACAGTTCATTAGCTCTGCCACAGGGTTAGCAGCCACGGGCTAACGATGGTTCAAAAAACTCTAAAGTTGATGAGGTGCCATGGTCGTTACTGTTCGTATCACGAAAAGTCACATCCTGTGACAAAAGTATGCCTATTTCCATGCTTAAGCCAAGGTGGCATGATCTTTTGATAGTAGTTAAACAATTCGTGACCTGTGAGGGTCGGTATGGATTGGTTTTTCTTTATCACCTTCAACTGTTAATGAATTTCATGGGTTATCCATTGAACATGCCATTTTATTTCCAGCGTAGTCTTTACAAAATGGCTAAGAGGTTTAAACGAGAGAAGGCCGATAGTATCTTGTTTCACCACAGCCTGATCAGACTCATCGTTGTTCACCATTTAAACCTCCACGATGATAATTGGCAAGATTTTCTCTCTCGGAATGGCTTTGTTGATTCAGATCCTATCCAAATTGACAAGCTTGTGGTCAGCGAGACTAAGGTCGGGCCATCCGTGCCTTTCCATGCCCTTCTACCCTCTCCTAAACCCTCTGTGGACCCTGATATCGACCTACCCGACATTATAACAGACAAGGTTGAGGCTATTAAAAAGCCTGTGAGCAAAAAGGTCAAGGGTAACCCTACTCACAACAGCAAAGGTAAAAAGAATGCTTGATTAATATCGAGACTTGCCCAGAATAAGGCTAAACCAAACGCTGATCAAAAGCCCATAGTCCTCAGCGAAGACTCGGACTCTGATATAGAGCACTTCCTGGCTAGTGAGGACCCTTATTCCCATGGTTTGTGCTCCGAGCCACCCTATGACTTCGTTTCTAATCTGCCCCCGTGCCTGAAGAACAATCCCAGCTACCCAGGGATCAAGCTACCTAATGAAACCCTCAGTGATCTGAACCAACCCTCGAGTGTTATTTCGAAGCCCGGGAAGTCGTCATGCGACCAATGTAATGTGTGGATGGAACACTACTATACCGATGTTCCCTTATTACAGTCAAAAATCAAATCATTGGAAAACCAAGTTATAGTATTGACAAGTGAAAGGGACAAGCTTCGAGCTAATGACAAGAAGAAGAAGACCACTGGCTCGATCATATTTAGGAATGTCAAATCGGCTACAGCCTTCGTCAATTCCAAACTGTTATAATTGAAGCCCTTTCATTTGGTCCAGGTATGATTTTCAATTTTAAATTTTGTTTCAGGAGTGGTTTGAATTAATGTATGATGGAGTTTTGATTTTGGTTAGTTCTGTTCATGATTCTGTTATAGTTTAATCCTATACGGTAGATTCATTTTAAAATTAAAAGTAGTTACAATTTGTTTATGCGATTTGTTGTGCCCAGTTTAGTACAAATAATTCATTGATTTTGATTCGGTTTGATTTGTTTGTAAATCAATTCTGTTTGATAATTGATTTGGTATGATTTTAATTAGCTTCATTTGCTCCTGATAACTCAAAACGACTTTGTTCTGTATTGAATTAGTATTCTTGATTGGATTTTAATTATCTTCGACCTATACTAAAGATCTACTTGCTATAATCGTGGACTTGTGTCGATTCATAACGGTTGTAACAAACACAAGTTGTTTCGATTCGTTTTGGTTTGATTGATGCATGTTTTGAGTTAGCACCATTGCCTGTTTTGAGTTAGATTGATATCGAAAATCGATTTGATGCTGCTCTTTTTGTTTTGATCTTATCTCAGCAAAATTCGTATGAGAAAATTCGGCTAATGGTTGGTTTTGAAATGAATTCGAGTAATGATTGCGTTGAATATCAATCGATCATGTCTACCCTCAATTGGCAATAACAAACGTTGGACGAGTCCCACAGATCCTGTCAACAACCGATTAATTCCATTATCATTTCGTTTGGGATAATTTACACACTAGTTTTGATTTGATTCGCTAATAGCATGGATCGTTTGTTTATGTTAATACAATTATATCAATCTGAAAATGATCCTGTTGTTTTCGTATGGATTCAATCGTGTTCCCTATTGATGGATAAGGCAGTGTAAATGATTGCATATGATTTGTTTAACTGTATCGATTTCAATTTGATATGAAAACGATTTCATTACTGTTCGATACGATTTTGTATACCCGAATTGATAACGAATTAAACAGAGCGTACCCATCTCTGTTAGCGTTTGGTTGAATACGATTTAGCAAGTGTCGATTTGAACGATCCTTTTAGCAATCAAATATTTTTAAAATAGTTTGAATATTTTTTTTAAGGTTTGAATTGATTTTTAATATGATTCTGTGTTTGATTTAGACCAGCTACAGAATCGCAAGATTCTGTAGCTAGTCTTAGAAAGTAGATTTTTTATCAATTTTATTAATAAAATATCCTTCTAACTTGCCTATTTTTGTCCTCTTTCAGGTATATCTGAATTGCAATAATCAATTTGGGCATGTTGTGGCAGTCTAGAGGATATTTGTGTGATATAGTTTTTATTTTTAGTCAAACTCAGGATAATTTCCCAGATTTGTGTAAACAGTTTTGATAACTTCCACATGGATGTTTTACCCTGTTGAAGGTCTTTAAATACTTTTCATTTTGTAATAAACAGATCATCATCATCCTCACTATGGGAGAACCAGACTATGGATTTATGATTTAGACTGAGATGAAAGTTGATGTCTTGTAACAACTTTCGCTTTCAATATATCAATCTTTTGTTTCAAGTTTTTGCATATCAGTTTGCAGTTGATTATAGACTACTTTAGCTATCATAATCTATTGCAGGATGATATGATTTGATTAATGTGCTATCCATATCTGATCTCTTTCATTATTTAAAAGTATAGCAATTACTTTGTTTCAGTTAATGAATCACATATTTCTCTTCTTCGTTAATTGAATCATTTTGTATAGATCCTTGCATACAGATTTATCTAACTGTGAAGATTTATAAATCATAAGGTTGCTGTAAATTTTTATGTCTTGTTTGCCCTGTAATTATAGTTGAAGAGCACAACTGCTTCTAGTTTACGAGAAGCTCTTGGAGAATCCGGTGCGGGTTTCTTCCCTTCGATCAGCTAAGATAATCATGGCATACGCAGGGCAAACCTGAAGCGTTACTTCAGGTTAGTTTGTTGTTTATTTGGTAGATAATTTGTTAGTATAATTCAAATAGTTTAGTTAGATATATGTGTAGTTTAGATTTGTAGTTAGAGTTAGTATTTTAGTTGTTTAGTTTAGATAGTTTTTATTTTTCCTTTCAAAAAATTATAAAATCAAAAAATAATAGTCTCACTGTCTTAGGACATATTACAAATGAGTTTTTCAGGTTTTCATTCAAATCTGTAATTTGTAAACATTGTACATTTGTAATTAAATTGACTCTGTTAGTAAGCGATAATTTGATTTTATATAATTATAGTTGTGTAGTATTAGATAGTAAATTGTATATATTTTAATAGTTTAGTTTAGTTTTTATTAGTTTGTTTTAATAGTTAGTTTTAGTTAGATTAGTTAATTTAGAGTAGTTTTCTTTTGTTTTCTTAGGACTTAGATCGGCTAACGGAGCCGCTAAACCCGTCAGGGTGATTCATCCCAAACGACTTGGGTTATTTAGACAACCCCGGACTGGTTCCACTCTCCCAGTTGACGGACGATCAATTTCGCCTGTCAACAGATCTACACTGAACTCTTCAAGGAATTCCGAGATGTATTTTCTTGTTCATATGAAGAGATGCCAAGAACTGACCCTCGTACTGTCGAACATGAGATTAGAACTTATATGGATGCTAAACCTGTTCGGCAATGTCTTAGAGCTGTCAATCCCTAAAAGACCCCTACTATTACGGCAGAGGTGGAGAAGCTACTTAATGTTGGCTTCATCTACTCGGTTCCCTTGACTGAATGGGTATCCAACCCCGTTTCAATGAATAAGAAGCAAGGAACTATCCTTGTATGTATGGAATTTCGTGACCTGAACAAGGCCTATCCTAAAGACAACTTCTCGACACCTTTTATCGATCAGATTCTCAACGAGTGTGCGGGAAGTGAAGTATTTTATTTTATGGACAGATTTTCAGGATATAACCAAATTCAAATCAAACCCGAGGATCAACACAAGATGAAATTTGTTTGTCCTTGGGGTACTTTCGCATACCGGAAAATGCCTTTCGGCCTTAAAAACACCGGAGCAACATTTCAACATGCCATGACCTTCTCTTTTCATGATCTTAAGCACATAGTCAAAGCTTACCTTAATGATCTTGCTACTCACTCTCGCAAGAGAGCGGATCACGCTACCCACCTTCGACTTGTTTTCGAAATATGTCGTTACTATAGAATCCGGTTGAACCCTCACAAGTGCATCTTTTGCGTTAGGTCTTGTCGTCTTTTGGGATTTCTAGTTTCTGAGACTGGGATCATGGTAGATCCACTAAAGGTTGAGGCAATACTTCAATTTCCTCCCCTGTGCACGATTAGACAACTTCAACGTTTAGAGGGGAAAACTAACTTTCTTCATCGGTTTATAGTAAATTATGCCAATATCACTAAGGGTTTCATGCGTCTTTTGAAGAAGGACACCCCTTTTATTTGGGATGAGCGAGCCTAGGAGTCCTTCGATTCTTTGAAGAAATCCTTGGTATCGATGCCTCTGATGAAGTCTCCTGACTACAATAGAGATTACTTTCTTTACATCGCCACATCTGAGGAGATGATTGGTATGGTTTTGGTTTAGGGAGATGATGAGCTCCGCGAGCACATCATCTACTATCTCAGTCGAAACTTAGTCGGTCTTGAACTTAATTATTCCCATGTTGAAAAGCTAGGTTTGGCTGTCGTCCACGCAGTCCAACGTTTGCGTCATTATATATTACTTTGCAAGACTACTATGGTTGCCAATGTCAATCCATTTCAATACGTCCCTACCAAGCGTATCATAGGGGGAAAATATAATAAATGGATTGTCATTTTACAAGAGTTTGATCTCAATTTCACTTTTGCGAAATCCAAGAAATCACTAGTCTTTGTGGAGTTCATATCCGATTTTCCATGATTAGATGAGGATGTTATCCATGTTGATTTGTTTGTGGATGAACACATTTTTCTTGTCTTGTTTTCTAACCCCTGGTATGGAGACATTGTTCTCTATCTTCAAACTTTGAATTTCCCTCAACATCTCTCACGAGATGACCGACGACGTGTAAGGTACCAAGCTAAGAATTATACTATCATTGGTGACAATTTGTATTGCCGAGAAATAGACAATATCTTGTGTCGTTGTTTAACTCACAGAGAGGCCGAGTCAGTACTGAACGATTTCCACAGTGGGGCTTGTGGTGGTCATCTATCCGGGCTTGCGACAAACCAAAAGATTTTGCGATCCGGTTATTTATGGACTACTATCTTTAAAGATTGTATTGAAGTAGTTAAGAAGTGTCATCCCTGTGAGGTGTTCACTCAAAAAATGCGCTCGCATCCAACCCCTCTTCATCCAGTCATTACCGTCGGTCCCTTCACCAAGTGGGGGGTGGACTTCGTGGATTGCAACCCAACTTCGGCTGGGGGGAATCAACACATTATCGTGGTTGTTGACTACTTTACTAAGTGGGCTGAGGCCATGCCTACAGTTAAATCCGATGGGAAGACTTCAAACTTCTTCGTATTCATTCAAATTATCGCTCGGTTCGGTATCCCGAGTGAGATTGTCACTAATCACGGTAGTCACTTTCAAAATGAAATGATGGAAGAGCTAGCATCTAAGTTGGGCTTTAGACATGGTAATTATTCTCCTTATTACCCCCAGGAAAATGGAAAAGTAGAGGCCGTCAATAAGTCTCTCAAGACCATTTTGCAAAAAACTGTCACCAAGAGTAATTTCGACTGGCACATTATGCTATATCCCGCACTCTGGGCATACTGAACCTCGGTCAAGACTACCACCGAATTTTCCCCTTTCCAGTTAGTACACGGTGTGGAGTTGATATTACCTATTGAATGTGAAATCCCTTCTCTGAAGTTGGCAATCGCGCTCCTACCTGACACTTCCGATATCGAGCGACGCCTTTTACACCTAGAGAGTCTTGATGAGCAGCGTCGAGACGCCTCTACAATTATCGAGGCGAAAAAAATACGTGTCAAGGTCTGGTACAATAAGTCTGTCTGTCCTTGATTGTACGCTGAGGGTGACTTGGTCCTCTTATATGATCAAGCCAAAGAACCATTGGGGCAGGAAAGTTTAAACCCATGTGGCACGGTCCTTATATCGTGTGACATGTTCTAGAAAAAGGAGCCTATGAGTTAGAAGATTATGAAGGGAATATGTTGGCCGAACCCATGAATGGGCTCTACTTGAAAAGATATTACACTTGAGCCTCAAGCTTGGGCGAAACTCTTTTTTTACTAATGTAGTCTAGTGTATATATCTTTTCCCTTTCTTTTCATCTTCATCTTGCTTATCAAGTTTTCCCTTGGTTTGCAGATGTCAATGATGTCTTCGGTCTATCAAGGATTCTGAGATGGGGCCAGTTGTCATACACGGAAATTGGCTTCCACCGCTTGGGTGGTTTACTCACCCGAGGGTCTACTGGTCTGTTCAGGTGGCGTATGCCTAGGGCCATCCATGAATAATGTGGCCGAATATAGCATCGTTATAGAACTTTTACAGGATGCTATCTCGCTTGGTATTCACTCATTAGAGGTTCACCTGGATTCCCAATTAGTAGTATGTCAATCGAATGATAGTTACCACATGCTTGATCTTGCTTTACTCCGTCGATTCTTACGGGTACATCTTTTAGAACGATAGTTTGATTTTATTACTTATTATCACATTCCTAGGAGTTCTAATCATGTATCCAATGCTTATGCTAATTTTGTTTTAGATTGGAATTTGTCACATAACTAAATCAAAGAAAACCATGCCATGAATGTACACATTGTAAAATATAAGTAAAGCCGAAGATCCCTTTTTATATATATTTCAAAAAATATGGTGTTTATAGTACAAAATTGAGGCTAATACCCTCAATACACATATACAACCGATACTACAATATCCACTACATCTACGCCCGTGGCGCCGGATGTGTGTCATGGTAAAAAACTACAACATTTGTGAGATGCCAAAAGAGTCGCACCCAAGCTCTAGGCACACCAACCACCTGTCGTTGCATGGCTTCAAGCAGATCCTCTACCTAAACCATGGGAATCCTATGATTCAAACGAGACAGGTTGCCCTACATGTTTTGTAGGACTGTCTCAGCTTCTCCTCTCTCCACCTCATCTCCCCAGTTCCTCCGTCGATGTTGAGGAAACCCTTCCGGCCATCGCGAACCCACATATGCGTTACACAAGTTTCTAGTTAGTACTTAAGCACCATCCAAAAATATTTTTGTTCTATTATACAAAAATACAAAAAAAATGAAATATTTAAAAACATTTGACATACCTATGTCACCATAGGTGGACCCTGGTGGAAGTGGCATGTCTGGATCTCCTCAAAAGTCTATTCTCGCATAGGGATAGTCATCTAGGGAAAGGACATGTCGCTGCCATCAGTAGAAGAAATCCTTGTTGTAGGGTGTGGGCACCCTACCTCCCACCTACTGCCTCATTACCTCGGTCCATCATTCCATGGATGGATCATGAGGTCCTCTCGGAAGAATCTCAACTCTAGGTCCCAAACCTGGAACCCGCTCAAAGAAGAAACTGCATAATATAGAGGAAAAACCAAAATTCCTCTTACTCCCTTGTTTGCACTCTGTCAACTAGCTCTTCATGTTTTCCAGTAGTGAGGTACACCAATCATACACTGTGGGTCTCATACACTGTACTGCATAGAACATGAGTGACCTAAATTCCTGGTGCAACGAGGCCGAACTTGTGATCCTGGTTAATACAAGGAAAACACTCTTCAGGTTGATATTGTTTATCACCCAGATAGGGAGTTGACTCTCGACCTTCGAAGTCCCTTCTACATAGTGGGAATTGATGTACTCCTCTATTTTCATTCCACTTCCTGCTCCCCGTGATTTGAGGTTTACAACCTCTCCTCGGCGTGATAATCTAGTAAAAAAGTAGACATCCTCTACTTCAATCCTCAATGGTTGCCCATCGAGGTTGAAGCTTTTACTCTTAGGGTTCCAGTAACCCACAAGCATCTCGAGCAACGTCACCTAGGCCCTCATTCCTTTGAGTGCCCAAAATTTGTATAAGCCACATCTCTTTAAGGCCATTTTGGCCCCCGGATCTCGATCCACAACAACATCGACCTCCTCGTGCTCTCTTTCTCTCCATTTAGGAACCATCATGCTAAAGACAAGTCAAAATTTGAGTTAGAAACCTTAGAAATATTTGATTCCATGCTTGTACATGAACTGCTTTGATTACAGTCACATATAGGGCGAGGTATATGCGTCCTGTAGTTTGCACAGGTGTGTATAACCCATCATATACATGACCCGATAAGGGACAACCCACGTACACCAAATTACACAATTTGCGCCCTAAATTTCTCAAAATTTGAAACCTAATTTAAAAATTTAATCCATTGGAAATGAAGAGGAAGGGAAGAAGAATTACCTGGTCCAAACGGTTTCTGATTTCGTTGCCTGACGCTCCCGCAATCGCCTTTTGAATATTGGAGGTATTTTAGTCCAATTTTTACTATTTGGGTTAAAAATCAAAATGGTATAGTAATTTTTGGTTTTGTTACTATTTATAAACAATTTTTACCCACTTTCTATAGTTTTGAGCCATTTTTTCGCCTAATGGACTAATACAAAGGTGGATTGAGTTGGTTTTTGTAGTTTTCACCAAGGATTCTTGTGGATTTCAACATTATGTTTGTCGTTCATCACCGCGGGCAGGTATTTTCATTACCCAACATATAGGATAGGTATCCATTCCATCATGCATTTTTGCATTATCCTATAATTGCCACTTTTTATGCCTTAGGTACAAACCCATTTGTTGCGACACAAAACCTTCCATCTGTTATAAGTTGTGTCATTATCAAGTGGTAGAGACTTACCAAACATGGGTTCCCTAGTTAGATCCCCTACTTCACTTGGTGCCCATACAAAGATTTTTTCCATAGGATCGGGAGTCTCTCATAGCTAGTACATGACTTTATGCTGAGCCACATTTCTCAATCATCAACATGCTGCCTTATACCTCGAGGACTCCCAAACGACTTTAATTTAAGCTCTTTTCCAACTCATCTTCAAAAAGCGAAAAGATTACCGAGTGAACTTGTCTCTTTCACACTCGTAAATTGGATTTGAAAGGACGTTTATTTGGCACAATTTTATCCCTTTTTCGCACCAAGTAGACTAAAAGACATAAAAAAGGACATTTTTTGGCGTTAAGTTGTAATTGCATCTCATGCCCTCGCTTGCAGTATTGAGCCTATAGCCGATTCTCTCTTTACATTGTAAACCGTTTGCCTCAACAGTTTTTTCCTTTTCAACCAAGTAGAGCCTTGTTTATATCCTTCACAATTTGAAACCCTATACCTAGGAGGGAACATTCCCCCAAGTGTCCATCTTTCGCATACATTTCCTTGCATTGAGCATAGGTACGTTCCACCGCTGGAACTAGTTTTGCTTACTTGCGACACTCGTTTCCTCCTCTGTATCATAACATTCATTTGTCTATGAAAAAACAAAAAAGGATGGGCAGGAAGGGAATATTATCTTGTATTGGCAGCAGTCATGTCACCTTTGAACAAAGCACAAAATTATTGAGTCCATTCATCATCATAATTTTGGGATTAGCATGGCCTTAGGAAGCTGAGCTCATTACAGAGTCTTCTCTACCGACTGGTTACTTTTCCAGTACCTATAGAGAGTTTCATTGATGCCTCCTGCATCTCATGGTTTCATCATTGGGTCTATGCTGCCGGATTCCTCCATATGTCTCATGCTCTTGTTCAAAGGAATTCTATCAACCTGTGTCGACCACCTCTTAGAACTCTTGACTTTGCATGTCGGCCATACCCTCAGTTTGTCTTAGAATCACATGATACTGTAGTCCTATCATGCACCATGGACCTACTTTCATTATTTGTAGGCAACCTTAAACCCAACAATCAACATTTCATCATTGGTCATTGACTGGGTGGTTTCCCTTGTGTTTGATGGTAACACATCTATTCACACATTGGGATTCGTGCAGTGTCTTGGATTCCATTAGCCTTATTGGTGGTTTCCTTGCCTTTGTCAGTAGTTTTAATCATTGGCTGTTATTCAGAGGGTCTTTTTCGTGTACCGCTTGCAATTGGCACACGCGAAAGACGCACATGGTCGTTGGTTCGTGAACATGTTCTTCGTCCGATTTCCACCAAATCATGAAGCTCCTGCTTTGTAGCTCATGCTGACTGATGAGAGATGCCTTAATGCTCTCCTTTCAGTGGGTCTCCTTCCATCAACTTTAGCCCATTTATTTTGGAAACAAGACCTAGAGTCTTATGAGTACCTTGAGGCTTGCAGTCATTAGTGGCAGGATCTCTCGCCATCGACAGTTGGGAATACATCAATGTCTTATGATCAATGGATTCTTCAGGTGTTCGACACCAGCTCCTTTATTCACACTTGTAAGAATGTACTCAATGCATTGATACCTACTTTCATTATCGGTAGGTTGTCTCGCGTTTGTTAATGGTATACCTTAATGAGCAGTAATCAAACGATGTCTCATTATGTTCGACCTCAACTCCTTTATTCACATGATGTAGACTTGCACCCTTGGTGGATTGTGTATAAGACTTGAAGATATCAATGTGGCTGGATCTTTCCTAAGCTATTGATTCCTTTTCATTGGACCAATACCTATATGAATTCAGTGGTCATAGGAGATTATATTATACTCCATTGTATACATATATCTTCAGATTGGTTCTGAGATTGGTTCTACTGGGCCTTGTTCGTGACTATGAAAACTATTGGCATATAACCACATTTGTATTTGCCTATTCATGACCACAAACACTTGTTTGGTTTATTTTCGCATGGATCTGCAGTGTAATTCTATTGGCATCCATGTATGAAAAGTCAGTGAAAAATGTAATGAGCAACTAGTTCATCCAGTTGGTTCCCCATCACTCCACTTCTAGGTTGTTTATAATTTATTTCGGCCATTGCAGATACTCCTATGACTTCACACATTATGGGACATCTGTTATAGAAAGATTTTACTCACCCTATGCAATCTTGCACAGAAGGCCTTTTTCCATTTCCCCATGCAGACTTATCATCCCTGTTTGTAAAATCCAGAGCTAAAAATAAATATTTTTCCACATGTACACATCTTGCCTACTATACAACATGTGTATACGCAGGCTGCTCCACTACAACCCGTGTACATCGAGATTTGTGCCAGAAAATGAAAATTAATGTCGGGTTTCCATGTCATGACAGAAGATCTATGATCCTTGGCCTTCCATATATTGGAAACGTTCCGAATCAACCCTTCAATTCCATTTTGAAGGCTATGAATGGGCCAATTCCGAGCTATGGAAAGGGAAGAAACAATTCAACTTTGAGAACAATGTTACTCTGGAGAAATTATTTACTTCATATCGAGTCTGCATCCCTTTGTCCTTTAAGTCTGAAGACAATGTTCAAGCCCCAAGCTCTTCCCTTATTGATTGAGAACCTCATTGTCTCTCTCTTATGAGCTTGCCTTTGGTGGAGGATTTAAGTGGTGGAGGCCTAACTGGAAGCAAATTAGTTTCTCTGTTCCGAACCGTGCCGACACGAAAGTCTGTAACATTTTCACTTCTGTTGATCATATATTAATAGAAATACTCTTTTCCCATTAAATTTATATCTTGCAAATATTTGAATTATTATTCCATGGGCGTATTTTTCATGTTTATTAGTGGATTATGCTATTGAATGTGCTAACATCATATAATATCACCACATGCTTTCTCTGCTTGGTTGTTGAGGACTAGTTGCAGGTATATTGCTTTGGGTCAAGCGCTCAACAATGGACTTCATCGAACGTTTGGATGAGGTAGGACTTTTATCTTGTCTTGCTAGCATATTTGTTTATATATCATACTTGAGAAGAGAGTTGATTTTTGCAGTCATATCCGTCTGTTGTGCTTTACGAGGAAAATATCTCTATGGCTTGGGTAAACCACAATAGACATAAATGATTGCATAAATCAACTCTCCAGATAAAAGGCCCATGGTGACAATACGATGAAGTGGCCCATACTGGAAACATGGTGACAAGACGATGAAGTGGCCCATACAGGCTTGAGAACAGGATCCACCTCGTCCGTCTGTGAGGTGGCAGGGTCCGGATCGACATAAGAGTCGAGAACAACTTGATACGCTATCTCTGCTGCCGATAGTGGCATAGCTATTCGAGTATGTGTCTGACCTTCAAAAGACGTAGTCGAGGAAGGTAGGGTCCAAAGATCGTTAAAATATGAAGTGCAGAAAGGAATGTACCTCATTGACGAAGCATACCTACTGGACATGGCATAGATATGATGAACTAGTGCCATGAAATTGATGGTACCCATAAGGGATGAATACATTCAGACACCGATATTCTCAGTTTCCGACTGAGAATTGTTGATCACAGGGATCAACGGTCCAACCGATGCATTGGGCTAGCATACGCAAAGGACAACTGGTCAATCGTCACGATCTTCCCATCGCGATGAAAGCATAGAGTAAGAAAGATAGACGATACAATTGTATTCTTAGCATAAGTCCAATTATGTCTTAGTAACAAGTTATAGTCGTGGGGTGCATCAACCACCTCGACATCGACCTCCACCATCTTCCCACCTAACTGGACCAGGAAGACACGAAGAATACCATGAGGGAGGAAAGAACGACTTTCAAAAGCAGTCAACATGGTCAGAGATTGAGAGAGGTTTGGAAAGCCGAGGGCTTTCCAATAAACCAGGTGTTGGTTGTGGAACCTGATTATCTTCCTGATTCAGAGGTCCTTTCTTTCAGCCGTGTTTATACCCCATGAAGTATTTACACCCCATAAGTATGTACACTCTTCCACGCGGGGGAGTGCAGAAGGGGGGTACCCCCTCTACGGGGTCCGGGGGGGCTATCCCCTCGGCTGGGGGCAAGCGGGGGTTCGGGGGAAAAGCCCCCGAGGGAAAAATTTCCTTGTAAATGTATATTGTAATTTCATTGTAAATCTGGACCATTCATTATAAGGTCGCAGATCTAATGGTAGAGATTATGTTAGGGTTTTTTTACCCTAGAAGGCAACCCTTTTTTATGAGGGAAATGTATTGCGGATATGATTGATGGTGAATATGGTATTCTGAGATAGGAGACTGTGAGAGAAAGAAGAGGAAGTTACAACGGGTTTGTTGTAGGTTGTATCCCTTCATTTGCTGGATAATAATAAAGGAAGGACCTGGCATTTTCTCTAGTGGACGTAGCCCACACTGGGTGAACCATGTAAATCTGTGTCTCTAGTGTATTGTGTATCTTCTGTGTTTTGTTTCTGCATTTGGTTTATTTTATTACTCCATGGTCCTGTTTTTCTAACAACTGGTATTAGAGTGAAAGGTAACTCGCAAGAAAAGAGGGTTCCTGGTTCGAGTGGGAGCAATGTCGGAAGATGGAATGTTTAGGGTCAAGAAATTTAACAGCCAAAACTATCAGTTATGGAAGATGCAGATGGAAGATTATTTATATCAGAAGGATCTATTCCTACCATTGGGTGGAGTAGCAAAGAAGCCGATGGCCATGAAGGACGAAGAATGGGAGATTCTTCACAGAAAGGCTCTAGGAACGATACGGTTGAGCCTGGCAGCGTCAGTGGCTTTCAATATTTCCAAAGAAAAGACAACGAAGGGTTTGATGGACGCATTGGCCAAATTGTATGAAAAACCCTCGACCTCCAATAGGGTATTTCTAATGAAGACATTATTTAATATGAAGATGTCGGAAGGTGGGTCTGTTGTAGATCATTTAAATGAATTTAATACGGTTACTAATCAACTAAGTTATGTAAAAGTGGACTTTGATGATGAGGTTAGGGCTCTTCTAATCTTGTGCTCATTGCCAGAAAGCTGGAATGGCTTGGTCATGGCTGTAAGTAACTCTGTCTCTGGTTCAAATACTTTAAAATTTGATGATGTTGGTGGTGTTATCCTTAGTGAGGAAATGCGACGGAAAAGCACAGGTGAGACATCAGGTAATGCATTGAACATGGAGAATAGGGGAAGACAAAAGGATAGAGGAAAGGGATCAGGCAACCACGAAGATTCTAGGAAGGGCAGATCCAAATCCAAACTTGGAAAGATAGAGTGCTAGAATTGTGGGAAGAAAGGACATCTGAAGAAAGATTGCAGAGCTCCAAAGAAACAAAGAGATGGACAACAAGAGAGAAATAGAGAAGCAAATGTAACAGGTGATGTGTTACAAGATGCTTTGATTCTTTCTGTAGATAATATGTTTGAGTCTTGGGTAGTAGATTCAGGAGCTTCATTTCATGCCACACCCCATAGGAAACATTTTCTAGATTATGTTCAAGGTGATTTTGGACAGGTTCATTTGGGTGATGATGCACCATGCAAAATTGTTGGAATGGGAAAGGT
>ML781391.1:959415-997541 GCA_009831015.1 Picea engelmannii | reverse complement strand
GTTGTTGAGATCAGTCTCCAAGTGGGAGATTGTTGGTTGTGGAGCCTGATTATCTTCCTGATTCAGAGGTCCTTACTTTCAACCGTGTTTATACCCCATGAAGTATTTACACCCCAGAAGTATGTACACTCTTCCACGCGGGGGAGTGCAGAGGGGGGGTACCCCCTCTGTGGGGTCCAGGGGGGCTATCCCCCAAAGCAAAAATTGACTTGTAAAAGTATATTATAATTTCATTGTAAATCTAGACCGTTCATTATAAGGTCACAGATCTAACGGTAGAGATTATGTTAGGGTTTTTTTCCCTAGAAGGCAACCCTCTTTTATGAGGGAAATGTATTGCGGCTATGGATGATGGTGAATATTGTATTATGAGAGAGGAGACTTTGAGAGAAAGAAGAGGAAGTTACAATGGGTTTTGCTATAGGTTGCATCCCTTCATTTGCTGGATAATAATAAAGGAAGGACCTTGCAATTTCTCTGGTGGACATAGCCCACATTGGGTGAACCACGTAAATCTGTGTCTCTCTTGTGTTGTGTGTCTTCTGTTTTTTTTTTTTGCATTTGTTTTATTTTATTGCTCCGCGGTCCTGTTTTTCTAACAATCTGGCCCCAAGATCTCAGGAAATATTGTTGCTGGGGAATCACAACCCATACATGGTTTTGGTATGCACCATAGCCCTGTCTGGGATTGTAAGACCCTCCTCCAAAATGATTCATGAAGGGTTGGTTGGGCATCATTCTAGTACGAATGTTATGATGAGGGTTGTAAAAATTTCCCCCAACTGGAGTACCTGCAGGTTGGGGGTTTCCCAAGGTATGAAACCGACCTCCCCCGGGTGAGAATCCAGAGGATAGAGGTGGATTTGTCATGCCAAATGTGTTGGTCATAATTGGTGCAGAGGAGGTAGGTGTAAAGGATGGACCGTAAGCAAAAACTTGTCCGTGAGGTTGACCACTCCGTCTAAGAGCATTAGGACTAGGATTAGACCCGGGGTTAAAAGGAGGAAGGCCTCCAACTGTAGGAGTCATTTGTGGGATATGAGCATCTCCAAACGAAAATGGAGTATGTGGAGGAGCCATGCCCCCAAGTCTAATACTAGTATTTAGATTAGATGCCGGGATGGAGGATGAAAATTTTGATGTGAAATTCGACATACCATAAGAAAAAGGGCTAGAGGCCATAGGGATGGACTGAATATTGTAGCCCAATAATTGAAAAAGGGTGATGCATGAGCATCATCAACAAGTACATGTGGCAGGACAATTCAGTGCTTGAGGACCAATTCAAAATCTCAAATGTTGGCCGGTACTGTAATCTTTTGAAACTGATAGAAAACAAAAGAGGAAATATCACACGCGTTGAGACAAAACGAGCACGCGTGACTTGGGAATTTAACCCTAGTCTCAATGTAACTGCAATTAGATAGCAGTTAGTTTGTTTCTTTTGTATAAAGAGAGATTTTGTACGCCCAAAAGAGGGGTTATGAGAATTATGAGAAAGTAGGAATTTGTGAACAATAGTTGTTGCTTTGATTTTAGCTGTAACCATTTTCTTGATTTTGAATGAAGATAATAGAGGAAAATTGATCCAATGTATGGTGCGAATATTGTCTACAATTTCCTTGTTGTTGTCGTTAATCTTTTCAAGAATGAATGAATCTTTCTACGAGTGCATGTAGCTTTGAAATGCTTGTATAAATTTTAAAATCGCTTTTCTTCGGGAGCCGGTGCAAGGTGTGCACATAGTCCACAAAGAGTGTGTTGACAGGGTCTATTTCGACTTGTAAAGCTTAAAAGAAATAACATAAGACTTTCTTTTTAGAAAGTGTAAAGCGACTGCTGCAAGGAGTGCACAGTCGTTGCAAGAACTCGAATCTTGTGTAAAGATCTGTTGCAAAGCGTGCACAGACCTAGAATTCGATGAAGATTCGAAGCGACTCTGTAAAGAAGTTGAAGGACGAGAGCGGAAGAACACCGGGAAGGTGAGAAAGTATTCATTTCAAGAATCTTTAGATCTGAGTTTGACAAATTTCCTAGAAAAGCAATAAGTGCTTGGGAGATTGAAATCTTTGGAGAGATCAAGCTCAGGAGGGGCAAAACAAGATCCAAGAAATGGACTCACAAGAAGGATAAACGTTGAAGCCTTTAAATCCTTTCAAAAATCTTCTAAGTCTGAAGGAAGATTTAGCTTAGAGGGAATATCTGGACCATCTGATCAGTGTCTAAACAACGAGGAGCAAGTAAAGAGGAGGAAATATCTCAACCGTTCAATCTGAGCGCAAATGGATCATAGCCGTCTGATCAAGGTAAAGTGCACTAACATTAAAGCTCTGAACGTACAAAGGAGGAACAAGGTCATGAAATTATGAAATCATCGGAACCATCGATCACGACAGGACACGTGGCGAGAGATCAACATTTCGCTGACTCGTGGAGTGGAAAGGTCAAAGAGCAGAGTTGTGAGGATTCACGAAGTGAGAACTCACAAAAATATCACAGTCGTTGATCATTTCGAAATCATCAAGACCGTCCATTTTCAAGAAGGACAGATGGCAAGAGATCAACATTTCGATGACTCATGACTCGAAGTAGTCAAAGGTTGTGTCGCGAGGACTTGCGAAACGCGAAATCACGACATTATTTGAGTCATTGATCAAAGGGGAGATCTGGACTGTTGATCCAGTGCCATCGCAATTTCGGCTATTGGGAGAATGAAGGTAAGGAGACTCCAAAGTCACGAATCGTGAATTCATGAAAAGATCACAACTGTTGATAGAAGGAGGGATTTGAACCGTAGATCTGGTTTTGTCGGGACTTCGCAACTCAGGGAATCATAAGTAAGAGTTATGGGAACTCGCAAAACCCAAAACCACGAATATTTGATTCGAGCCATTGGTTCGAGAAGAGATCTGGACCGTTGAGAATATAGGGAGATGACTCATGAAGTGTGAGCTCACGAGATGCAAAATAGTGAAACAAAAAATGCTCAAAATATTAATGGCCCACGACCATAGAGAAGGGTCACATCGACGAAGGAGAATAGAGGGGCTAGCATGAGCTAGGCTCCTGTCAGGATTTCAAAAGTCGGGAGAGTCAGAGTGACTCACATGAAAAGGCCCGATACGTGAAGTCATGATGCGCCTTTCGATTAGGCGACTGGTCAAAGCCTTGGTCACGTAAAGGGAGGGGCTTAACCAGGAGAGCTAGCGCTTAAATACGCTGAAGCTTAAAAGCGTTAAGGAGAAAGCTGTGAGTTACATATAACCTGCACTTTAATGGAAAGAGGGTCTGTTAAGTGGATTTGAGGTTCTTGAGGGCCAAAGAGTCAATCAGACTCAGTTTCTTGATCGATCCTAGACTAGGAGGTCACACAGTCCTTAGGAGAGAAGGGGGGCCTGCATCAAGATTTGCCTTTCCACCTTTGCCTACAACTTTTAGACATAATCCAGTTCTTGATACTACTCGTCGTAGTCAGACTATCATTTGTTTCTCCCTCTGAATATTCTCTTGATCTACTGATCCCTCTGTGTCATCCTTCTTGTAAGGATACATGTCTAAGACGTTGAATATGGGCGATATGCCCACATCATCTGACAGCTCGATATCATAGGCATCTGCATCAAACTTCCTCAAGATCTTACACGGTCCTATATTTTTCATCTTTAGCTTGTTATATGTCCCTCTAGGGAACCTCCCCTTTCTGAGATGTGCCAGAACCTGATCTCGTACTTCAAATTGAAGTTCTCGGCGATGTTGATCAGCTCTGCACTTGTACTCTTGGCTAGAACTCTGCAACTACCCCTTGATCTGGCTATGGAGCTTCTGCATTTCTGTAGAAAAATCTTCTGCTCCAACGCTTCTGATATCACTTTGTTCCAAGTCTCTCAACTCAGATACTCCCTTGGGTTGCATTCCATACAATATTTGGAATGGGCTCTTCCCAGTGCTCTTGTTTGGTGAGTTGTTGTATGCAAATTCTGCTTGTGGCAGAATCCAATCCCATCAATTATGGTGCTCAATGACCAGACTCCTCAATAAGTTCCCCAAAATTTTGTTTACCACCTCAGTCTACCCATTTGTCCGAGGGTGATAAGATGAGCTGAAGGACAAATCTGTCCCTAACTTCTTGCATAGTGTTCTCCAAAAATGACCAAAATTTTTTGAGTCTATGTCCGAGACAATGCTTTTTGTAAATTCTAACCTTGTACAATATCTACTGCAAACATATATTTAGTAAAGGAACAAAAAAGATTCAATGGAAAATACAAACATTACACAAAGATTTTTCCCCTAGAAACCCAAACCGGGAAAACCATCATATTCTATATCATTCATCATGTTACAATGTTTACAATAAAAAATACATATAGGAGCCAACGACATCCAAAACCCTAACCTAATGACCTGGATTAGTCCAAAATCCTAATTCCTTAACTAGAAATAGAAAACCATCGACAAAGAAACCATGTGTCGAAAAACCACCTAAATATAATGTGGTCCCGATGCCGTTTTTTTTTTCTCTAACCCCCCTACACGCCCAACGCATACGCTCTGCCGCTACCACTTGTGCAAAGAATATAACACATACCCAACACTTTTGGGTAGGTTGTGAAGTCTCACAACTTCCTTAAAGAACAGATTCGCAACATGTGTTGCATCACTAGTCTTATGGCATGGGATAAAGTGTGCCATCTTTGAAAATCTGTCCACCACCACAAATATGGAATCACATCCTCTTTGTGTTCTTGGCAGTCCTAACAAAAAATCCATGCTTATTGCATCCCAAGGCCTCTCCGGTATGGGAAATGGTTGATACAACCCAATGTTCCGTCTTTTACCTTTTGCATGTTGGAAGATTCTACATCTGTTCACGAATTTTATCACATCTGTTCTCATACCTAGCCAATAGTATGAACTGCTCAACTGTGAAAATGTCTTATCATGGCCGAAATGTCCAGCCAATCCTCCACTATGTTTTTCCTTCAAAAGGTTATCTGTCATTGAGCATTTTGGTATGCACAATTGATTGCCCTTGAACAACAATCCCTCTTGAATCATATACTCTGTCCACTAGCTCCTATCTCTCAACACATGATTCACGCATGCTTCATATGCTTCCTTGAAATTTGGATCATCACTGTACATTTCCTCAAGGTGTTCAAAACCTAAGGTCTTTACTTGAAATTCCTGCAGAGTCAAACATCTCTTGCTTAATGCATCAACAACTTTGTTAGCACTCCCAACAATATGTTTTATGACAAAAGTACAATTCTGCATATACTCAATCCACTTCGCATGCCTCTGATTCAATTTTTCTTGTCTAGTTATGAATTGTAAATCTTGGTTATCGCTATACAAGATAAATTCTTGTGGGACAAGGTAATGTCTCCATTTCTTCAGGGTTTGGATTATGGCATAAAACTCTTTGTCATAGGTGGAGTATTTTCTCTTAGTCTCATTCAGCGTCTCGCTGAAGTAAGCAACAAGTCTATTGTCCTAGCTCAAAACTCCTCCAATCGCAATGCCACTTGCATCACACCTTACCTGAAACGTCTTCTCAAAAGTTGGCAAGACCAGAATTGGTTGCTCCGTTACTTTCTCCTTCAGTGTATTGAATCTCTTCTTGGCCTCCCCTGTCCATTTAAAAGTCTCGTGCCTCTTCTTCACTGTATCCATCATTGGTGCACAAATTCCACTGAAATTTCTGATGAACTTCCTATAGGAACTCGCTAATCCATGGAAGCTTCTTACCTCAAACAGGCTCCTTGGTGATGACCATTATTTGATTTCTTTCACCTTCTTCATATCCATCTTCATTTCATTTGAAGAGATCACAAAACCCAAGTAAATGAGTTCTGTCTTCATAAAAGAGGACTTCTTCAGGTTTATCAACAACTTCTCCTATTGTAGTCTCCTCATCACTAGTGTCAGGTGCCTCAAATGCTCCTCTTAGTCTTGCTAAAGATCAATATATCGTCTAGATACACAACCATGAACTTACCAATGAAATATTTTAGTATTTCATTCATCAACCTCATAAAATTACTCAGGGCATTGGTTAAGACAAATGGCATAACAAGCCACTCATACAAACCTTCATTTGTCTTAAAGTCCGTCTTCCACTCATCACCTTCTCTCATTATGATATGGTGATATCCACTTTTCAAATCTATCTTAGAAAATAAATTTGCTCCACTTAAACAGTCCATAAAATCATCTATTCTTGGCAAAGGGAATCTATACCTTATAATGATCTTGTTGATGGATCTCGAGTCTATACACATTCTCCATCCTCCATCTTTCTTTGGAATCAACACAGTTGTCACTGCGCATGGACTCAAGCTCTCTCTGACCAAACCCTTGTCTAACAATTCATGGAATTGGTTCTTTACCTCCTCATTCTCTCGAGGTGTCAGTCTTTATGCCGCTTTGTTTGGCATATTTTCTCCTGGTATCAAATCAATATGATGGCTGATACTTCTGATGGGTGGTAATGAGTTAGGCAGTTCATCCATCACTATGTCACAAAAATTATCCAATAATTCTTGAACTTCTTCAGGCAAATCATCCATCGAAGTACTAGTAAGGATGACTATGGGTTTCCTCACCACAACAAACTACATCTCTTGTTCTTTCTTAACTTCTTTCAGGAGTTCCTTCCCACTCATGAGAAGTATGCTTGTGCTGGCTTCCCCTGTCACTTTCTTCTCCTTTATTGGCAACAACATGTGTGTCCTACCATTGTTCTCCAATGTGTATGTATTCTCCCTCCCATCATGAATGACATTCCTGTCAAACTGCCATGGTCTTCCCAACCAAATATGACATACATCCATGGGAATTACATCACATAGAATTTCGTATCTATAACCTCCTATCTTAAATTCAACCAAGCATTGTTTAGTAACCATTACCTGGTGTCCTTTCTGCAACCATGAGACTTTATATGGATCTGGGTGTGCATTTGTCTCTAGCTCCAATTTCTCCACCATCTCCGTGGATACTAAGTTATCAGTGCTCCCACTGTCAATTATCACCTTGCATACTCTATCTTTAGTCTTGCAAGCTGTCCTGAATAGATTGTTCCTCTGTACTGGATTTTTAACTACTGCCTCTGGTTTTAAGAGAACCTTCCTCATCATCATGGACATTCCATCCTCTACTCCTTCTACTTCAACATTTCCTCTTTGTGCTTCTGAAATGTGAGCTTCTCCTCCCTCTTTCTTTTTCTCGGGGCATTCCCAAGACATGTGCCCTGTCTTTCCACATGCATAGCATCTTATTTCTCCTCTGCCTCTTCCTCTAGAAGAGTTTCTTACACCACCCTGTCTTCCTTGGGAAATTCTTCCTATTTCCAAGTGACCATGTGGATTTTCAGCCTCGTCTTTGGAATTATGTGCCTTGTCATGGGAAAATCCCTTGCCTTTGTTTGGGGCTGAGATTTTACCCCTACCTCATTGGCTTTGTTTTCTGGCCAACTTCTCTTCTGCCTTCAACACAAACTGATAAACATCCTCTACTGTTCTTACCGACATCATTTTGAGCTCATCTTGGATTTCATACCTCAGGCCATTCATATATCTGACAACTTGTTCTTCATCTCGCTCTCTTTGTCCAACTCTGATGTTCAGCTTGTAGAACTCCTATGTGTATTGTTTGACTATCATACCCTTCTGTCTTAGGTTCTACAACTTCCTGAATAGATTGATCTGATAATCTTTGGGCATGAATTTAGCCTTCATCTTGGCTACCATTCTGTCCCAATTCTTTATCTTCTGTTTGCCTCTACTCCTCCTCTCAGCCTACAACTCATCCCACCACAATGTTGCATGTTCTTTAAGCCTGGTGACAACATGTCTCACCCTTTTCTCCCCATCGACATCTTCATAATCAAAATATTTGTCCATGGACCTTATCCAATCCAACAGTTCTTCAACATCCAAATTGCCTTCAAACATCGAGACCTCTATCTTGGCTCTAACTCCCAATCTAACAACTACTCTTAGCAAGCGTTCTTCGACAACGTGTTCCCCTGCAGTTCTTCAACATCCAAATTGCCTTCAAACATCGAGACTTCTATCTTGGCTCTAACTCCCAATCTAACAACTGCTCTTAGCAAGCGTTCTTCGACAACGTGTTCCCCTGCACCTTCTTTGACGTCTACATCTTCACTCTTTGCATCATTGACGTCTCCAACATCATGCACTCTTCTCTGCACTGCTTCCATTGCTTCCAGCCTTGCACGAAGTTCTCGTATCTCTCTTTCTACAACACGCTTGGCTAAAGGTGGCTCCCCTCGTCTCCTTGGTGGCATTGTGTTGACTGTCTCTCACACACAGAGTACAACGTTGAGTTATTTTGTCTCCTTCATCTCCTTTGCCTGAAATCTACAGACAAAAATTTGCTCTGATACCACTTGATGCAGAACCCCCTTCTCTCCTAAGGATTGCATGACCTCCTGGTCTATGATCGATCAAGAAACTGAGTCTGATTGACTCTTTGGACCTCAAGAACCTCAAATCCACTTAACATGCCCTCTTTCCCTTAAAGCATAGGTTATATGGAACCCGTGGCTTTCTCCTTAATGCTTTTATGCTTTAACATATTTAGGCGCTAGCTCTCCTGTTTAAGCCCCTCCCTTTATGTGACCAAGGATGTGACTAGTTGCCTAATCGAAAGGCGCGTCACGACTTCGCGTATCAGGCCTTTGCATGTGAGTCACTCTGAATCTCTCGACTTTTGAAATCCCGACAAAAGCCTAGCTCATGCTATCCCCTTTATTCTTTTTCGCCGATGTGACCCTTTGCTATGGTCGTGGGCCAATATTTCGAGTGTTTCGCGATTTCGTGTTTCACGATTTCGTGTGTCATGAGTTCACACTTCATGAGCCATCTCCCTAGATGCTCAATGGTTCAGATCTCTTCTCGAACTGACGAATCAGATAAAATCTTCGCGGTTTCAGGTTTTGTGAGTTCTCAGAACTCTTACTTTTGATTTCTCGAGTTGCGAAGTCCTGACAAAATGAGATCTACTATTCAAATCCCTCCTTCGATCAATGACTGTGATCTTTTCATGATTTCACGATTCACGACTTTGGAGTCTCCTTGCCTCCATTATCCCGATAGCCGAAATTGCGATGGTGCTGGATCAATGGTCCATATCTCCCCTTTGATCAATGACTCAAATCATGTCACGATTTCATGTTTCATGAGTCCTCGCAACTCAACCTTTGACTCCTTCAAGTCATGAGTCAACAAAATGCTGATCTCTCACCATGTGTCCTCATTGACAACAGACAGTCGTGATGATTTTAGAATGATCAACGACTGTGATCTTTTCATGAGTTCACACTTCACGAATCCTCACAACTCTTCTCTTTGACCTTTCCACGCTGTGAGTCAGCGAAATACTGATCTCTCGTCACATGTCCTGTCATGATGGACGGTTCTGATGATTTCAGAATTTCGTGACCTTGTTCCTCCTGTGTACGTTCAGAGATTTAAAGTTAGTGAACTTTACCTTGATCAAACAGCTACAATCCATTTGCACTCAACTCAAATGGTTGAGATCTTTCCTCCTCTTTACTTACTCCTCGTTGTCTGGATGCTGATCACATGGTCTAGATCTTCCCTATGAGTTAAAGATTTCTTCAGACTTAGAATATTTTTGAAAGGATTTAAAGGCTTTGACCTTTATCCTTCTTGCGAGTCCATTTCTTGGATCTCATTTTGCACTTCTTGGAAAGTGTTGGCCCCCCTGAGTTGATCTCTCCAAAGATATCGATCTCCCAAGCACTTCTTGCTTTTTTGGGAAATTCGTCAAACTTAGATCCAAATATTCTTGAAAAGAATCCTTTCTCACCTTCTTGGCATTCTTCCACTCTCATCCTTCGACTTCTTTATGGAGTTGCTTTGACTCTTCATCGAATTCTAGGTTTGTGCACTCTTTGCAATAGATCTTTACACAAGATTTGAGTTATTGCAATGACTATACACTCCTTGCAGCAGTCACTTTACACTTCTTGCAAAGAAAGTCTTACGCTATTTATTTTGAGCTTTACGAGTCGAAATAGACCCTGTCAATGCACTCTTTGTGGACTGTGTGCACACCTTGCACTGGCTCCCGAAGAAAAGTGATTTTAAAATTTATACAAGCATTTCAAAGCTACATGCACTCGTAGCAAGATTCATTCATTCTTGAAAAGATTAACTTCAACAATAGGGAAATTGTAGACAATATTCACACCATACATTAGATCAATTTTCCTCCGTTATCTTCCTTCAAAATGAAGAAAATGGTTACAGCTAAAATCAAAGCAACAACTACTGTTCACAAATTCCTACTTGCTCATAATTCTCGTAACCCCTCTTTTGGGCGTACAAAATCTCTCTTTATACAAAATAAACAAACTAATTTCTATCTAATTGCGGTTACATTGAGACTAGGGTTAAATTCCCAAGTCATGCGTGCTCGTTTTGTCTCCATGCGTGTGATCTTTCCTCTTTTGTTTTTTATCAGTTTCAAAATATTGCAGTACTAGCCAGCATTCGAGATTCCGAATTGGTCCTCAGGTGCTGAGTTGTCCTGCCACGTGTACTTCCTGATGATGCTCCTGCATCAAAGGGACCCAAAAGGGTTTGTGGATATAGGTTGAGTATTCACTATAGGTCGAACATGAGTGATGATGGGAAACTTCTGGCACTACAACCATTGTGGTTGAAGGTTTCAAAGGAGTACCGTTAACTATAGTGGTTATGGAAGTCGAAGGACTCCCATTATCTTTCTGACTCGATTCAGTACTCATCCTTGTACGATCACAAGTCTGGTAGGTGGAGGTGTGTGTACCACATTTGATAACTTTACACCTTTTAGAAGGAAAAGAATCAAGATGCGGTGGTAATCGTAACAAACAGAGAGACCTGTGGGGAAGATGGTCTAGCTCCACGATGACTCAAGAATTGAGATATAAAAACAAATCCTAAGGCTGACTAGTAATCAAAGAGCATGCCAAAATAAACAAAAGGCCAATATGCACAGAAATAGGATAAAGTGGCTGAAAGGGGCCTCCCTCCCTAAAGTAGGTATGCTTTGCCTAAGAGGGGCCTGAGACTCCTTGCAAAATATTGGAGGTATTAGAATGAATTATAAGGGCCCTCGTGGGATTAACAACCATTCGGTCAGATCCCCCCGGAGAGGTAATCCTCCATAAATGATGTGTGCTATCTGACCCTTATTTGACCCAGGGTACCTACAAAATAACCCCTCCAAGTAACCTATGTGGTACCTATGTCAAGCAACTAAGCAACCACGATATAACCGATGTGCAAGTGGACAATTGTAAGTCAGTTCCACTGTATGGGCAGGGAAACAAAGCCTGAAACCTCGAAATCATCGCCTCTCACAGAGGTAAAGTTACTAGCAAGATCCCCATATACGAATAGATCCCCATAAATATATTTGACACTAAGACAGTATTGGGGGGATATCCCCTCAACCAACTTCACGCGACCTCGTACTCAACTCCGGTGTAAGCGGAGCCTCCTAACATCAACAATTATACAATGGATTTCACCACTCCCTTAGTCAGACACATATGTTGATTTAATAGCTTTGGAGAAGTTTACTCACAAAATCCTATTCCAAGTCTCTAAATCCTAAGCTAGTTTGTGCACCCTAAAAAATAAAATCGTTTCTAATCAATTTTAAATTTATCAACGTTGCTTTTAGTGGCGTTGCTTACTCAAAAAGGTGTGGTCGTGAAACTGATGATGTTATGAATCAACAAGTAAAATAAATGAATATGAATAAAATGCAAAGCCTTAACTTCAATTCCCAATAAATGATAAGCTTTTCAAAATGCAATTTTGAATTTAATTCTGCAATTCAAAATGATATGCAATCTTTCCATACATGTACTAGGATCAATGATAAGAACCCAAAAGATCAAATGCCAACAATGAAAAATGTTTATTATTTTTGTATTTTCAATATAAAAGAATGAAAATGCAAGGACTGAACAACAACTTGATATAAAGATTCTACTATATGTAAACAGAGACAAACCAAGTAGGATATCAAGAAGCAAACACCCAACCCAATATGTAAGGACAATCAATGAAAAGGATGATGAGAAAGAAAAACCGCTCAGAAATTCAGCCAAAGAAAGGTTTGCTATCACTCTGCTAGCACTTAGCAGTCATAACAGAGACCTAGGAAGACTCAACAACCATAAAAACTTACCCAAAAAACATCAAACTCAACAACCAAGCATACAAGAATGATATACGCTTCTTACAGAATGACAACATGCATATGTACGTGATTGTTAGGAAAAAACCCGCCTATATGTGTTGAAACACTGCCAGGTTAAGGATAAGGCTAAGAAACTCAGACTCAAAATGAACAAAGGATGTCAAGCAATCAAACGACAAGAAACTTGATATAAACGAGAGCAATCAAAGGAGAAAAACACTCCAAACCCTGAAAAGAAGATTCGATCCCCAGTATGGTCGCCAATTCTGTTACGAGGAAAATCTCTCTATGGCATGGGGTAAACTAAAATAGATGGAAATGACTGCATAAATCAAATCTAATATCAAGTATGCTATATAAACAAATATGATAACAAGACAAGATAAAGATCCTACCTTGTCCAGACGTTTAATGAAGTCGACTGTTGAGCACTTGTCTCAAAGCAATACACCTGCAACTTATCCTCAACAAACAAGATACGCAAGCATATGGTGATAATATATTAGGTTAGCACATTCAATACCATAATCCATCAATATTCATAACAAATATTCCCATGGAATAATAATTCAAATATTTGTAAGACATTAATTGGACGAGAAAAGAGTATTTCTATTAAAATGTAATCAACAAAAGTGTATGAATGACAAACTTTCATGTCAACATGGCTCAGAACCGAGAAACAAAGTCCCTTCCAGTTAGGCCTCCACCACTTCAATCCTCCACCAAAGGAAAGCTCATATAAGAGAGACAATGAAGTTCTCCATCAAATATTCCATCAATATTCATAACAAATATTCCCATGGAATAATAATTCAAATATTTGTAAAACATTAATTGGACGAGAAAAGAGTATTTCTATTAAAATGTAATCAACAAAAGCGTATGAATGAAAAAATTTCGTGTCAACACGGCTCAGAACCGAGAAACAAAGTCCCTTCCAGTTAGGCCTCCACCACTTCAATCCTCCACCAAAGGCAAGCTCATATAAGAGAGACAATGAAGTTCTCCATCAAATAGGGAAGAGTGTGGGGGCTGAAGAATGTGTTAAAAATTAAAAGGACAAAGGGATGCAAACTCAATATGAAGTGAATAATTTCTCGAGAGTAACTTTGCTCTCAAAGTTGAATTCTTCTTTCCTTTTCCACAACTTGGATATGGCCCATTTATAGCCTTGAAATGGAACTGAAGGGCCAAGTCAGAACGTTTCCAGTATATGGAAGGTCAAGGATCATGGATCTCGTGACGTGACATGGAAACTCGACACCATTTTTTAATTTTGGGCACAAAACCCAATGTACATGAGATGTAATGGTGCAACCTGCATATACGCATGCTGTATAATAGTTAGGGTGCGTATATGTGGAAAAATATTATTTTTAGCTTGGGAACTGCAAAAAGGGACTTCAAGTCTAAATAGGGAAGTGGAAAAGGCCTTCTGAGCAGATTTTCATAAGGTGAGGCAAATCTTGCTATAACATGGTCTTCCGCAACATTAGTTAGTTCGAGACCCAACTACTTATACCTTGAATTCATCGGGGACATGCACGAACAAATGATAAAGAACAAACTACTTTGATACCACTGATTTTGATTATGCAGAGAATGAAATGAAAGTGGAAAATAAATGGAAAAACATAGAGATGTTGTAGAGAACACAATAATACAACAAAAACTAAATTCTATTAATGAATGAAATGGAAAAGAATGTAAACTACAAAGCAATATAAACTAGCTAGAATGGTGGCAGCTTATCTCTAAAGAGAGATGTGTTGGCTATGCTCATTCACATGAAGACATTACAAGAGGTCAAAACTATCTTTAACATAAGGCATGATGTCTTAAAATGCAAAACCCCCAAAGATAAAAAATCCTAAGCCTAGAAAATGATGTGGCAAAAGGAATGTGATTCTCGAGGAGGGTAGTTGATATGTTGAATTCTTGAGGGCTCAAATTTTGAATACAAACTTTGTTTAGGGCCTTTATTGTACTGTTACAAATCTTAAATCATGCTTTATGTCTTTGGAAAACCTCGCAATCGAAAATTGCAATCATAGATTGTGTGGACTATGCCAATTTCCAAAAACGTAAGGGAAATGCCCTAAAGACATGCCAAAAGTTTGGGACTTGAAATACTATAGTAAAAATACCAAGATATGTAACCATTCTAAGTCAGTGGAATAGGGGGCTAGCCACGAGTGTCCACCTAGATCAGAGAAGTAGAGGAACAAAGCCAATCTGTAAAGCATCAAAGTTGATTGATCCTAATGAATGTAATACATGACTTAGTGATGGTGATATGGATAGAGGTTGTCAGATGCTACAAGCTATAAAAACACAGAACCAAACTCAAAGCAAATGGGTGGATTCATAGTATAGTACTAATATCACAACAACCACCCGAGTTAACTCCTAAAACAATGTTTATGATGATGCCACATGGAATTCTTAATGGTTCCTTTGATTTCATGGACTTGAAACGAGAGTATTCCAACATAGGCATGTTCAAGTTGAAACCATTATTATTTCCTTTGGATGTCTAGACAACTTCAAAATATGAGAACTAAGTTGTTTGGACTATGAAATGGACATTGTTAGTATGATTAAAACTAGGCATAGTTAGACCCTCGACACATTTCTACTCCATAATAAGAAAATGACTGTCATTTGTTTTCTTTATGGACCTTTGGCATGGAAAATTCATATTGATATATTCATGTCAATTAATTGTATGAGAGTTGAAAAATCATAAGTTAAGTCATATATGTTAATACTCATAGATTTGTTATTATCTAATTGGTTGTTTAGTGAATAATTATGTAACATTTGTTTCCTTAGAATTCCTCACCAATCAACCGCTCTCTACATGAACCTTGGTCTCTAAAGTTAATGTAGTTTTATGATTTGTCACTAAATGTATAAGTCTTTACACTTTGAATGATCAATATAATAATGCTCAAGTTATCTTTTTTTATTTTTATTTTTATTTTTTTTAGCGTTTGATGGCCATTGCATGCATTTCTAGTGTATACTTTCTTCCATTCTTTCTTTGTACCGACATTATCCCTTTTACCATACCAATCAACCCCTACAATCCCATTTTATCTCTATTTATTATGATGACCATATAGAATATGAAATTAATGAACAATCTAAATCCTTATTACACCGATAGGCGTCCCCCCTATTGGAATGGATGCATTAATCAATATTTTAATTACAAAATCTGATCTGATGGCTAGGAATTGAAGATGCTGGCATATTCTTTGTATTACACTCAAATCAATGAATGGGATTGCCAACATTAACTCCCTTTCATTTATGAATTTGTCCGTTCATGATGTTTACTTTTTTACTTTTACATAACATGATTAACAAATTACTACACTAAATAATCAATTTACACGAATCATGATTTAGAAAATCCAAACAAAACTACTTCAATTTTATCATTTACCTCTTCATTTAACATTTACCTCTTTAGTTTTAACATTTACCTCTACTACTTGGCCTGTCGTTGCTTTACCTCTTTCATTTACCTCTTCAAGCATCCATTTACGTGGCCTATCCTTGCTTTACCTCTTCATGTATGCCACATTTGGCCATCTCTCCCATACATCTATTGATCACAGATGTTATTTTGGACTAACATTTATGGCAATGGAGGACCAGGTGTCCTAAAACACAACCATCATTTAAAATACATTTATAATACTACCATTTATAATACATTAATATATTATTTAGCTTGGCATTTCATATTTCACCTCGGGTTTTCATTTCATTATAAAATTTATTTTGAACTCGTGGCCTTACCATATACATATATACAGATCAAGTACCTAAGCACATCAATATGCATTTCAGATCTAGCGAATTATGTTAAATTGAACCACTATCGTTTCATAAAAAAATGTCATTTCTTGAATTATTTAATTACCGATTCAATCCTCATTAGAGGATTTCAGATTTCACAAGAGGTTTTCATTTCATTATAAAATTAATTTTGAACTTGTGGCATTCCCATATACATATATATAGATCAAGTACCTAAGCACATCAATACACATTTTAGATCTAGCGAATTAGGTTAAATTGAAACACTATCATTTCATAAAAAAATGTCATTTCTTGAATTATTTAATTATCGGTTCAATCCTCATCATAGCGTTTCAATCCTCTTTCTCCTCAAGAGGGTTCTCTATCGCAAAAATAAATGTAGACATACAACCAAATCTCCAAGATTCAAGCTCTCTAGGGTTTAGTGCATTGCATTACATCACATCATATGGTATGTGGTGATCGAAGTGTTCTGGTCGGGTGAGTGTTTTTTAATGCATAGGGAGAGGAAATATGTCCTAGCGCATTTCCTCCTCATTATTTACATCATTCTCATTTCATATCAACTTAATGGTCAAATAGTCAAGACAAAATTGAAAAGACTAACCAGGTTGGCATCCTCTTACCCTCTAGATCAGCTAATGCATGTTGTACTCTAAATAATAAAACATTAGGGTTTCATTGTATTAGAATGTCAATCAATTTTTTTTTCAAGTTAAATGTATTTAAATCCCTATCTATTGTCATGAAGCTTCCAAATTTTCCAAATTTGGTCCTTATTTCCGATTACATAGAGCAATATTTTAGTCTTTGAGTATATTTAATGTGAGCTACAACATAATTTTATTTTGTTTTCCTCTTTGTTTCATGTTCTGTAAAAAGAGACCGTATTGTCACATGTTTTGGTTATTCTCATGAAAATGGAATTAGGTTTCCCTGACAATCCATTTTCCACTCTATTACAATCATCGGTTGGGAGTTCCTAATAAAATTAATTGATGATAAACATCGATGGACTTTGGTAGAGTCCTACTGCAATAACAAATGAAAGACCAATATCTCTAGTGGTCTACGGTGCAGTTAATAACTACGAATATGAAAGAAATATTTTTCAATCTTACGAAAAAGAATTCCATACAACTGCAGTAGGCCATGACATAACTTAATTCATATATTTTAACCTAAGTGTGGAAACTACATGCTATAATACAATACAGGGATGTAATCTCACTGTAATATATGATGATATTTATATCTACAATAATTCCATAAGTGTGGATACCAAGGTGTATTGTAAGGAGTAGTATTTTATTTTTTGTTCTCCTTATTCACAGTTTTGATCAAGTTCTTGGCTTAAAACATAAGTATGAAAAATTCTCTTATCAGTCTCCTACTTGCATGCAAGTGTTGAACCCTGGTGACCTGTTTAATTTGGTACAAAAATAAATGTTTAACTGTTCGATGTGTTAACTATTTAAATTATTACATGTTCGACATGTTTACCTAATTATTTATTCTGAGTAGAAATTAACTCAATAACTCTCTCTCTCTATCTCTAAATGCACATATATTTAGACTTATATTATGATCATGATTCTTAGTAAACATGTGATCAATATGTGATCACAATTATTAATGTTTTTTAGTGTATGTAGTATTTCATTAAATCAAACAATTATTTATTAATATTAAGATTCCAAGCATTATCTTTTATTGCTTTTAATTTAGTGATTAGCTTTTTTAAAGTGTCAATTTGTAAGCTTGAAAACAATTGGTATTGTAAATTTATAAAAATTTATGTATTCACAGGTTATGGAAGATTTAAGCACATACGTCCTTAAGGTTGATATATATATAAAGTGACAAATTGTTTAAATTAATTATGGTATTGAAGTATTGGTAAGTATGGTGGGATAAATTATATGGCAATTTGAAGGTGTATTATTGGTTGAATCACATCACAATAGAAACAATGTTGGAATTATTGATTGTGTGTTGTCATTGATGGAAACATGAGTCAAACATGTACAATAATCAGAGAAAAGGAAGATCACCTCGTGGCAAAAGTAATTCATGATCACTACTGATCACAATAGGATCAGAAGTGATCCTATGATTCTAAAGCTCAGGAAAGGTAGCATGGAGAGAATCAATGTATAGAAGGAGTAACGAAGCACAAGTTATTAAAATCTCAGAAGAAATAACGATGAACATATCAAAAGGAAGAGCATTAATCGAAGGTTAGAAGAGATGACGCACAAGAGCCGTTTGATAAGGAATCAGATGAGATCGTGACCGTTTATCAAACATGGATAAAAAGACAAGTGATCGAGGAGGAATCCTATCTGCTGATGAAGTTTTCAGGACAGTTCAAAATCATTAGATCATAGTAAAGGGAAGGAGGCAGTCAACTTCGGCATTGACCACTCTGATGGAAAGGAGTTTTAATTGAACCAAAATTCCCGAAGCCTGAATTCATGAAGAAACGCCAACCGTATGATCTAAGGAACACTTCGGGAAATATCCTGACTGTTGGATCAAGTAAAGTGGAAGGATAGAATAAACAAGGCCAAAGGCCTAAGATCTCGAATAGCTGAATTCCCGACAACTGTTGGATCGTGTTAAGTTTTTCGGGTTAAAGAAGGATCGTTAGATGAAGTCAAAAGTTACTCGAGCTTTATTCTTCAAGGAATCTCACTATGGGAGAATTGGGAAGTGGGAAAAAATGAATAACCTGAAGTCCCAAAGGCTGAAATGAATCTGGACCATTGATCTAGAACTGATCATAGTTTTTGGATCAAGGATTCATATGAACCTACGATCGTTAGATCCCGGAGTAGGACATGTGACACATCAGGAGATCCATGTCAGCAAGACCACGCCAACAAGGTCACATGGCACAATTAGATGGTGACAAGTGTATAGGTCTAGATGACACTTTAGGTTACATAAGTCATGAATCTATGTGACACATGGCATCCACTCATCCAATGCCACATCAAAGGTGACATCAATAAGGTACGTCACTCCGGGAGTATGTCCTTCAGAGATTTTGAGTTCCTCCTACCAGCTCCTACCTAAAGCGTCGAAGGCTGAAGTTAATGCTAGTTGTTGATATAAGATCTTCCATATTATCACATAACCATTAGATCAAAACGTAGTGGAAAGATAATGTAAGCACTTCCATGTTGACCACTTCAGCGCTAACCAACTCTGGTGAAAATTGGAGCAACAATTACCTGGACCTCCGAAGCTCCAAAAAGTCCCGAAGTCCCAAAATAAATAATGGCTGTCCATCTCAAAATTTGATTAAATCATAGCCGTTGGATTAAGAAGTGGAAGGATAAGTAAGGATTGAATCTATACCATTGATTTGGTTCTAGGAATCATGCCAACCATCAGATCAACCCTTGTGAGAGGTAATCATTTCCATAATTTGAAACTCTGGAAGATTGGATGATTCAAAGAGAGAAGGCCAAAGTCTAGAGGACTAGGTTCATGGGTTACAAAAACATAATCCATGAGGCATTGAGAACATTGCTTAAATTAATAAGCCTTTGGTTTTGCGCAGATGCTCACATGTAAATGGTTTGAAGGAAGCGCCTCTACATAATTCGATTTCGGTAACATTCACATAGAGAAAAGAAATTGATCCATACCTGTGATCGATTTATGAAAAATAGGTAAGATGGTTGTTGAAAGCATATGAAGTTTAGAACTCATCGTGCCCTTTCCAGTGATAGGTGGAATGCCAAGTTTAAAGTTGAATACCCAGAATGATGGTCAATGGTGGTTATGCATTGGTCCCAAAGTTTTTGTAAGTGGGCAGGTTAGTTGTAACTTGTGGCACAAGTTGGCCCTAAAACTAAACTAGAGTTGAGCACGAAAGAGTATAAATAAAACTATGCTTGGTTCATTTGACAAGTGAGTGAGTGGGTGAAGAAGTGGATCTGCTCTTGAGATCAATGATTTCTGGAATGGTTATCCTTTGGCACAATCAATGTGCAAATTTCAGAGAGAAGATGAAATGAAGAAAGGTGAAATTCAAGGGAAGATGAAGTCTGGTGATGAGAATTTGTTGTAGACCTCTGATCATGAGCTAGAGCAGATACAATAACTGGATGACTTCTATTTGGGTTGGTTGTACTACTAGATCAATTCTAGTTGGATAGATTGTATTCTATCGACAAGCTGAGGTTTGCTTGAGAGTTGTGCTCTCCTTGGAGTTGGTGCTATTTACTTCAATTGGTGTTGATAAAACCCCTGTGATTGTAGTCACATATATAAAATAATACAAAATATTTTACAAACATATGGTGTCTCTTGTGTTCAATGTGCTTATGAATTGATTTCTCTTAATTATTGATAGATGTCATTAATGAATGGCTACATACAATCTTACAATGATGATGTGTAAAATTATGTTTTGAAATAATTGCTTACTTGAAGTGAGAAAAGTTGTAAAATTCCGCACACTAATTCACCCCCTCTTAGTGTGGTTGGTGTGTCCAACAAACAATACATATGATATGATATTACTTATTTAATCATATATTTGTATTCTATATTAAATAAAAAAAATTGTAATGAGGTCATATATTGCATTCTAAATGAAAGTAAATAATTGTATTTAGATTAAATGTGGTTATGGTTTTAAAGAAATGTATGATGACATTTTAATATATATATATATATATATATATATAATCTAAAATATTCACAAATATAAATATAATTTTGAATGTCATCTTACATTCCTTTAAAACCATACAACCTAACCCATTCACAAATATATATAATTTAAAATGTCATCATACATTTCTTTAAAACCATAACCACACTTATTGCATTCTAAATGAAAGTAAATAATTGTATTTAGATTAAGTGTGGTTATGGTTTTAAAGAAATGTATGATGACATTTTAAATTATATATATTTGTGAATGGGTTAGGTTATATAGCCACACTTAATCTAAATACAATTATTTACTTTCATTTAGAATGCAATAAGTGTGGTTATGGTTTTAAAGAAATGTATGATGACATTTTAAATTATATATATTTGTGAATGGGTTAGGTTATATGGTTTTAAAGGAATGTAAGATGACATTCAAAATTATATTTATATTTGTGAATATTTTAGATTATAGGTTATATATATATATATATATATATATATAATTGGTAAGATATACATTATTATTTTAAGAGGAATTATTAGTTGGTTATATAATTATGATGATAGGCATCCTCCTTATTGGAATCAATGGATTAATCAATCTTTTAATCACAAAATATGATCTGATGGCCATGGATTTAAGATGGTGACATATTCTTCGTCGTACACTCAAATCGATGAATGAGAATGCCAACATTAACTCCCTGCATTTATGAACTTGTTCGTTCATTATGTTTACTTTTTCACTTTTACATAACATGATTACCAAATTAATACATTGAATTGTCAATTGCCACAAATCAACATTGAGTAGATCCAACCAAGATTACTTCAATTTTAACATTTACCTCTTCATTTAACATTTGCCTCTTTTGTTTTGACATTTACCTCTGCTACTTGGCATGTCCTTGCTTTACCTCTTTCATTTATCTCTTCAAGAATCCATTTATGTGGCCTATCCTTGCTTTAACTCTTCATTTCTACCATGTTTGGCCATCTCTCCCATACATCTATGGATCACATGTGTTATTTTGGACATGCATTTCATATTTTCCTAGACGTGAATGCATGTGGTAATGGAGGACAAGGAATCCTAAAATGATTTTCTATTAAGGTGATGAACATTGTATATTTATTGCAATAACATAGCCTCATCATCACAATGTGATGAACATAACCTCATCGCCGCAATGCGATGCAAATACCCTATTATCATAATATGACAAACAATGTCCTCTCATCGCAATGTGATGAACATAGCCCCGTTGTTGCAATAAATGTCCTTTTGTCGCAATGTGATGAACATATGACATGCGATGAACATACGACATTTATGTTCATCACATAGCCACTTTTTACTTAAATGTCCTGTCATCGCAATGTGATCACCATAGCCCTATTGTCATCAATATGTGGCAAACAATATCCCATCATCGCAATTTTATAAACATAACCTTGCCATCAAAATGTGATGCAACTATCCAATCATCATAACACCATGAAAATATCCTATTCTCATAATGTGACAAACATAGCCTCGTTGTCACAATGTGACGAACATAACCATATTATCACAATGTGACAAACATAGCCTTATACAATGAACATACAATGTGACAAACATAACTATATTGTCGCAATGTGACGAACATACCTATGGTTGACTGTAGTTGACCATGGTTGAAAATCGTTAACCATGTTTGATAGTTGTTGTCCATAGACGACCATGCCTAGCCATAACCATATTGTCGCAATGTGATGAACATAACCATATTGTTGCAATGTAACAAACATAGCCTCGTCGTCGCAATGTGTTGAATATAACCATATTGTTGCAATGTCACGAACATAGTCTCATAATTGCAATGTGATGAACATATCCTCCTCGTCACAATGTGATGCAAATATCCTATCGTCATAATTTGACAAAAAATGTCATGTCGTCGCAATGTGATGAACATAGCCCTGTCGTCGCAATGTGATGAACATAGCCCTGCCGTCGAAATAAATGTTGTATCATCTCATGTGATGAACATATGACATTTATGTTCATCACATTTCCATATGACATATGGTGAACATATAACATTTATGTTCATCAGAGAGCCACTTTTTACTTAAATGTCACGTCGTTGCAATGTGATGAGCATAACCATATTGTCAGAATGCGACGAACATAGCCTCATCGTTGCAATGTGACAAACTTAACCATATTGTCGCAATGTGATGAACATAGCCTCATCGTTGCAATGTGATGAACATATCCTTGTAATCACAATATGATACAAATATATTGTCGTCATAATGTGACAAACAATGTCATGTCATTGCAATGTGATGAACATAGCCCTATTGTCGAAATAAATGTCCTATCGTTGCAATGTGACGAAGATATGACATTTATGTTCATCACATAGCCATACGACATACGATGAACATATGACATTTATGTTCATCACATAGGACATTTATGTTCATCATATAACCACTTTTTACTCAGATGTCTTGTCGTCACAATGTGATGAACTTAGTCCCACACTCACATTATCCCCGTCATTGTTAATATGTGACGAACAATATCTTGTCATTGTAATGTGATGAACATAGACCCATAATTGCAATGTGACACAAATATCCTATCATCATAATGTGACGAACTTATCCCCTTCGTTGCAATCTGACAAAAATAACCATATTGTCGCAATGTGATGAACATAGTCTTGTCATCACAATGTCATGAACATAGCCTTGTCATCGCAATGTGACTTAAATATCTTGTTGTAATAATGTGATAAACAATTCGAAATGTCACTATCTGAATTCCATCCATAGTCTTGGTCAACCATGGTCACCTATGGACAACAACTGTCAAACATGGTTAACCATTGTCAACCAAAGTCAATCATGGTTGTGGTCAACCAAATTCAACCATAGTGAAGGTCTACATAAGTTAACCATGGTGAAGGTCTATATAAGTTAACCATGGTCATGGTCAACCATAATTAACCATGATCATGGTAATCCAAGGTCAACCACAATAACCATGGTCATGGTCAGCCATAATTATCCATGGTTATGGTCAAGCAAGGTCATGGTCAACCATAGTCAACCTTTCCTTCCCAAAATCAACCAAGGTCTACCAAAGTTAACCATGGTCACGGTCATGGTCATTGTCATGGTCAACCATAAGAAACCATGGTAATGGTCAACCATAGTCAATCATGGTCATTTTCAATTAATGTATTAATACTTTAATAATGTATTATTAATGTGTTACTACTTTAATAATATATTTTATTGATATATTATTACTTTAATAATGTATTACTTTATTAGTGTAATAATACTTTAACAATGTATTAATTAATAATGTAATAATGTATAAATTAATTAATCGATTACATTATTAATGTATTAATACTTTAATATGTTACATTATACATTAATCTATTAATACTTTAATTTATAAATTACAGTGTAATAATGCATTATTGATGATGATGATGATTAACGTACACTAAGACCAAATTGGTCTATCAGACCTTAAGAGGGTAAGTGATTACTTGCAATTCTTTAGAATTTTGTTTCTATGCTAAAAAAGCATTAAGATAAGCTTTCCAAGATCACCATAGTTTTGTTGAGTTAAGAGCTTAGGAAGGTTGGTAGTGTGACAAATATTTTGAAAATGAGATCTAATATGGGTATAGGCTGGACAATCTAAAAGAAAGTGCATTCCATCTTCAACCTTCTTAGTGTCACAAAGGTGACACACTCTTTCATCCCATGTCATTTTAGGAATTGACCAACGTCCAGTTTCACTATGGAGCTCGTGAGAATTTGTTCTTATCTTAGCAATGCTTATTTTTTTCTTTACACTTGGCAAAATAGATAGATAATTTTGATCTTCTAGATTAGGGTTGATTAGACCTTATAATACCTTAATTTTATTTTTTCCTCTAACTTTTTATCACACCACATTTTCTCCTTAAATTTTGATTTGACGTTTTTTTAATAGTATCTTTATTATGCAAAATGGTGTCTTCCATGATTCCCCAATAGTTTAGCTAAGACCGAGCATATTTATGCCATCCTCGCTTGAGTCTATGGTGGTTATGACTCAATTTTGAAACAATTTTAGGAAGCCTCTTGTTTTCCATGTTGTTTAACTTGTTCTTATACATTAGGTATCTAGTCATAGCCATGCTCTCAATGGGGGAGATACTTGTTTCTAAGAGGAGGATGGGATAGGGCGTATTTCGTTTAATTTTGAGATTATAGGTTATAAAATTCTTTGTATTTTCTTTATCTTTATCCAAGATTCACGAGAGATACTACAACCCCATACTTCACTTCCATAAATAATAACAGGTGTAACAAGAGTCTAAAAGAGGAGTTTCTTCTTATCCCAACTCCAAATATTCACTGATTTACAATTGTTTTCAAGACCATAATAAGCTTTCCATCCCCCAATAATCCTTTTCTCAATGCTATAATTACAATTGAGCTTGTGGTGAATATCAATTCCAAGATATTTGTATGAATTCACTTCCTCCAAGTTTTTGTTGTCATATACGAAGGTATCATAAGGGATCTTATTGGATTTAATAATCATGACCTTAGTCTTATCTGTATTAACAGTCATACCCATATTGGAGCAAAAATACTTGAGGATTCTTAGTTGGTTTTCAAGATCATGGAGACTCCTTGGCATAAGAATGATATCATCGGCATAAAGAAGAATATTGATGACTATACCAGTGAGAGTAGGGCCGACACAACCTGCTTTTTCCAAGCAATCTTCTAACTTGTCAATGTATATGCCAAAAGGGTAGGGGACAAGGGATAACCTTGTTTGACTATGATATTGCAGTTAATCTCTTTTTACCAGCCCTTAGTGTTTTTAAAATTATCAAGAACATTCTCATAATCCTTATTGCAACATCCCTCAACTCGAGAGGCACATTTATCTCTTCCAACTAATCCAAAGGTTTTTATAGGAACCATGTCAAAAGCTTTTCTAAATTCAACAAAACGACAAAAAATATTGGTTTTAGTATTGTGGAATTCCGCTGCAATGATCCTAAAGGTAACAATATGGTCCACAGTTGAATGATATCTCCTAAACCTGACATGGCCTTTAGTTCTTTTACCGTGCATTTCTAGCCAAAGGCTAATCTTCTTTTTCCAAAATAATTCCATAAAGCTGGGATAAAATTGGGCTAATCATAATGGTCCTATAATTAGAGGGAATTTTTGTATCGCCATTTTTAAAAATAGGAACAATGAGGCTTTGCATCCATGGTTTAGGGAATCCCTGTTTGACTGCTAAATTGAAGAGCTTGTGTATGTGAGGGATAAGGACAGGCCCTTTGATTTTAAAAATTTCAGCTTGGTAGCCTTAAATGTCCTTAGCTTTCCCATTTGCAAGCCGCTTAACCTCAAACTCTATGTAATCTAAAGAAAAATATTCTTCCTTTGTAGGGATAATATGAATGGTGTCCATGGAATTAGGGAACTCGTAAAGACTTTTAAAGTAGGAATTCCAGTCCCTTAAGGGAATCCTATTATTTTCTTTATTATTGCAGTTTAGAATTTGGCTCCGGAACTTCTTAGGATCTAGCTTATATAGTTGTGAAAGTTGCTCTTGTGTTTTATGATATAGTACCTTTTTTCCCTTTTAATTAGGGCTTTGTACGTATTGATCTTATCGAGTTTTAAGGACTCATTAGAAGCATCCCTAATGAATTTCCTAGAAATTTTACTTTCTTTATCATACCAAGGGTTGGTCATTCTATTATTCTTTTTATAGGACACCTCGAAAGAGAACCTATTAATAGAAGTGGAAAGGGTAGTTGTAAAATTATGATAGAGTTCTTCAGTGTTGTCCTTATAAGTTAGGAGATTTAATTTACTATTTAAATCCTGTAAGAAAATGTCAGTTGACTTTACTTTTGTCAAAGTGCATATTCCTTTGATTATCAAAATTCTCTTCAATGATGCTCCTATGCATGGAAAAATTTAGAGTTAGGGTTAAAGTTTTATGATTAGAGTCAGGCTCACGGTCATTTAAAAGTTCAAAAGTTGTTATTTGGTTGGAAAGGAGGATATCATATATCACATAATATACACCACTACTAGCGAGCCCATGAATACAAGTCATCTGGTTGGAGTTTGGCTACTTCATTACTCCATTGCAAATTATTAGGTCTTGAGAGCTATAGAGCTTGACCAACTCAGTACCAGACAAATTCTCAATTAGGTCTTCAAAGATTATTTTGTAGCTATTAGATAAAACAAGGTCCTCATCTAGCCATAAAGGATTATGGTTGGAATCAGTACTTAAAAGAGTATCTTGTTTAGTTGCAGTCCTAACATTAAAGTCTCCTAGAAAGAGGATATTACCTTCATTTTGCAAACTATAAATATCTTGTTCTAAATTATTATATGGAAAATTGTTATCTAGATTGTTTTTCTTATAAAAAGTAGAATTAATAGGTGAAAAATAGCAAATTGCTATATACATCTTCTTAACATTGGTGTCTGAAATTTATATACAAATGTATTGATTGAGAGGGTCAATATTATGAAGTTGAATGTGATGATAAATTCTCTTTCTAATATAATAAGCTATGCCTCCTATCCCTCTACGGTGTGATTTTTTTTCCATGTTGACCACAAGACAAATCATTTTATGTTAGGGACCTTAGAATATTCATTCTCCCAAGTTTCAACTAGACAAATAATATCAATATCACTCGGGATCCAACTTATCATAGGACCTTTGCGCCATGGAAAGCCACGACAGTTCCAAAAAGGATCCCAAGTGTACCAAATTCCTATTTATTATTATCCTTCTAGTCTCTATCCCTAACAATAGCTTTTCGATTTCTAATTATTGCCCATTTTCCTTCTTTCATGGCTTCTTTTACCTTTTGAACTTCCTTCCTTAATTCAGCTTGGTCTTTGGGAATGAGGTCTTCATTTATAAATATTACCGACCCTTTTAAGCTCATAGATTTACTATATATGCTATATTTATGGTCATTACAACTTACTTTGACACGAATCAACCTATCTTTGTGATCAATTATTTTTCCTAGCCTCTTTGCTTCTATGAGGTAAGTTGCATAAATTTGTGTTTTATTATTTAATTCTTCTTTTACTATTGCTAGCATATCCTCCTCTTTTTTTCTTTTATACCATAAAGAATCATGACACAGAAGATATTATTGTTTTCAGAGCTTGTATTTTAAACAAATTCTCAAGGATTATGTCATACCATCAACTGACAACCTCCTCGAAGTGTGCAAGCTATATTTGAGTTGGCACTGCAAACTAGTTAAGGAAGATGGTTGGAGGTTAGGCAACTTGCAGGCTTATGAGTGAAAACATGAAATTACCAGCATCAACCTCATAGCCATTAGGTACTCCATGATATTTTTTGTCTTGTTTGGAGGTCAAGAAGGGTTTGGCTACTTGTTTTTCCTTTGGCGTTGCGAATTGTATCAAGCGCTGCAAGTTGAGATAGGCGCTACAAAATTTCCTGTAGTAGCGAATTTTACAGATTTGATCATAAATACAAAACGATGATGTGGGTTTCTATGAAATTTATTTTGGAGGAAGATGATATCCTTGTGGAGTTTCTGACCAAATTTTAGCATGACCCAGTTTGACATTTGAGAGAAACAATTAAAACACCAGTGCACTACAGAATGTGCTGCAAACTCTCTATTTTGCATAGTTGATTGTATATTCGACTTGTTGGGAGGTTGCCACTTGTCAAGGAAGGTTTGAATGGTATCCTATGAGTTTATTGGACATGAGGTACATGTGTTCCATCTCCATATCAATCAGGATGACTTGTTTCAAAAGGCATTTATCATCATAGACAAAATCCCCCCAAAATAGGAATTTGTTAGGATTTTGTTGGAATCTTTTGTAATAAGATTCCTAAATGGAGGAGGATCCTATGTAACTCCTTGGTTTCTACCTCCTTAGGGTAGATAGAGATTATTCACTATAAATGAAAGGGTTTTTGATGAGAAAAGGGTTGGATTCATGAGCCAAGAGAGGAGAGAGATGGAGGAGCAGTTTTAGTTGCTCATTTGTAAGCCTGCGGGCTTGTTTGTAATGACATTTTCAACCATTAAAGATTGATGAGAGCTGTTATCAGATTCTCTTCATTGTTTTCCCACTTCTTTGTTATCTTCTTGATTGAACATATTGAAGGTTTTGAGGATCATATATTCCATTGATTGATGGATTCATGAACAACATAGGATCTGCTGTAGCTTGCCCATTAATTCATTGTTCATTGTTTAAGCAAATCTTTATCTATTGCAGAAAGGATCTCTGTATAATGGATGTTCTTCCCTTTGTCAAATTCACCATGCTTGTACTCATCATTATATATCTCTTTGTCTGATATACAATTTGATTGCCTTTGATCTGTAGGATGTTATGACTCCATGCCTAATGGAATGCCTCTGCTGACATTTTGTTTCCCTCTCCCTTTCTTTCCTAGTCTTGCCGATCCACCTACTCAAACCATTTAATCCATTTATATTCTGATGGGTACTGGGCTTGCACTTAGAACAATCTTAGTGTGACTCTCAGTGCTAACATCTAGCGTATCCTCCTCTTGTTGTTCTTTTATACAAAAAATTATGAGGTTCAAGGCTCTTTTGTTACGCTCATAGTCCAATTCAATTAGCTTATTCATTTTCTCTCTGATGGGTTTGATATCCAATTTGTTTTCCATATTACTAAGGGTCAAATTGTTGGTTAGTTTTTCTTCTAGCTCTTTAATCCCATCTATGAAGTTGTGATTTTCTTCAACCCCTCCTTCTTGGGTTGATTGTTTATGTTTTTCCATTTCTTAAATCATATCCTTCATTGCCTACAATTTACTCTTGAACCCTAAGAATCTATCCTCTATTTGAGTTTGAATGGTATCTTTAATTTTTTTATCAATCATTGCCTCTAACTCTATTTGGAGTTTTATGTCTCTTTCTTCACTCCTTTTTTCTAATGATTCTAACTCTATTTGGATTTTGACATCTCTCTATTCTCTCATTTTTTCTACTGTTTCCATATAATCGTAAAGGATCTCTAGGGTGATTTTGGGGGGCCTCCCCTTGTTAGGATGAGTTTTTGGAATAAGTGGTGGAGTGCTCATATTGAAAAGAAGAGAAAAAAAATGTAACAATTATTATTTTGGATTGACTTTAAAAATGGAATTTTTTTTTAATTGATAATAATGATAATAATTATTATCTCTCAAATCAACTTTTACTTATGAAACTTAAAAGAATAAATAAATACAATATATTTAAATCTCTTTATTATAAATATATTTTAAATTAAAATTGAATCAAAGTAAAAAGTGACTCACCTCATTTCACATGTCCAATTGCTCAACCACTTGAAGAAGCCAAAAATATTTTTTTCCAAAAACTACAAAGATTATTCTGGGAAAAAAAGGTAAAAACCAAAGAGAAGTATTATTCCCATTCAAAACCACAGATATATAATGTTAGAAATAAAATATCTCCTTCAAAACAACATAGAAGTATTATTCCCGCTCAAAACCTCAGAGATATAATTTCAAAACCGCAAAGAAGTATTATTCCCATTCAAAACCTCAGAGATATAATTTCAAAACCGCAAAGAAGTATTATTCCCATTCAAAACCTCAGAGAAGTATTATTCCGGTTCAAAACCTCAGAGATATAATTTCAAAACCGCAGAGAAGTATTATTCCCGTTCAAAACCGGAGAGATTATTATTCCCGTTCAAAACATATTATCAATGTTTTAATACTTTAATAATGTATTACTAAATACATTAAAGTCAATGTATTACTACTTTATCAATGTATTACTTTATTAGTGTATTAATACTTAATTAATAATCTATTAATACTTAATTAATGTATTAAATGTGTTGATGTATTTAATGATGTATTTAATGTATTTTTTTTTGTTTGCTAGTTTGTGAGTGACTTGTAGGACTAGCCTGTGGCTGAGAAACCATGATTCAGGGGCATCTAAGCAGTCAAAATCACCCAGGGATCGCACCCGGAATGAGCCACACCAACCCTTAACATGGTTGGATTTTTTGTCCCCGCAAGTTTCGAACAGAGTGCCTTAACAACACACTCCGTCATCCACTGTCCTATACCTCAGGGACGATGTATTTAATGTATTATTATTGTACTACTTATTAATACTTTAGCAATGCGTTAATTAATGACTTTATTTTATACACTAGGTTAATATAATAATGTATTATTAAGATATAAATACTTTAATAATGTATTACTACTTTATTAATGTATTATTTTATTAGTGTATTTATACTTTATTAATGCTTTAATGTATTAATACTTTACTAATGTTTTTGTTAGTGCATTTAATATATTAGATGTATTTAATGTATCAAATGTATTTTTAATGCATTATTAGTGTAATAATGTATTACTTTATTAGTGTATTAATACTTTAGCAATATATTAATTAATAATATATAAATGTATTACTTAATTAATATATTACATTATTACTGTATCGCTTATTTAATACTTTCCATTATACATTAACATAAATTAATACTTTAATTTACACATTACATTAATGTAATAATGTATTATTACTTTATTAATGTATCACTACTTTATTAATGTATTATTTTATTACTGTACTAATACTTTACTAATGCTTTAATTTATTGATACTTTATTATTTTATTAATACTTTAATTTATACATTACAGTGTAATAATGTATTATTAATTTTATAATGATGATGATGATGATGATGATGAGTAATGTCTAGTAAGACCAAATTGGTCTATCGGACCTTAAGAGAGTAAGTGATTATTTCCAATTCTTTGGAATTTTGTTTCTGTATTACTAGTTAAATATATTAAGATCAATGCATTACTATTTTATCAATGTACTACTTTATTATTGTATTAACACTTTATTAATGTATCGATACTTTAGTAATGTATTCATTAATGCATTTAATATATTAAATGTGTTCATTTGTATTTAATGTATTATTAATGTATTACTTTGTTAGTGTATTAATACTTTAGCAATGTGTTAATTAATATTGTATTAATGACTTGAATTTATACATTACATTAATGTAATAGTGTATTTTTAATGTATAAATACTTTAATAATGTATTACTACTTTACTACTTTATTATTTTATTAGTGTTTTTATACTTTATTAATGTTTTTATTAATCATTTAATGTATTAAATGCATTTTTTTTATTCAAATTATTATTGTAATAATGTATTATTAATGTATTACTTTGTTAGTGCATTAATATTTATCAACATGTTAATTAATAATGGATAAATGTATTAATTAATTAATACCTTACATTATTAATGTATCACTTATTTAATACTTTACATTGTACATTAATGTAATAATGTATTAATACTTTGTTAATGTATTGCTACTTTATTAATGCATTATTTTATTAGTGTATTACTATTCTATTAATGCTTTAATGTATTCATACTTTGGTAATGTATTAATTAAAAAAAATGTTAATTAATTAAAGTAACACATTACAATATATATTAATGTATTAATGCTATTCATAGTCATGACCATAAGAATCCATGGGAACGATTAACCATAGTCAATCACAATCATTTTCAATTAATGTATTGCTACTTTAATAATGTACTATTAATATATTACTTTATTAGTGTATTAATACTTTAGTAATGTATTAATTAATACTGTATTAATGTGTTAATTAATTAATAGATTGATGATGATGATGATTAACGTCCACCAAGACCGAATTGGTCTATCGGACCTTAAGAGGGTAAGTGATTACTTGCGATTCTTTAGAATTTTGTTTTTGTGCTTGAAAAGCATTAGGAGAAGCTTTCCAAGATCACCATAGTTTTGTTGAGTTAAGAGGTTAGGAAGGTTGGTAGTGTGACAAATATTTTGAAAATGAGATCTAATCTGGGTATAGGTTGGACAATCTAAGAGAAAGTGATTTTCATCTTCAACCTTCTTAGTGTCACAAAGGTGATACACTCTTTCATCCCATGGCGTTTTAGGAATTGACCAATGCCCAGTTTCACTATGGAGCTCGTGAGAATTTGTTCTTATCTTAGCAATGCTTATTTTTTTCTTTACACTTGTCAAAACAGATAGATAATTTTGATCTTCTAGATTATGGTTGATTACATCCTTATAATACCTTAATTTTCTTTTTTCCTCTAACTCTTTATCACACCACATTTTCTCCTTAAATTTTGATTTGATGATATTTTTAATAGTATCTTTATTTTGCAAAATGGTGTCTTCCGTGATTCCCCAATAGTTTATTTAAGACTGGGAATCTTTATGCCATCCTCACTTGAGTTGATGGTGGTTATGAATTGATTTTGAAGCAATTTTAGGAAGCCTCTTGTCTTCCATGTTGTTTAACTTGTTCTTATACATTAGGTATCTAGTCATAGTTGTGCTCTCAATGGGGGAGAGACTTGTTTCTAAGAGGAGGATGGGATAGGACATATTTCCTTTAATTTTGAGATTAGAGGTTATAAAATTCTTTTGTATTTTCTCTACCTTTCTCTTGGATTCACGAGAGATACTACAACCCATAATTCACATCCATAAAGAATAACATGTGTAACGAAAGTCTCAAAGAGGAGTTTATTCTTATCCCAAATACAAAGATCGGCTGAATTACAATTGTTTTCAAGCCCATAATAAGCTTTCCATCCACCAATAATTCTTTTCTCAATGCTATAATTCCAGTTGAGCTTGTGGTGAATGTCAATTCCAAGATATTTGTATGAATTCACTTCCTCCAAGTTGTTGCTGTCATATACAAAGGTATCATAAGTGATTTTATTGGATTTAATAATCATGACCTTAGTTTTATCAGTATTAATAGTCATACCCATATTGGAGAAAAAATCCTTGAGGATTCTTAGTTGGTTTTCAAGATCATGGGTATTCCTTTTTGTTAGCACTAGGAATCACCTTTAGATTGCATGGAAGGCAAGCCCAGTACCCATCAGGTTTATATGTGAATGTAAGAGTGTTTTGTAGGGTCAAATGGAAAAGGACTGAAAATGATAATGTTCCAACTCAGAAAACAATGCTAGCATGTACCAACAATCAAGGTCTTGGCTAACTTCAATCAATAATTTGAGAGTAAGTATGAATAGAGGGAAGACTTGAATGAGAGGAATGTAAGGGCTATTGTAAACATCAAGTGTACAACAACCTAATGAAGAAAGTTTCTTAACACAAGATCTTCTTGAACTCAGAAAATAAGGAAGCTAAATAAACATCATGATAATATAATGATCAAACATCCACCATAACATCACCACAATCATTCATGTGAATCTTTCAAGGCATGAACATTTAGCATCAAAAAGCAAATATGCTAAAAGAGAAGCCGATTTCTATTAGTCAAAAAGTCTCAAGTCCAGTAAATAGCTAGATCACAGTCACTTCATCAAAATATTATAGTCTAAGGGAGCCTTGCTCAACCATACAAACCTGTTAAAGCAATTGATCTATCTATTTATAACAAAAGGGAGGCAACAACTGGAGGTATGATCTGACATCCTTCCCTTGAAAATCTCTAAACATTTATTTGATATAATAACTTATTTAGCAACCTATGCTATAAAACAGGAAAATGTTGGTGACAAATCCAACGAAGCTTCAAACTGATTTGATTCTCTTTTGCTGCGCAACTCCTATTTTTCCATGTGTCTTTTAGGAGCATGTAGTTGTCCTCATAATTCTAGCTGTTGCTTCTGCAATTTTCTCCATCATCATCCATCCAAAATTTGTTGGCCTAACCTTCGTGGATCCCTAGTGTTTGTTGGTAGCTTCTTTAGGTAGCAGCCTAAGTAGCGTATTTCACAATTGGACAAGTAAAAAAGGTAGCGCATTTAGGTAGCGCCACTGTGCTGCGTATGTGTGCAAACCATTGTTCTCTATGAAATATTATCTAGCACCTTTACATAGCGCCACTGTGCTACGCCTGTATGCAGACTGTGTTCTCTGTGAAATATTAGGTAGACACTTTATGTAGCGCCACTGTGCTGCATCTGTGTACAAGATTATTCTTTGCCAGATATTAGGTAGCGCCTGTGGGTAGCACCACTTATGCTGCGGATGTGTGCAGGTTTAGGTAGCATTGTCAAAAACATACCGCCTTCAATCTTGAACGTGTGCAAAGCAATTGGTACTCTTTCATAATGTCAAAGCCATTGTACTTAGGTGTTTTGGCAATAAGGTAGGTAGTGCATTTTACCATTGAGGGAGTTAGCACTTAGAAAAAACCCAAAAATCTGATAGTTAAACGTTTAGAAGCCTATATAGATGGCATAGGTAATATTTGAATAACAGTTAACCCTCCCAAAAAGGAACCATCCTAAAAAATGGGGCTTACCTTTCACCAACTATCTTGTCACCTTGACGCTTAACCTCACACTCTTTCTGGTAGAAAGAGGCTCTTCATTTGGCACAACAAACTTCTTCTTCTTAGCAATGACATGATTTTTCAGTGTGGCTGTGCTCTCCTTAACTGCTGGTTTGTCATTCTCAATGGCAACTTCAACCAATACTTGTAAATTTCTTTGGGCTACCTCATCTTGAAAGTGCTGCAACTCTGCCTTTAGCTTCCTGTTTTGAGACTTAAAGCCTCTATTTTGCCTGTAAGGATTCTTTAGCTGTCTATGAAGGGGCTGGGACCTTCTTGCTGCAAACCTTTCCAAGTCAAGGGTGTGACTGTAGCCATCCATAAGCTCTGTCATCTTGGCCTTGTCAGACATGGCTTCTTTTTTCAATTGAGCCACCTCCTTTCTTGCATCCCTAAGTTGCCTGATAAGTCTTTTGAAGGTCTGACTGTCAGGAGGAGTAGTGACATGCGCAATCTCAATGGGATTTTTCTCTGTCTCTTCTTCCACCTGCATGGGAAGTGTCTTGTCTACCTCATCAGGTTTCTTGGTGGCTTTTCTTTTACCTTTCTTCCTCTGCACATGGTTTTCTTATTTTCTTTCCACATGCTTTTCAAAGTCTTTCATAGAGGTTTCATATTTCCTCTCCAAAGGTCTTTTAGTACCTTTACCCTTTTCTGTATGTACAGGGGCTTCTTGTTTCTCCTCCAGAGGCTTTTCAATGCCTTTACCCTTCTTCTTTTGAATAGGGGTTTCTGGTAAAGACTGCTCTTTGAAAACCTCCTTAGGAATTGATGACCTTGTGAAAAGTCTTTTACCCTTGATTTTGATGGCTGGAGGAGAAGAGGGGAAGAGTAGATTCTTCCCTTTCTTGGATGTAGCTTTAGTAGAAGAAGGAACCTCTTCTAACCCTGGTGGAGGAGGTGGTGAAAAATCTCTTTGTGGGGAAGGACAAGCTTCCTCCTCAGCTCCTGTGACCTGCTTGCTGCAAACCTGAACAAGGGCTCTTCCCTTTCTCTTCCTATTGGTCCCTACTTTAATAGCACTGGTGGGTGATAAAAGACTTGCATTCTGTGATTGAGGAGTTGATGCTAAATCCAACTTGAAATGAGAAGTAACCACAAAATTCTCCCATGAAATCTCTTTCTTACCGAATTCCTCAGAGACTAGCATTCTGATCAATCTAGAGTGGAAAAGGCTAGAATCCACATCCTTAGATTTGGATTGAATCCTATCCGACATCTTACCTATGCTCATCAACAAGTAATAGGGAATATTCATCCAAACTTTACCAATAAAATGTAGCAAAAGTCTTATGTGGTACTGGTACAATGTGTTAAATCTCCCTTCACATGTAAAATATCTCTGGATGATCTTCAAAATTATGTCAAACTGTTCAATCAATTGACCCCTTGGCACACTTTTAGATAAATCACTGGTTTGATGTTCAGGTTTAAAGAGATCTTTAGCATAGGATGAACTCAAAGACATGGATTTGAACCATTTTTCACCTGTAATGGGGATTCTTGTTGCAACTGAGATAGAGGCCTCAATCACCTCAAATTCCAAATCCCCAACCTTGGTTCTCCTGCCATCAAAGTGTGATGCAAACTATTTTGTTACCTCTGGATGGCCTCTCTGCATGTTCTGGTAGAAAGAGAGGCATCCTACTCTTTTAAAGACCTCCCTTTCCATGGGTTCTGTATAAAAAATATGCATGTCCACAGGTTATGTCTTAACTACCTTGCCACCTTTGTGTGTCTTCCTCGATTGAGGAGTCTCCATGGCTTAGAATGAGAGATTTTAAAGGATTATAGGATAGTAATAACCATGAATACTTTAAATCGGGCTTCAAATGTACAAGGCTGACCCTTTTAAATAGACTGGTACTGGTAAGCCAAGTTTTGACTGTGGGAATGACACCCTTAGATTTGTACAGGCATTGAAGGTCCAAACAATGAGGGGGTACTCCTGTAACTTGCCTTTTGAAACTGAGAAACCATGCTTAACTCTCAAGATGAAAGGAATTAGGGGAGACAAAGAGGGTTTAAGCAGTGCCTCTAGGTAGCGCAACGCATACGTAGAGGATAGGCTATTTAAGAGCTTGCAATTTCAATGGCTAAGGCATACACCAATAATCAGACCTAGATACATACAATGAATTTTACATGCCTGAACAAGATAGAAGACAAGGCTATCATGCAAAGATGAGTCCCTTACAACTGTGCAAGCTCGACAAACCAAAACCCGTGTGCAAATTTCTTGTGAAAATTAATATGCAGAGGAGGCAACATGGGATACCTGTGGAGTAGACACCTATTGGAATCTTCAACAAAATCTCAGGATGAAATTGTGAAAACTTCGTCCCTCGAATCTTATTCAGCCTCAAATTTGGTTGCCTTACTGTTGACTAATCAGAACTTGTGAATTTGCACAGTGCATCACTGTTGAGTTTTTCAAAATTAGAAACCGTTACCAGGGCTTGTAAATGTAAGATCTCTAAGGCATCCTTTAATTGACTTCTGGCACTGAAAACAAGGAACATGACATCAGTCCTGGCAATCATGAATCGTGGTGGAAGTATGATGAATGAGAAAGGTGCTACAGAACTACCTAATGAGTGGGCAACGCTCCAATTCAAAAAATGATTGGCCATGTAAGCAAGGAAAATAATGCATGCCTACGAGGGCATGAGTGAGGAGAAAGGTGTGTCACATCAGTCTAGTCATGGGAGGGATCGTGCAAGATACCAGATATATAAAATATGCAGAACAGAAACGAAATGCTAGAAATAACAGAATAACAGTAAAATATCCAGCATAATCTTCACAATACACAGAAATGATATACGAAATAGCAACATAAATAGCACTTGAACAGAA
>ML781391.1:902436-936313 GCA_009831015.1 Picea engelmannii | reverse complement strand
GTGCCACATCATTAAAAAACGTTTCTTAGCGCGAAAGCCAGTACTCTCCGTATCGTGCCACGTGCGAACTGTCTGTCGAGCTTTTCGCGCCTCGTTACTTTCCACAACACTTTGAACTGATGAAACAACGCTGTTAGCTGTTGAAAGCTATCGCTTTCCACAGCACACAATAGGCCCTGAAACATGACGTTAGCTGTTGAAAGAAAACAGTCATATTTTCGAAATAGAAGACTTTATTTTCGATTATTTCCTAAGACACACCAAAAACCAAAATTTTTCTGAACTGAAAAAACTCAAAAATGACTTGAAGCTACTACTGAAAGCTATGATATCCACCCAAAACTCGGCCGAAACGACGGTTTCATTTTGGGAGTTAACACCGGGTGATGGTGGTCGGCTTTCACTTGTTGAAATTCTAGGCACTTGGCTACGAAATGGACTACATCGCGCTTCATGCGTACCCAGAAGAAGAGCTTCCTTATATTTGCGTACATCTTCTTCACACCCGGATGCGCACAATAAAGTGCTCTACGGGATTCCTTTAGTATGATGCTTTGAATATCCCCATTCTCAGGGATGTACATCCTTCCTCGGTATCTTAACAGTCCATCTGTTTCCAGACTATATCCTTCATACTTTGGATCTAACTGCTCCTGCTCCTTTCATCTGATCGAAGAGGTCATCTATTCGCAGCATTGGGTACCTATTTTTCACTGTAGCACGGTTCTAGTCCTTGTAGTCTATACATAGTCGTAAGGATCCATCCTTCTTCTTTACAAAAATTACTGGTGTGCCCCAAGGTGAGACACTGGGCCTTATTAGCCCTAAGTCCAGTAACTCTTTCAATTTCATTTTCAATTCACAAAGTTCGAGAGCTTTCATCCGATACAAAGTCTTGGAGATTGGTTTTGCACCAGGTTTTAGCTCAATAGTAAAATCAAGCTCCCTCTCAGGAGGTAATCCTGGTAATTCGTTCAAAAAAACATCCTTAAATTCTAACAATACCGGGTACTGATCCAATGAGGGTCCCTTCCTTTCATTCACTGCTTCCACTACATATAGTCAACACCCTTGCCTCAAGCATCATTTAACCTTCATAGCTGATATAAAGCGTAACGACACTTTTCTCCATACACCCTGGATCTCTACTGGTCTTCCTTCATCGTCGACACAAACCACCCTCTTTGCGAAACAATCTACCAAGGCTCGGTGAGCTGCTAACCAATCCATTCCAATGATTAGGTCAGACGCCCCGAGAGCAGTGACGTATACCTTCAACCTGGTAGTACACACTCCCAGGTATACTATACAATTATCAACACTAGGTCCTATCGCTTGTTTTTCTCCCGAAGCCATCTCAACTTGTTTAAAGTCATCGTGCTCGTAGGCTGCCAACCCACTCTTTTCTAATGCAGATGGTGAAATGAAACTATCTGTAGCACCAGAATCAAATAAAATCTTAACATTGACATGATTTAGCATACCTGATGACTCCACCACCATGGATTGATGTTCGGCCTGGCGATTATTAAGCGCTGCATAAATCTGGTGGCTGCTACTTGCTCTCCCCATCGGTGCCTTTCTTTCTCTATTCACAAACTCTGATTGTAACTCTGGGCAGTCACGCTAGTAATGGGGCCCTTCGCACCCCCAATAGGTAACACGATATTGAACCTGTGCAATGTTATGTGACTGTCTCTTAAATGAGTTCCTTCCCCTAGAACCCCTGCCCCTACTAGCTGTTCCCTGAGATGGCCGTGGACCTGTCTACGTCATTGGTGATGAACGAGATGCTGCACTCGCTGCCATTGAAATCCCTGCAGCTACTGTCCTTGGCGTGACTCTGTTACCATATGGCGATGGCCTTGAGCCCCCTCCCCTGGGAAATGTCCTCGGGGCCTTCCCTACGAATCCAGGATGATGCAAAAATGTCGGTCTTGTACCCTCGGTTAAGTTCATGTGTTCCTCCACATAACGTGCATTTTCCACCGCTTCCGCTACTGAAGACGGTTTCCACATCCACACCATAGCTCTTATCTTAGGGTTCAATCCATAGACGAAGCGCTCTGCCTGTCGTTGGTCATTACTCTGCCTGTCGTTGGTCATTATCCATATAAGAAACATATTTGACCAATTCCATAAATCTAATCTCATATTCTTCTACATTTCTGTTTCCCTGTACTAAGGCATGAAATGCCCCTACCTGTTGTTCCTCATAATAGGCTGGCAGATATTTCCTTCGAAACCTCTCCTCAAAAAGTTTCCAAGATACTGTGTCTGGGGTAAGGTGCAATTGTCTTTCCAGGTTGCCCCACCAGTTCAAGGCGCTGTCTCTTAACTGAAAAATTGCGATCTTCACCTTTGAGTTGGATGCATAGTCCCTTAAAGTGAAACACCTTGTCATGCCTTCCAACCATGCTTCCTTGCGTTCACTTGTGTGACCCCTGGCAAACTCCGAAAGTTTGATCTTCTGCAATTCTCGCGTGATGTCTTCGGGTGGAGGTCCTCCCCCTGAATCCCTTGACGCTTCTGGATTACCATTCCATATGGTGGGGGTTCCACTTCGGTCCCTACTAGTTGTCACCCCTTTAAAGTCTCATTAATGGCCTCCAACAAGCGCAGTATGAGAGCTAGTTCAGGTGATGGTGGTGGTGGCACTGGTGGTGTTGGCGGTGCTTACGACGATGCTCCCCTACCTCGACTCCCTCGAGTCCTGACCATGTTGTATTATTTAACCTGCATCAACCAAAGTTGTTAGGGTGAGTTCAAGGACGTTTCAAATTGGTGCTACTCAAACTGGAAACAGGGTTAGGCGTAAGTTTTCTTTACTTGTCTATAAACATACATTACTCTCTTTAGGGGATTGGCTGGGTTAGGATTAGGATTAAGTGTCTAAGCTTGATTTCTTCGCCCTAAAAAAAACTATTGGTTCCCTTGCCCTGTAGCTACACTAGCCTTGCGCCATACTCACCAATTCCTCTTGCTTACTCTCCTAGTGCGTATGCCGCCTCCTTCTCGCTTGTCCTAGTCTAATTCCTTTTAACTTTTTTCTTACAACTAAATATCCTCCAATGCTTGACTCGTGAGATTTTCCTTGGTGCCTAGTGTTGGCGTTGTCGAATGCTGCATTGAGATTTAGCGTTGACTTTGACTGGTGGAATGGAGTGGAGGGAATTGGCGCTTGGCTCGATGAGTTGTGTGTGCGGTCTCGTGAGCCTGACGCTTGGACAATCAGAGTTTATACTTCGGGATACAAAGATCAACAATGCTAAATAATCCTTTACCTTGATTTTCGGTGCATTCACTAATTATGATTCTACTCGGTTAGCTGGCTCCAGATCAATAGGTCAGGTAATAAGCCAGTTAGTCTTAATCTTCATAATGTATCTTCATAATAATGATACCACTCTAATCATACAGTGTTACCATTAATCTATTAAGTATAAGAATTTATTTGTAAAGACTTATGAGGGCGCGTTGGCGTTAGTGCTCTTCTTAAGGCGCTTCGCTTGGTGGGTGGTCTTGGGTTCAAAACCCATTGACCCTCTAACATTTTAGTTAACTTTAATGTAGTTTACTTTACACTAAATATACAATTAATTTATATATATATTTTATTTGTTACACTAATAATTTTAAAGTTAATTAATTATTATTATTATTATTATTTAAATTTACTTTATACTAAATTATCATAAATTAACTTTGAATTAATTAAAACTAAATTAACCTAAATTAATTTTACACTAAAATAATAAATAAAAATTTAAACGCGAACACACGCACAATTTATAAAAGAAATTTAAAATTTAAGAAAATCACAATAATTTAAAAACAAGTGTGGGCACGCATGGATTCCACGTGCCCGTCTTGCTTCCTCCAGCACCTTCCTTTCTAAACCCTAACCTTTTTTTCCGTAACCCTGATTCCTCTGTTCCTCATTGTTTCTTCTTGTGAGGTCTTTGGTTACCCGGTCGACCGCCATGGCCTTCTCTCATGGCTTCTCCGGCCTTCTCCTCATCGCTTTTATCCAATCGAGCTCTCCATCTAGAGGCAAGCAATGATGTGGAAATCTCAGCCGTCCAATCAACGAAATAACGACCATGATCTCACGAGGAATTTCATGCTCCCTATAGTATAAATTCTCACATTTGTCTCATGATTTGGCCCGCATTTCCCTGAAAATCATAGATCGAATAGTATTTTAATTTACTTTTACAAATCCCTCGTCATTTTTTATATGCCAAAGTCGACTGCATTTTTGAACAACGCAATCTTCAATCCACAAACTTTCTCTTGTGAATTCAAGTTATCACAGGTCGAGGGTTCAAGCTCAGTTGCTTCATGGGTCCACTGAGAAGATCAAAGAATCTCGTCTATGTTTTGTCATCATGGGTTAGAAGGAAACCCCCCAAAATTAAGGGTTTTCTGGCTGTAATAACAGGCATTGTTTCGTTACTTTTCCTTAAGTTAGTGGTTCATGATCATGATAATTTATTTGTAGCTGCAAAAGCCATTCACGCGCTTGGAATTTCCATATTGATCTATAAATTGACGAAGGAGAAGGCATGTACAGGTAATTCAAAGATTTTCTTGTTTAATTTCGTTTATTCATTGCAACATTTTAGGGTTTAGTTATTTTAGGGTTTGATTATTGGTTGGGGATTTTAATTTACAGTGAAAAAGCCATCAAAAGGAAAAATAAAATGGGGTTTGGCCTATAATGGTGATGGGATAGCTTCAAATACCAAATAAAATGACAAATCTGATTTGAATATATGAATGTCTTGGAAAATAAGTTTTTGGGTTTTGTCTTACGGCTTATTGGATGAAGTTTCATATTTGTGGTTGGGTACTTGTTTTCTGGGAGAGTAGATGTTGGGGATTACTGAAGTGATCTGCACTAACAATTTTCCTGTGTTCTGGAACTCCGGGGTTTAACTTTGGCGTCATGGTGATGGGACACCTTCATATTCTGACTGAATTGTCATCTGATTAAGAATATAAATGTCCAGAGAAGAGATTGTTGGGTTTTATCTTCTGCTTGCTATGTGGCATTTCATTTTGATTTGTGGTACTTGTTTGTTGCGGGGATTGCTGAGATGATCAATATTGGTAGTTTTCCTGTGCTTTATTTAGAATTTTGTCTTCAAAATAAACAAAAGTAAATTGGGATTGGTAAGTTGTAGTCAAAAGATGGAACATCGTGGATTTTTTTATGTTTTGGTAAATTAACAAAAACTTGGCTTTGAACTTGGAAATGGCGTCGCTGTGCTTCAGAAGTTGCCAATTCTCACTCTGGACAACACCCATCAGACCTTTCAATGCTCTGCAATGCAAAACCGCTTTAGTTGTTCGGTCAGGAAATATCAACAACCACACTCACTCAAGATGCTACGTGACCCGCAGAGCACATATCTTGAAGATGCACGCTGAGCAAGCACAAACTAATATCGTTGTGGAGGATGATGAACAACAGGTAAAACCAACCAATAAAACCTTACTGTTGAAAGTTTCTCTAATAAGTCTAAGGTCTTTTCTGGGTAGGCAAATTTCAGTCCAATTTAGTCAATTTCATATAATAAAATTTCATAGTAGAGTACTTCACAAGTCCAAATTAATGAATATATCCAGTACTGAAATCTAGTTTTCAACCTATCCACCAGTAGATAGTGAACCTTAGATTGAAATTCTCTTTATCCATAATGGAATGCAATGTGGTGCTGTAAATAGTTTGATATGATGTTCCTGAATTTAACTTAATTCTGGAGTCTGGGCTGCGATGGGAAATGAGGTCCCGCCAAATGTCCTTTAAGCAAGATCTAGATTCTTTTCCTAAGTTCTTTTCAAAAACATATATAAATGCAACGATGCTCAATGAATTCATGGTGTCACTAACTTTGAAGGGATGTGCTGATGTTCCTAGTGAAGAGAAACTGGGACCTGTTCCACAGTCCTTGCAATCTTCTCTTGGCTCATGCACACTAATGCAAATAGAACTTACTCCATTTTTTTTTTTTACTCCATTTATATGCATATTTATATATATATATATATTTTTTGACATTTTAAATAAATGTCTTTTACATATGCCCATTATTTTTATTTGTTTTCTTTTAGTAATGTGGTTTATACTCGAAATAGAATGATGTATACTATCCATCCATGGGTGTTGTATCTACATGTGCATTTTCCTTCATGTCCAAATAACTTCATCAATCTTGTGGTCCAAAACCCATGACTAGGGTTGACATCAATGACAACAACCAATCTTCCAACAGGGTAGACCCAGGGTTCAGCTCTAAGAGCACACCAACAAGCCCTGACTACTTGCCCTTTCGGAAACACCTGCGAAGCAGATGAAGTCTCACCTGAAGTATCTATAGGGGGTTGTAGGACATAGGTGTCTACAACCAGAGGAAATATGAAATGGTTCCAATACAATAACAACACAACATCTAGATATCATTTACCAACTTAAACCTGTTGAAAAGTCAACAAGAAACATGTGTCTAATTTACTTTACTCTTAAATAAATTGGACAATAAATATTAATCTATTATTTCATTCATAACTGAGTGAGTTGGATTTGTAACAGAATTATAAGTGTAGTTAAGTGAGTTAAGATCAATTGTACTAGTTGTAACTAAACATGCACTAGTGAGAGTTTAGTCAATCAGTGAACTCACATGCAACTGAAGATTCACCATGGTTAACTACATGCATGACAGATCCAGTGGAGACCCAGTTGAGATAACAGGTGAAAGGGACAATTTGGCTATCAGTTGTGATTTAATCACACATGTAGTGAATATGCTTATGAGCATGTGAAAACTAGGCAATTTGTATCATTGTGAGAATTAAAATTGCAGAGATTGTGCAGAGGAGGCAAGCTATCTGGACACAGGAATTGGCACATGTATTTTCTGATTTGTGTATAACAGTGTGAGACGATTGTATTGTACTGAGAGCTCTTGGATTAGAGTTTTGTATGAGATTGTTTCATGATTCATGATATACATAATATATGATAGTGGGGTTTTTAGCTTTACGTTTTCTCGGTAAAACTTCTGTGTTATGTGTTATTGATATTTTAAATTGTGATTGTGGTTGTGATCATGGTTTAATTTTCCACAAGAATAATAGTAGAAGTGATTCTGTATTTAACAGTGTCATATAATTGTTAGATCAGGAGAATCGTAGGAAATACTTAATTTGTATTGAAATTTCTACATGGTATCAGAGACACGGAGACCACAGAGCTAAGGAAGTGAGGTGCGAAAACAATTTCATTCTCATAGGTCCCGTCTCTAGTAGGGTGAAAACTTTAGTACTATAGACTACACACAGTTCTCAAAACAGAAATTATCACACCCTAGAAAAAGGAAAGGTGCAAACTTCCCTGATAATTCTCAGAGGCTGATCAAGGGAGAGGTGTGAACTCCCCTCACCCTATAGTGCATTGCAGTGTGAAATTCCCAGTCAAGTTCACAGGCTATACATAGCCAGGGTGAAAACTTCCCTCAGTCTACTCACAGGTGGGGTGCGAACCTCCCAGGGAAAGAGGGATTGCAGCAGTTGAGTTTTGGTGGTTGGATAACATTCAAATTTGCAATATTTTCTTGGTGCGACAGTTGATTAAAGATCAAAATGTCCTTCAATGGCTTGAGGTTGGAGTATGCACTCGAGGGAAACTATAACTACATTTCTTGGAAGGACAGGATGGAGGCAGTACTCGAAGACAATGGCTTGAAGGATTACATTGATAGAGATGTTCCTAAGCCGGATGTGACAGATACTGCAAATCTTGATGCATGGAAAAATAAAGTGGCGAAGGCGAGGAGGATTTTGTTGGAGGGAGTATGAGACCACATAGTCTCAAGTCTCCATGGGAAAACCACACCACATGCAATGTGGAAGGTTTTGATGGATCTGTTCCAAAACAATAGCGACCATAGGAAATTGGCGCTCAAAGATAAACTCAGGAAGATCAAGATGGAGAAGGGCGACACAATTCCAAAATATATCATGAAGTTTGTCCAATGTCAGGATGAGCTTGGAAGTGTGAGAATAACAGTCACTGCTAATGATTTGGTGAGCTTGGCTCTCCTAGGACTTCCCAAGAGTTGGCACAGTTATCAAGACTCTGTCAATGGAAGGGAAAAATTGTCGGATTGGGAACGACTATGGTCGGATCTAGTGCAAGAGGAGTTCAGGTGGAACACCAGAGATGGATCTTCATAAAAGCATGATGATGAAGAGGATTGTGCTTTGACTACCAAGGCAAGGAAAGGGAAAGGGAAGAAATTCCATCCAAAATCCGAGTCTAAAGTCAAGAAGCTGGATTTTTCCAAAGTGAAGTGTTTTTACTGTCACGAACATGGGCATCTCACTACTAACTGTCCACAGAAGAGGAAGAACAAGACAGTTTCTCGAGCTGCAACTAGTGAGGCTCTTGTCTCACAATTTGAACTTGACTTTACTTTGATCGCATGCATGGCTTCAAGTGCATCGGGATCGGTGTGGTATTTGGATAGTGGCGCTTCCTTCCACATGACGAGAGATAAAGAGTCTTTCATTGACTTGGAGGAGAAAGATCTTAGAATGCATATAGAGATGGGCAGTGATGGACGATACAGTGCAACTGGTATTGGTACCATTACCTTTCAGAGGGAGTCAGGTAAACCATTTCAATTGAAAAATGTTATGCATGTTCCAGGTCTGAAGAAAAACTTGGTCTCAGTCACAATGTTGGAGGACAGAGGCTATGATGTTGTTTTTAGCAGTGGAAAATCCTACCTGTGACATAAAGCAATGGGTCAAGTTAAGAAGATAGGGATTCGAGTTAAGAATCTCTACATGATGGAGGTAGATGGCTGCAATGCCATGATAGGAAAGGCAGAAAAAGTGGTGAGCCGGGATGAAGGTGAATTATGGCACAGGAGATTGGGCCATCTTCATCATGGAGACTTGAAGATCATGCAACAAATATCTACTAGACTTCCAAGGGGAACAGTTGCTCAGTTAAATCAGTGCAAGGGGTGCACCCTGGGGAAGTATGTAAAGTCCACCTTTCATGAAAAGGAGAACCGTGCTTCGGTGATCCTAGAGAGAATTCACACAGACGTGGGTGGACCATTCTCAGTTGCTTCAACAACAAAACATAGGTATTATTTTATTTTTGTTGATGACTGTTTTCGTAAATGTTGGATATTCTTGATGCAGAAGAAGGATCAAACATTCTCAAATTTCTGTGAGTTTAAAGCATTGGTGGAGAAAGAGTCAGGGAAAAAAGTGAAGGCTCTAAGGAGTGATAATGGTGGAGAATACATCTCTAATGAATTCAAAGACTTCTATAGCAGAGAAGGGATTCGAAGAGAACTCATAGTGCCTCATAACCCACAACAAAATGGGGTCGCAGAGAGAAAGAACATAACGATCATGGGTGCAGCATGAGTGATGTTGCATGATCAGGGCCTACCGATGCATTTGTGGGTAGAAGCATGCAATACTATGGTTTATGTGCAGAACCGTTGTCCTCATAGAGTACTTGGCATGAGTACACCTGAAGAAGCTTTTACTGGTAAGAAACTTGATGTTTCTCATTTTAAAATTTTTGTGTCATTTGTTTATGTGCATGTGACCAAGGATTCCAGGAAGAAGCTGGAACTGACTGCTGAAGTTGGGATATTTGTGGGGTACACAGAAACACCCCATAATTATTGTGTGTATTTTCCAAACAGTAAGATGACTGTTATGCGACGAGATATAAAATTCGGTGAGGGGAAAGCCATGCGATTGTTGCTTGAGAGGGAGTTAGAATTGCATGCAGAAGAGGAATTGATGGTTCCCAAAGATGAGTCTCAAGATGTGGATCAGTCACATGAAGAGGTTCATGGAGTGGAGGAAACCACTCAAGTAGAGCAATACATCATAAATGGTAGAAAGCGCACCATGGAAGCTGACAGATTGAGACTAGATGCTGCACAAAATGTAGGAGCCCCTACTTCACAGCGCAGACAGAAACAATCTCCTGATCGATTTGCTGGATACATGTCTCTCATGAGAAAATGTTTTGTGACTGAACCATCTTCCTCTCAGGAATCAGTGCAGGACCCCACTTGGGTTAATGCTATGGTAGAGGAGTATGACTCCATTGTCAAAAACAATGCATGGGAAATTGTCCCAAGACCGGTCGACAAATCAATGGTAGGTTTGAGATGGATCTATAAGGTAAAGAAAGCTGTTGATGGGAGTGTTGAGAAATACAAGGTCAGGTTTGTGGCCCGGGGCTTCTCATAGATCGAGGGGATAGATTATGATGAGACCTTTGCACCTGTCACAAGGTACTCTTCCATAAGATCCATCCTTGCACTCTCAGCGCAAATGGGCTGGCACATTCATTAGATGGATGTTAAAACTATGTTCCTCAATGGGATCACTGAGGAAGAAGTGTACATTGAACAACTAGAAGGTTTTGAGACTTTTGATAGGGAGTTGCATGTGTGCAGACTCAAGGGAGCATTGTATGGGCTGAAGCAAGCACCCCGTGCTTGGTACACTTGGATAAACAGTTATTTCACTGGATTGGGCTTCACCAAAAGTGAAGCGTATGCAAACCTATACCAAATTGTGGTGGAGGGTAAGCTTTTAATCATTGTGCTTTATGTTGATGATTTAATACTGATTGGTGATGAGCAACTGATACACTCATGCAAGGAGGACCTTGCAAAGGAGTTCGAGATGAAGGATTTGGGCCTTCTTCATTATTTCCTTGGATTGGAAATATGATAGCGAGATGGTGAACTTTTTGTGTCTCAAGGAAAGTATGCAAGAGAGATACTGGGTAAGTTTCACATGGAGGGCTACAAACCCATGGATACTCCTCTTCCAGGAAACTGGAAGAAAGAGGATGCTACTTCTGGAGAAGTAGTGGATGCTACTATCTATCGATAGTTAGTGGGTTCGCTAATGTATTTACTGAACACGAGACCAAACATTTTCTATGCAGTTAACCAACTAAGTCAAGTGATGGTTAAGCCTACCAAACTCTTTTGGAAGGCAGGTAAGCATGTCCTAAGATATCTGAAGGGCACATCTGAGTATGGATTATGGTACAGACAGATGGATGAGGTGAAGTTGCATGGCTTCATGGATGCAGATTGGGCAGGCAGCCCAACGGACAGAAAGAGCACATCAGGGGGGATCTTTAGTATCAGATCTACAACTGTTTCTTGGTACAACAGGAAACAAAGATCCATGACACTTAGTTTAGTGGAAGCAGAATACATGGCAATGAGCCAAGCTTCATGTGAGGCTATATGGATGAGGAAGATCTTGGTTGGTTTGTTTGGTTCTCATTTAGATCCGACAGTGATTTATTGTGATAATCAGAGTTGCATTAAACTCTCGATTAATCCTGTGTTTCATGACAGATCTAAGCATATAGATATCTGATATCAACATCTTAGAGATTGTGTATAGCGAAAGATCATGTTGCTTCAATACATTCCTACAAAAGATCAGGATGCAGACATTCTGACGAAGGCACGCAGCAGGAGCAAATTCGAATATCATAGAGATAGGAGTGGGGTGAAGGATAATCCGTTTGTTGTTGAGAGGGAGTGTTGAAAAGTCAAGAAGAAACATGTGTCTAATTTACTTTTCCCTTAATTAAATTGGACAATAAATATTAATCTATTATTTCATTCATAACTGAGTGAGTTGGATTTGTAACAGAATTATAAGTTTAGTTCTAGTGAGTTAAGATTAGTTGTACTAGTTGTAACTAAACATGCACCAGTGAGAGTTCAGTCAATCAGTGAACTCACATGCAACTAAAGATTCACCACGTTTAACTACATGCATGACAGATCCAGTGGAGACCCAGTTGAGATAACAGGTGAAAGGGACAGTTTGTCTATCAGTTGTGATTTAATCACACATGCAGTGAATATGCTTATGAGCATGTGCAAACTAGGCAATTTGTATCATTGTGAGAATTAAAATTGCAGAGATTGTGCAGAGGAAGCAAGCTGTCTGGACACAGGAATTGGCACATGTATTTGCCGATTTGTGTATGACAGTGTGAGATGATTGTATTGTACTGAGAGCTCTTGGATTAGAGTTTTGTATGAGATTGTTTCATGATTTATGATATACATAATATATGATAGTGGGGTTTTTAGCTTTACGCTTTACCGATAAAAGTTCTGTGTTATGTGTTCTTGATATTTTACTTTGTGATTGTGGTTGTGATCGTGGTTTAATTTTCCGAAAGAATAATAGTAGAAGCGATTCTGTATTTAATAGTGGCGTATAATTATTAGATCAGGAGAATCGCAGGAAATACTTAATTTGTATTGAAATTTCTACAAAACCTACTTCGCACAATATATCTCAGATCTAGCACAATAATGCAATAACAAAGTGATCAGAAGACAAAGAACACAACATCGGTCACTTACAACACAAGATATACATGGTTCACCCTCTCCCTAGAGCTACGTCCACAGAACTGTGCTTTATAATATATTAGGTGGAAGCATACAGTTCTATCTTCACTCTTAGCTAGCAGGTCTTCTCTCTTTCTCCCTTTCCTAGACACCCAGATGGAGGGTTGATCTTTTCACCCAGCTGAAGTTCTTACAATACAAAATGCTCTCTTAGCACAATACTTCTCTCTCAATAATAATCACTCCTATTCCCCTAGTCGACAATAACAACAACACATCCCATGTCCTCTTGACCTTTATTTATTCATTACAATAACTCACTGACAACCTTAGGCCGAAACCTAGGTGCCAAAACCCTAGATACCAAAACCCCAGGTGTCTAAAACCCTAGGTCAACTTGATCTACATTTTAAGGGCTTCACCAACCTATTTTTCCTTCCTTCCCGCGAGGTGCTTCAAAGAATCCAACGATGTATTTTTCTTCTTGCTGAGTTGTCTACGATCTATCTTCCTTTCTAATCTATATTCCTTGATCTCCTCATCCAATGAATTGTTCTCTCAGACTTCACTCCCTCTTTTCTACTCTTTTTCTCACTTCGACCCAATATTAGTCACCCTATCTTCTACGTAGTTTGCATTTTGTCTGTTCTGCTTTAATATTCACTTTATTCTAGAACCAAGGGCCAAAAAGACCCCAACACTCACTCGTGACTCATCCTGAGGCACTTCAGATGTGATCCTTCTGTTTTACTTTGACTTCAGACTATGTAGCATAGTCTTTGCTTTCTGCTCTGTTCCTCCCCATTGTGTGCAGACTGTCTTTTCTGTGTTTAGTACCCATTTTCAACTGCCCTTGGTACTTGGACTCTTTTGCCTTCTATTTTTAATGAGAGCTGCGAGGCAGCTGGTTGTCATAGTACAATTTCAACTGGATCCCATTCACCAAACCTTCCTTCCATTCTTCATTCAAAGTCTTCTACTGTGTAACTCCTCCTTCCGTAACATAGACAACCTCATAAGGTCCCAACCAATGAGTCCTGAAATTCCCTGGATGCTTCATGAATTTGCTGTCGTATACCAATACCATATCTTCTTGCTTAAATGCTTTCTTCGTGATGTGTTTATCATGGTAGGTTTTTTCTCTTTCCTTTCGAATCTACTGATGGAATCCTGCAATAAATCGATCTTATTCGAGTTCGACCAACTGCACGAGCCTCTCTTGAACAACTCCAATGTCATCCATATCTGTAAAGGATGCAATTCTTAAGCTAGGAACTAAATATTCGATGGGTATAACTGCTTCTAGGACATAAAGCAAGTTAAATGGAGTTTGCATTGTCAGCTTCTTACAAGTGGTTCTGTAGGCCCATAACACTGCTAGTACTCTCAAATCCCAGTCATCCTTGTTCACACTGTAAATCTTTGTCAGCGCTGTTTCCAAGATATTATTGAATGCTTCAACTGTCCCATTTTCTTGTGGATGGTAGGGTGTGCTCTTTTGATGATGAACTTCCAATTCCTCAGTCAAGGCCTCAATAGTCTTATTAATAAAATGTGTTCCTTGATCGCTCATAAGGATTTTTGGGCATTCAAACCTGGTTATGATATCATCAAATATGAAGCGTGCAGCTGTAGTTGCACTACAATCCTTGATGGATCTTGCTTCGGCCCATCTAGTCAGATACTCTGTCGTGGTGATTATGTATCTAGCTCATGTGCACTTCCCTGGTGGGTTTATAGGTCCCACAAAATCAATGGCCCATTTCTCAAATGATTGTAGGGTTAGATGAGGTGCTAATAGCATTTCATCTCTTCTAGAAGGTTTCCCAACTCCTTGGCATACATCGCAGGCTCTATAGTAGTCTTTAGCGTATATGTGTAAAGTAGGCCACCAGAGGCCATCTCTAAGAACCTTTTGCGCTGTTTCTTTTCCTGCATAGTTTCCTCCTGCAATGCCTTCATGAGCTTCAGTTAAAATTAGTGGTCGTTCTTCCTCCATAACACATCTCCTCAGGATCTCATTAGGTCCCATATTGTATAGTTGTCCAACTATCAGTGAAAAATCTGCAGCGCGCACTACCAGTTGTTTCTTCTGAATGACTGTGTATTCACGAGGTGCTAGTCCTGTTGACATAAAATAAACTATCTCTGCGAAGTGATCATCAACCTTCCCGATGACTAGAAACTATGCATCTAGTAGTGTATCCTCCAAACTAGTAGGTTCCCCTCCGTGTTCCAACCTCGACAAGTGATCAAGTCTCTTGTTCATCCTTCCAACAAGTAGTGGTGAAACTTCTGCAGTGCATACACCATGGCTAAGCCTTCTCTCTCAGTGGTGGTGTAATTTATCTCAGCTGTTGATAGATTCCGACTAGCAAAGTCTAACAGGTGATCAATGTCTTCTGCTCATAGTTGTTCTAACACAACTCCTAATGCAATAGAGGATGCATCGACATGCACATGAAATTCCTTGCTCCAATCTGGGAAAACCAGAATAGGCGTAGTAACCATTTTCTATTTCAGTGTGTCGAAGCTCTATTGGCATTCTTCTGTCCATTGAAACTGACAATTGTTCTTCAACAGCTTCTCCATAGGTGCCGGTGCCGTGATCTGTGCATAGCCTTTAATGAACTTCCGGTAGTATCCTGTTTGTTCCAGTGCAATGCGCAGTTGTTTGAATGAAGTAGGAGGGGGTAAATCAACTATAATGGCAATCTTAGATGGGTCTACCAACAATCCCCGCTTACACACAATATGACCTAGCAACACTCCAAAGGGTGAAAAGAAGATGCACTTCTTTAGGCTTAGGGAAATATGACATTGCCTACACTTATCCAACATTAGTATTAAACATTCAATATGATTTTTCAATAAGCTAAAAACAATCCAATCATCAAAATAGGATTCCAGAAATTTATGTACAAAATCCTTGAATGCTTCAACCACCACCCTGCAAAAGATGGATGGTGCATTCTTTAGTCCAAAAGGCATCACTGTATACTAGTAAGATCCCCATTCTATTACAAATGTGGTATTATGGCAATCCTCCTTCGAAATCCTGATCTGATGGTATCCTGAAAAGCCATCTGTGAAGGAGTAGACCTCCTGGCCTCCCACATTGTCTAACACTTTGTTAGTAAATGGTGTAGGGAATGGATCATGGAGACATGCATCATTCAGCTTCCTGAGATATACATAGATCCTGATCTCCCTTGTTTTCTTGTCTTGAACTACCATAGGGCTAATCCACTCTGATTCTTCAACAGGTTCTATGATTCCTACTCCCGGCATTCTGTCTAATTCAATCTTCACTTTCTCCTTATATTTACAGTTCAATTTGTAGGGACTTTGATTGACTGGCCTTGCATATGGTTTAAAGGGGATCTTCATCTCTCCCATGGGCCCTTTAATTCCCTTCATATCAGTGAACTTGGTTGGAAACAAGTCCTAAAATTCATGCGGTAACTCTGTGATTTTATCAATAGTGGCAACATCCCAATAATCTCCAACATTTGCAAGCTTCGGTGTTTGTTCTTTTCCAATGTTGACTTTATTGATTTTAATTGGTTTTCCAATAAAAGGTAGCTCAACTCCTAGTCCTTCTATGTCTCTCTGTCCTTCTGTTTCAGTGATTTTTACCTTCCTAGGATCATCATCTTCATCAACATTGATATTGTAACAACCTTGCAATTTCTGAAGAGGCACAATCCATTCATCCTCTTCTTGCTCCAAAGGGAGGCTAGGTGCTTCCTCAAATACTTTTTGTCTTACACTCTGTAATGCTTGATCCACTGTATGATATTGGCTTTCAAATAAAAAGGTAACGATTAAATTCTGAGTCATACCTTTCCAATCTGTAGTGATGAGGTGCAGTTCCGCTTGAAGGTACCAGTTGATAAGCATTGTGTCCATCGTGTTAATGAATTTGTGCACCCACTGCTCTTGAGGAATTCTTCTCTAGGCTTCCTCACAAATTCTCACATGGTCTTTCAGACAACTTTGACCTATGTACCTAACTTCGCATCCTCTGACTTGTTCTGAAAATCACGCTATCATCAAAGTGAGACATTGTATCTAGTCTGCTATGTTTTTCTTATGTGTTCCCCACCATCATACTGGAGTAGATTTCAAGGCCTCATCTAGTTCCAACAGTCTCTGTTGTACTGGTACAATTTCTTCAAATTCCAGCAATAAAGTTCCGAAGTGATTCAAACCGTCAAAGGTGGGAAAGTTACTTACTGTTGTGCTGATCCAACAAACTTCTCTAGTCAATCTAGCACATTGCCGTGTAGATACTTCATACATTTTATTCTGCCAGTTCTCCGGTGCTTCTTCTGAGTCTGATGAGCATGCACTGTCACTTCACAAACTTAAATTCCCATATGCTGTAGGATTAATGTAATACTGTTGTCTTGCAGTCAATTTGTATATATTCTCTAGCTCATATGCATGGTCCTCTTCTTGGATGGGCTCTGTGTATCTGGGACCTTCATCAGGGTCTAGAGGTGCGATGACCCTAAATCCATCACCTTCAAACATCACTCTTGTTTTCTTCAAGTCAACAACAGTAGAATTGTTGAAAGCCCAATCAATTCCTAACAATGCGAGATAAGGGAAAATTTCGTCGACTATCTCAATCACCTCGAAGTTCACAAATGTTCTGACCCCGTCAATGTCCATAGGGACATGTTTTAGTCTTCCGAAGGGGCTCACAACCTATTGATTGGCCATCCTAAACCTGATGGGGGAATAGATCAACTTAGGTTTTCCCATCAGTTCCCAGGTCTTCTTCGTCATAACATTGACCTCCGACCCTAAGTCGAGGACCACCTAGTCTATATCATACTCTCCAATTTGAGCATTCAGGTGTAGTTCCTTATTTTTCCTTCTCTTTTTAGATACTTGGTGTACCACTCTACTCAGTGAGGGATCCACTACTGTCTGATCAAGTTTTGTAGCTCTTGTACAACACTCTCATCCTTTATCAAATTAATGCAAGTGCATAAAAATTCCATGAGCTCACTCACCTCTTTCCCTTCTCCGGGTGAAGAAGACTGATCAAATTCCATAGGCATTCCATATTGTCTTGCTTCTGGTTGAGCCTTTGATGAAGAAGCCTGATCTGTCCCAAATTATTTTCTTGCCTCCTCAAATATTTGTTTTTATTTCTTCACATCAAACACTTGTGTCTTCTATGCAACTTTCCGCACCCCTGATTGTTCTGTAGTCTTTCTCGGAGTCACTATGTCTTCTCCTGTAACAATGCCCCCTCTAGTGATAACAATGACTATGGGATCCACTCTGCGAGGTTCTGCTAACAACACAGGGAAATATTCTATGACATGTTCAAATGAGTTGCAGTAACCACAAGTGTTACAAGGGTTATGACAGTCCCTTGCCAAATGTTATGGCTATGCGCAGTTGTAACATATGATCTGACCTTGACCTCAACCCATTCCTTCCCCTCATCCTCATCCTATGAATCCACCGCGAGGGTTGAATTTTCCTCTTCCAGGGGAATTATACTGCGTAGTGTTCCCTTCCTGCTGTACTTCGCCTTGAATTTTGTATATATCCCTTGACCTTTCATGCATGAGGTCATAGGCCCTACACTCCCTATAATCATGCCCTACTGACTTATAGAACGTGCAATACAGGTTGGTGGGTGTCTGAACATATTTTTTCATGTAATAACATTCACCATGGCGATGTCTATTTCTACATACCTCGCACCAAGGTAGGGTAACTTGCTTCAAAGGGCTTAGAGCTCCATATGCCAAGTACTCATGGAATAGGGGACAATGCTCTTTGCCATGGCCTCCTGATTTTCATCTAATGCACCAGATGTCTTCTCTCTTGTCTTTTCCCTTATCTTTTTTCATATATTCAACCTGCAGTGATAAACTAGTTAGCTGACTGAATATTTGACTCATACCTGAGTTGGATTCTGCCATAGGGGCTGATTCTAGCTTCATGGAAATATCCAGTGCCTTAGCCTGCAAAGCGATCTTCTTTTGCATCAGAGGGACTCTGATGTGTGGAAAATAGGAAACAATGAACCATTCTTTGTTCTGCTCATCCGAGATCTGAAAAATTAGGCGTCCCGTCAAGGTCTTGAACCTCTGATCAAACTCCCAAACAGGTTCAAATACTCTCTGCTTGATTTCCTTCAACTCCGTAATGCATTGTGACTCCGACTTGGGTTTCTTGAACTCTGCAATCAACACAGTCTTGATTTGGTTCAGTGGTTTCGGTTGGACAACCCCTTGGATGAACTTCATGTACCAACTTAGTGTGCAGTCTCTCAGGGTAGTACTAAACTGAGCTCATTTAACAACTTCGTTGGTGATGTTCTTAATACTACATACAACTTCACATAGGAACCAATGCTGCTCAGGATCTTCAGATCCATCTCCCCTAAAGGTGGGTAACCTCATCTCATCTGCCATAGATATTCCTAGGTTTCCTGACTGAGAGTGCGTTGAACCACTTGTACTAGTGCTCTGAGTGCCCTAATAACTTAGGTTACTTTGGGTACTTAATGCTGCTGAAACAACAGGAGGAGTAATAGTACTTACTTCAACAATCAACCTAGTTCCTGAAGTTTCTAGCTCTTCTCGGTGAGGTTCTTCATTCTTTTCTTCTCTTGGTCCAACGGATCCTAAATGTTCTTCGCTTAGTAGATCTTCCTCTTCTCCACTATAAAACAAGTTCACCAAATGAACTTCTATAAATATCCTTCCACTGCGCGAATGTCCAGTCTATGTGTCGCTGTCGTTGTCTGATTTCTTGAACATTATCTTTTCAATTTGACCCACTACTGTATCTTCAATATGTTCTTCTCATGCAATAACATCTTGATCTTCAACTTCAGAAAATGTAAAAAATTTCCTCTAGGCCCCTTAAAGAAATATCTCTCTACTTGGCTATATGACTCTACTCTGTCAACAACAAACTCTGTGATATACCCTCCAATGGTACTATCAAACCAATGATATACTGCTATTGACACGATGTTATCAACTCTCTTGACTTTCTTGATCAGTGCCGAAGTCCAAACCACAGGTGGCCTCAATATGATCTCGAATTGGGTATCTGCTAATCTGGATAACTAGTCATATAGCTCCTGATGAATTCCTCCAAAGAAAATCTCATGTATATCAGTAAATATATACCTTCCCAACCAGTCCCCAGTGCTAATCTTAGGGTTCTTGTTCTGGGATTTTGCAAAGTCCTTTTCTTGTTCTTCTATCCACTTCTGAATCTCTGTCTTCGATGGAAACCACCTTGACATTCCCTCAAGAAGATCCCAGTACCGACAATGGAACCATTTGTTGGCACAAGGGAAGACCCAGGGTTCAACTCTAAGAGCACACCAACAAGCCCTAACTATTGGCCCTTTCGGAAACACCTGCGAAGTAGATGAAGTCTCACCCGAAGTAGCTATAGGGGGTTGCAGGACATAGGTGTCTACAACCAGAGGAAAGACAAAGTGGTTCCAATAAAATAACAACACAACATCTAGATATCATTTACCAACTTAAACCTACTTCAAACAGTATATCTCAGATCTAGCACAATAATGCAATAAAAGAGAAATCAAAAGACAAAGAACACAACATCGATCACTCACAACATAAGATATACATGGTTCACCCTCTCCCTAGGGATACGTCCACATAACTATGCTTTATAATATATTAGGTGGAAGCATATAGTTCTATCTTTGCTCTTAGCTAGCAGATCTTCTCTCTTTCTCTCTTCTCTCTTTCTCCCTTCCATCTTTCTCCCTTTCCTATGCACCCAACTGCAGGGTTGATCTTCACACCCAGCTGGAGATATTACAATACATAATTCTCTCTCATCACAATACTTCTCTCTCAATAAAAATCACTCCTATTCCCCTAGTCGACAATAACAACAACACATCCCATGTCCTCTTGACCTTTATTTATTCATTACAATAACTCACTGACAACCTTAGGCCGAAACCTAGGTGCAAAAATCCCAGATACCAAAACCCTAGGTGAACTTGATCCGCGTTTTAGGGGCTTCGCTAGCTTGTCTTTCCTTCCTTCCCGCGAGGTGCTCCAAAGCATCCAACGATGGATTTTTCCGCTTGCTGAGTTGTCCATGATCCATCTTCCTTTCCGATCTATCTTCCTCGATCTCCTTGTTCAACAGCTTGTTCTCTCGGACATCGCTCCCTCTTTTTTTCTCTTTTGCTCACTTCGACCCAATATCAGTCACTGCGTCTTCTGCGCAGTTCACATTTCATCTGTTCTGCTTTAATCTTCACTTTCTTCCATAACCAAGGGCAAACAGATAAACTTGTGCCAAATAGACATCCTTTCAAATCCAATTTACGAGTGTGAAAGAGACAAGTTCACTCATAAATATTTTTTCTTTTTGAAGACAAGTTGGAAAATATCTTAAATGAAACTCATTTGGGAGTCCTCAGGGTATAAGGCCTCATGTTTATGAGTGATAAGTAAGGCTCATCATCAAGTCATGTACTAGCTATGAGGGATTCCCGGTCCCATGGAGAAAATATCTGCATGGGCACCAAGTGAAGTAGGGGATCTAACTAGGGCACCCATGTTTGGTAAGTCTCTACCACTTGCTAACAACACGACTTATAGCAGATAGAAGGTTCTGTGTCGCAAAAAATGGGTTCGTACCTAAGGCATAACAAGTGATAGTTTATAAGATAATGTAAACATGCATGATGGAATGGATACCTATCCTATATGATGGGTAATGAAAATACCTGCCTCTATTGATGAACGACCAACATAATGTTGAAATCTGCAAGAATCCCTGGTTAAAAATGCAAAAACAAACTCAATCCACCCTTGTATTAGTCCATTAGGTGAAAAAATGGCTCAAAACTATAGAAAGTGGGTAAAATTTGTTTATAAATAGTAACAAAACCAAAAATTACTATACCATTTTGATTTTTTACCCACATAGTGCAAATTGGACCAAAATACCTCCGAGATTCAAACAACGATTGTGGGAGTGTCACGAAACGAAATTAGAAACCGTTTGGACCAGGTAAATCTTCTTCTCTTCCTCTTCATTTCCAGTGGATTAATTTTTTAAATTAGGTTCCAAATTTTTAGTAATTGAGGGCGTAAAATGTGAAATTCGGTGTACGCGGGCTGTCTCCTATCGGGTCGTGTATACAATGAGTTATACGCTTCTGTGAAAACTACAGGGAACATATAGATATCCCTATATGCGACTGTCAGTGAAGAATACCACAAGCACACAAACAATGAATTTTAAGGATGCTAACTCAAATTTTAACTTGTCCTTGGCAGGATGGTTCTTGAATGGAGAGAAAGAGAGCATGAGGAGGTCAATACTACTATGGATCGAGATCCGAGGGCCCAAATGGACTTAAAGAAATGTGGCTTATATAAATTTTGGGCACTCAAAGGGATGAGGGCCCAGGTGAGGTTGCTCGAGATGCTTGTGGGTTACTGGGACCCTGAGAGTGAAAGATTCAACCTTGATGGGAAACAATTGAGGATTGAAGTAGAGGATATCTACTTTTTGACTGGTCTATCACACTAGGGAAAGGTTGTAAGCCTCAAATTATGGGGGTCAGAGAGCGGAATGAAAATAGAGGAGTACATCGACGCCCACTATGTAGCAGAGAATCCAAAGGTAGGGAGTCAACTCCCTATCTGGGTGATAAACAATATCAGCCTGAAGATTATTGTGCTTGTATTGACCAGGATCATAGGTTTAGCCTCATTGCACCAAGAATCAAATCCACTCATGTTCTATGCAGTGCAGTGTATGAGACCCACAGTATATGACTAGTGTACCTCACTACTGGCAAATGTGAAGAGCTAGTTGATAGAGTGAAAACATGGGAGTAAGAGGAATTTTGGGTTTGCCTCTATCCTATGCAGTTTCTTCTTCGAGCGAGTGCTAGGTTTGGGACTTAGAGTTGAGATTCTTTCGAGAGGAACTCATGATCCATCCATGGAACGATGGATCGAGGTAATGGGGTGGAAAGCGGGAGGTAGGGTGCTGACACCCTACAACGAGGATTTTTTCTACTGGTGGAAATGACATGTCATTGCCCTAGATGACTATCCCTATATAGGGATAGAATTTCGAGGAGATCCAGACATGCCACTCCCACCAAGGACCGCCTACGGTGACATAGGTATGTCAAATGTTTTTAAATATTTCATTTTTTGTATTTTTGTATAGTAGAAAAAAAATATTTTTGGATGGTTCTTAAGTACTAACTAGACACCTATGTAACACAGATGTGGGTCCGCGATGACCAGAAGGGTTTCCTTGACATCGATGGAGGAATCGAGGAGACGAGGCGGTGGGAGGAGAAGCTGAGAGAGTCTTGCAAAATGTGCAAGGCAACTTGTCTCGTTTGACTCATAGGATCCCCATGGTTCAAGTAGAGGATATTCTTGGAGCCATGTAGTGACAGGTGGTTGGTGTACCCAGAGCTTGGGTGTGACTCTTTTGGCATCTCCCAAACACTGTATTTTGTTACCATGACACACATCCGGCACCACCAACGTAGATGTCATGGATATTGTAGTACCGATTGTATATGTGTATTGAGGGTATTAGCCCCAATTTTGTACTATAAACACCATATTTTTTGAAATATATATAAAATGGATCTTCATCTTTACTTATATTTTACAATGTGTACATTGATGAGATGGTTTTATTTTCTTTAATTATGTGACAAATTCCAATCTAAAATGAAATTAGCATAAGCGTCAGATACATGATTAGAACTCCTAGGAATGTGATCATATGTAATAAAATAAAACTATCATTCTAAAAGACGTACCCGTAGGAATCGTCGGAGTAAAGTAGGATCACACACACGATAACTGCTGTTCAACTGAAATACTACTAACTAGGAATCCAGATGAACCTCTAAAGAGTGAATACCATGTGAGATAACATCGCGCAAAAGTTATATAAAAAATATATATTCGACCACATTGTTCATGGATGGCCCTAGGCATACGCCACCTAAAGACACCAATAGACCCTCAGGCAAGTAAACCACCCAAGCGACGAAAGACGAGTTCTGTGTATGACAACCGGCTCTGTCTGCGAATCCTATGTAAACCAAAGACTCCATTGACATCTACCAACAAAGGGAAAAATCGATAAGAAAGTTGAAGATAGAAAGAAAAGGAAACTATATATATACACTAAATTACATTAGTATACGGGTTCTGCCCAAGCTTGGGGCTCAAGCGTAATATCATTTCAAGTAGAGCCCATTTTTGGGCTCGACCAACATATTCCCTTCATAATATTCTAACTCATAGGCTCCTTTTTCTAGAACATGCCACACAATATAAGGACCGTGCCGCATGGTTTTAAACTTGCCTTCCCCCAATGGTTCTTTGAATTTATCATACAAGAGTACCAAGTCACCCTCAGCGTACAACCGAGGACAGACAGATTTATCATACCGGACCTTGACATGTATTTTGTTCACCTCGATAGTTGTAGAGGCATCTCGACACTGCTTGTATAGACTCTCTAGGTGTACAAGGCATCACTTGAGATCATAAGTGTTAGGTAGGAGCGTGACTGCCAACTTAAGAGAAGGGATTTTGCATTCAATCAGTAAAATCAACTCCACACCATGTACTAAATAGAAAGGGGAAAATTTGGTGGCAGTCTTGAACAAGGTTCGGTATGCCCAAAGTGTGGGATATATCATGCTGTGTCAGTCAGACTTACTTTGACTGACACTTTTTTGAAAAATGGTCTTGAGAGACTTGTTGACAGCCTCTACTTGTCCATTTTCCTAGGGGTAATAAGGAGAGGAATGACCATGTCTAAACCCTAGATTAGATGCTAGTTCTTCCATCATTTTGCTTTGAATGTGACTCCCATTATCAGTGACAATCTCATTCGGGATACCAAACCAGGTGATAATTTGATTGAATACGAAGAAGGTGGTAGTATTCCCATCGGATTTAACTGTAGGCATGGCCTTGACCCACTTAGTAAAGTAGTCGACGACCACGATAATGTTTTGATGCTATTAATTTTTCATAAGCTAGGTTAAGCATGAAGTTCAATCCATTTTAGCATTTCACTTAACCATAAACAATAATGTTGCAGCAACCAAGATCACAAGAAGAAAAACCATGAACAAGAACACAAGAAGTATCCCAGAAAACCCTTCTCAACAAGGGAAGAAAACCCAGCCAAATCCTTTTCTATATTCTTCAAGAGAAAGACCTCCACCAAGATAAACCCTAGCACACAAGAGGGTGCTTCAAACCCTAGAACTCTAGTGCCCAAGAGAGGTGAACACCTTTTGCCAAGTATATGTACTTGATGAAATTTACAAACTCACAAGGAAGATATGATTCCATAATGGGGAATCATACCTTACTCATATTAGACTTGTTTATTCAACAAAGGCATCTATTGGCTCAACAGGGCCAGCCTCTCTAAGTCACTATATAATTTATTATTATTATTAATATTAATATTAGTTATCTTTTACATTTATTATTAAACATATTAAGGTGGGGCCGACCTGTACCCTTTACATAACAATTCGGGTTAAAGGTAGGTTTGACTCTTGAACAATATATAGCAAAGGATATGATACACCCACTAGTGCTCATCCACTAAGGGAACATCCATAGGGATGTCATAGCTCTGATTCATTCCATTACATAGAAGAACCAGGTCCTCACACGTTCACCTGTTCTCGTCCACAGGCACGTCCACTCTACAGATCTAGTTTCCCACTGCCATCGACAGGAGAATCATATGGAGTCTTCTCATCAAATCTGCTGCTCAGAGGAGGGTATCACATCATCTTTATTTTTGTTCACATGATGATGTGCCCAACACTTTTTGGATTTCACACATTCACCTTGTGCTCAGCCACAGGCACGTCCTAACTCAATAGATCTCTTTTCCACCAGATAATCATATGGAGTTATTCTCACTCTTTGAATGGAGGAGGTCATCTCTACGTTCCTAACTCTATCTCAGGCAAGAACCACATACCCCTCATAGGGGATTTCTCTTAAGTTTGTAAGATGAGGGAAAGACTCACATAGCTGCTATGTTCCACATCTCACAGGTTTGTAAGCTGGAGGATGTCTCCCATAGCTGCATTCATCAACACTCACTCTCAACCAGGGAGGCATTCTTTATCATGCCAAGTCTCACACAGATGTATTTTGAATTTTGTCTTGGCTGGAGCTATCGACACTCCCTCTCAACTAGGGAGCCATTCTTCACGAAGTTAAGTTGTTGAATATATCTGCAATCTTCTCATGTGTAGGAGGGTACTGCATGTGTACGATTTTCCTCTGCATCATATCTTTGGAATAAGCATATTTCATCTCATCGTATTTCGATCCATCAAGAAACATTGGGTTCTTAAGGAGCTTTGCTCATGACTCTTGGTTATCATCATAGGATCCATCTCATGGTCAAGTAAATCTCTCAGAAGCTTGTGAAGCCACATTTCTTTGCACACTTGATGATTATATACTCTGGTGCCTCTGTGGTACTCAAGGCTACATAGTTTTGTTTCTTGTTGTATTAGGAAACTATGGAAAAATTCACGATAGAACATCATTCAGATGTGATTTTTGGGTTCAATGTACTTCCTTCTCAATCTGAATCGACATATCCTACAAACTCAAGTTTATACTAGAGGCATATCTTAGGCCATATCCAATTGTGCCTCGTATATATCTCAATATATGTTTTGATGTTTGTCTAGTGAGTCTGTATCGGTTGACTCATGAAATGACTAGGCACATTCACTGCATGGGATGAATAAAGTTTGGTGTTGACCAGATACATTAGTGATCCAATGAGCTATGGATCAGTCTCGTCTGAATCATCATCAATATTTTTCTTTAAATCCATCACGATGGATTTTGCATTCTTTCATATTGAACTTCTTTAATATTTTCATTGTATATTTTTTCTTTGACTCAGGAAAATCTTATCGGTCATCTGTCATACTTATTGTCCCAAGAAGTAGTGCATCATACTCAGATTCTTCATCTCGAATTTAGAAACCAAGGATTACTTGTAACAACAACGCTTTTTGAATAAGTCATCAGGATCAAGCTCTCGTCACCAACACTATAATGATATAGGTTTGGATTATCAACACTCTTGTTGAAATCCAAACTTATCAAGAATCTATCTATCTGATATAGTTTCCAACTCATGGATGGAAGTGTATTTGGTTCACTGGACAAAGTGTCTCATCATAGAAAACTCCCTCTGTTTGTGAGAAACCTTTGGATATAGATCTCATTTTTTTTTATTTCTTAACACTTTCATCAGCTGCATGCTTTACCACATGCTTCCCTTTTTGGTCCCTGAATAATATCTTATGCATTATTCTTTTAAGATATACTGGTATTATTCTATTATGCATTTTTCCATACTGGTCGTCTTTTTTTTTCTCTAAGACAAGGATTCTCAGCATCAATGAAGTGGCTTGTGACTGAAGGATAGCTCGGAAATCTCTTTTTCTTTCTTAGAATGTGCCTTGAGAGGCTTGTATGCTTCTCTGCCTCTTGCATAGTGAGTCTAAGTAGGAATTTTATGGCCTACTACAATATCTCTGAACATATCAGCTGTAGAAACTGGATAACCTAGAGTAATTTCTGTCTCCCTCTGAATTTTTGAAGGTATTGTCTCACTGTCAATCTCCATCTAAGATTCTTTGGTTTTTTTTTTTTGAAAAACTGTCTCTTCTTCAAGGACAACCTCTCTACTTGTCTGAATCTATCTCTGACTAGGGATGTCTTTGAATATTCACTGTATCCTTTCTTCCTAAAGGATCTAGCTTGGACTTTTTGAGTATATGAAAATACATCAGACACCCAAATAAACTGAAGTGTTCAATCTCAGGCTTCATTCCAATGAAGACTTCTTCGAGAGTTATGTTTTTCAAAGTCTGGTGAAGACTCTTGTTCTGCACATATACTGTGTCATGCATGCTTCTTCCCATGGAATCCTAGAAGGATTCTGATCATGCTTTGTAGCATTGGTTGTCTCAATGATAGTTCTGTTCTTCTTCTTTCTCAAATGGTTTTGACTCCTTCTGAGTCAAGTGACTCCCTCTGAAGGATAAGCATATTATTTTCTTGTTTGACTTATCTATAACAAGAAAAAAAATAGAACCAACACAAGAATATCTCCTAAGGGAGAATAATGAGTACATCTCTAGAATCAAAACAATTTAAGGAATATTGTCACAACTACAATACTTACTTGTAATGTAGAATTTTTTCAGAAATATATTTTAGAGGAATGACAATTACAACAATCAAACCTGGAGTCTTCTCTTCAAGTGTGTCGTTCCTCTGAATGCACCGAGATCCCTCTGGATCCATGAATTCAACAAAAGGTTCCTTCTTGCTACAATTTCCCTCATGAAAATGATACAATTAATATATACAAATGCATACCTGAAGATGCTGATATGATTTCTCCAATGGCTCTTGGCTAATCTCTATCCTCTGAGATATTTATGAATAAGATAGTCACAATGTCACCTTTTGTCATCTTAGTTATTTTGAAGCTGGCCCTTCCATGTAAGAGCTTGAGTAGGTGATTGGATTCCTTGTCCTGACATCATCTTCCTTCTATTCATTGATAGATTTCTCTGGTAAACCCTTTTGTATTACCCACAATAAGTCTTCCTCTGAAGTCTTGTATTTCAAGAACTTTGAAGTTGCTTGATCCATCAAGCTTATCTTCCATCATAGTTTTTGTTCATCATAATTTTAGATTCTTCACAACCCTTTGTTAACTAGGCTAGAAAACCTAATGGATAGGCTAGGCTATCACTTTTAGGTTTTATTGGACTTATGACTACCAACAATAAGCCTTTGAGAGATAGGAGAACACTGGTGAGCTGAAGAGACCCTTCAATGAGTTTGCAGAAACCCTAATTTTGAAATTTCTGCAGAAATTAGCAAAACCCTAGGGCCAAAATTTCAAAATACTTGGAATGTCACTCTAAGAGTCTCCGAAGATGCGCTGAAAGAGGCCGTAATATTATATGCCAAAAGTATCCCCAATGCCCAAGTATTAAGGGTTGAATCACCACTAAGAAGGAGGTTGTACGGATTTTCTGGAAACCCTAGGAGGGCCATACGGTTCTGCAGAAGAGGAGAGATGGTTGATAAAATTTTGTAGCTTGTGCAATGGGTTATTCAATACCTATGCTCTGAAACCATGTTGATTTTTCATAATCTAGGTTAAGCATGAATTTCAATCCATTTTAGCATTTCACTTAACCATAAACAATAATGTTGCATCAACCAAAATCACAAGAAGAAACACCATGCACAAGAACACAAGAAGTATCCTGGGAAACCCTTCTCAACAAGGGAAGAAAACCCAGTCAAATCCTTTGCTATATTATTCAATAGAAATACCTCCACCAAGATAAACCCTAGCACATAAGGGGGTGCTTCAAACCCTAGAATATATCACCCAATAGAGGTGTGCACCTTTTGCCAAGTAGATGTACTTGCTGAAATTTCCAAACTCACAAGGAAGATATGATTCCACAATGGGGAATCATCCCTTACTTATATTAGACTTGTTCAGCCACAAAGGCATCTATTGGCTCAACAAGGCCAACCTCTCTAAGTCTATTTATAATTTATTAATATTAATATTAATTATCTTTTACATTTATTATTAAACATATTAAGGTGGGGCCGACCTGTACCACATAACAATTAGGGTTACAGGTAGGTCTGACTCTTGAAAAATATATAACAAAGGATTTGATACACCCACTAGTGCTCATCCACTAGGGGCACATCCATAGGGATGTCATAGATTTGATTCAATGCATTACACAGAATAACCAAGTCTTCACACATTCACCTATTCTCATCCACATGTACGTCCACTCTACAGATCTGCTTTCCCATTGCCATCGACAGGAGAATCTTTTGGATTCTTCTCCTCAACTTTGCTTCTCAGAGGAGGCTATCACATCATCTTTATTTTTGTTCACATGACGATGTGCCCAACAATTTTGGGATTTCACACGTTCACCTTATGCTCAACCACAAGCACGTACTAAATCAATAGATCACTTTTCCACCGGATAATCATCTGGATTTCTTCTCACTCTTTGAATGGAGGAGGTAATATCTACATTCCTAAATCTATCTCAGGCATGAACCACATACCCTTCTTAGGGGATTTCTCTCAGGTTTGTAATATGAGGGAAATACTCACATAGCTGCTATGTTCCACATCTCACATGTTTGTAAGCTAGAGGATGTCTCCCATAGCCACATTCATCAACAGATTCCCCCCAGGCGAAGCTGGGTTGCAATCCATGAAGTCCACCCCCCACTTGGTGAAGGGACCGATTGTAATGACTAGGTGAAGAGGGGATGGATGCAAGCGCATTTTTCGAGTGAACACTTGGCATGGTTGACACTTCTTAACTGCTTCAATTCAATCTTTAAAGATAGTAGGCCATAAATGACTGACTTGCAAATTTGTTTGGGCTGTTGTAAGCCCAAATAGATGACCACCACAAGCCCCACTGTGGAAATCGTTTAGGACTGACTCAGCTTCTTTGTGAGTTAAAAAATGATGCAAGATATTGTCTATTCATTGGAGATACAACGTGTCACCGATGATAGTATATTTCTTAGCTTGGTACCTTACACACCCTCGGTCATCTCGTGAGAGATGTTGAGGGAACTTCAAGGTTTGAAGATAGAGAACAATGTCTCCATACCAGGGGTCAGACGATGAGATAAGAAAAATGTGTTCATACTCAAACGAATCAACATGGATAACATCCTCATATAATCGTGGAAAGTCAAATATTAACTCTGCGAAGACTAGCAATTTCTTGGATTTCACAGAAGCAAAATCGATATCAAACTCTTGTAAAATGAAAATCCATTTATTATATTTTCCCCCTATGATACGCGTGGTAAGGACGTATTGAAATGGATTGACATTGACAACCACAATAGTCTTGCAAAGTAATATATAGTGACGCAAACATTGGACTGCATGAATGACAACCAAAGCTGGCTTTTCAACGTGAGAATAATTAAGCTCAGGAACGACTAAGTTTTGACTAAGATAGTAGATGATGTGCTTGCGGAGCTCATCATCCTCCTGAACCAAAACCATACCAATCATATCCTCATACACAACGATATAAAGCAAGTAATCCCTACTGTAGTCAGGAGGCTTCAATAGAGGCACCGATACCAAGGCTTTCTTCAAAGCATCGATGGACTCCTGCGTTCACTCATCCCAAATAAAGGGGTGTCCTTCTTCAAAAGACACATGAAACCCTTATTGATATTGGCATAGTTCACGATAAACCGACGAAGAAATTTATCTTTCCCCTGTAAACCTTGAAGTTGTCTAATAGTGCACGGGGGAGGCAATTGAAGTATTGCCTCAACCTTTAGTGGATCTACCATGATCCCGGTCTCAGAAACTAGAAATCCAAAAAGACAACCAGACTTAATGCAAAATATGCATTTGTGAGGGTTCAACCAGATTCTATAGTAACAAAATATTTCAAATACAAGCCGAAGGTGCATAGCGTGATCCACTCTCTTGCGAGAGTGAGCAGCAAGATCATCAAGGTAAGCTTCGAATATATTCTTAAGAAACAAAAATGTAAAGTTACATTTGGTGATAATGCCTCAAGTAACATACTTGGGAAGGGCACTGTGAGTTTGGGAAAAGACAAAGCTAGAAATGTACTAGTTGTCGATAAACTGAAGCCTAGTTTATTAAGTGTCAGTCAAACCTGTGATCATGGATACTTCTGCATCTTTGATTCCCCAAAATGTGAGATTAGGAGAGAATACATAGGAAAATTAGTTGGTACTGCTCCTAGAACTTATGAAAATGTATATATACTAGATGTAAAATTGAATGACGAGTGTCATATAAATTATTTAGATGAAAGTTGTCTATGGCATAGGAGGTTGGGGCATATTAACTTTGACAATATTGTGAAAATCAACAACCTTGGTGCAGTAAGAAACTTGCCAAAAATCATAAAACCCTCAAATGCTATGTGTCGACACTGTCAACTAGGGAAACAAACTAGGGTAAGGTTCAAAACAAAAGAATATACAACCTCTAAACCTTTAGAGCTTTTTCACACTGACCTATGTGGACCTACGAGAACCAAGAGTTTACAAGGAGACTCTTACTTTATGTTTTTCATTGATGAATTTACTAGAATGAGTTGGATATGTTTTCTAAAAGAAAAATTAGAAGCACTCAACAAATTCAAAGCCTTTAAAACCCTTGTTGAAAATGAAAGAGAGACAAAAATCAAATGTCTTAGATCAGACAATGGTGGTGAATTCACCTCAAAAGAGTTCGATGTATTTTGTGAAACTCATGGAATAAAAAGACAATTCTCTGCTGCTGGAACACCTCAGCAAAATGAGAATGCTGAAAGAAAGAACAAAACAGTTCAGGAGGCTACAAGGACTATGCTCAATGAAGCAAAATTGTCAGATGAATATTGGAGGGAAGATGTAAGCACATCTGTATACATATTGAACAGAGGTCAGCTCAGGGTTAATAGTGATAAAACGCCTTATGAACTATGGTTTGGAAGATCTCCATCAGTGAAATACTTCAAAGTCTTTGGAAGTAAATGCTACATCAAAAGACTAGATGAGAGTCTTGGAAAATTTGATGCCAGATCCGATGAAGGTATTTTTCTTGGATATGATTCAAACAAAAAGGCATACATATGCTACAATATTAGATCACATAATATTATTGAAAGTGCATATGTTAAGGTGGATGATCTAAAAACAATAAGGATAAAAAATCAAGAGACCATATCTAAAAATAAAGATGAAGATGATGATGAGACATTACACACAACTATAAGAAGTAGAAGAGAATGAAAAATAAAGGGAAGAAGATGATATGGATACTAGTGAAAGTGAATAATATAGTCAATATGGAGAGATAAGAGAAGAATTCCCAAGAAGAGATACAAATACACCCTCAAGAATTATTCAAAAAAATCATCCCGAAGGACTGATTATTGGAGATATGAATGATGGAGTGGAAACAAGAAGACAACTACTGTATCAACCAGAATTAGCATTGTTGTCACATATTGAGACAAGTTAAATCAAAGAGGCATGTAAAGACGAGAACTGGGTTAAAGCTATGAGTGAAGAATTGGATCAAATTGAAAGAAATCAAACTTGGGAACTAGTTCTTAGACCAAAATATAAAAATGTCATTGGAACTAAATGGGTATATAAAAATAAAATGAATGAATATGGGCAAGTAATTAGGAACAAATCCAAATTAGTATGCAAACGGTATTCTTAGGTTTAAGGAATAGACTATGAAGAAACATTTTCACCTGTGGCCAGATTAGAGGTAATTAGGATGTTCTTAGCTTTCTCCAGCTACAAAAAGTTTAAAGTGTACCAAATGGATGTCAAATCAACATTTCTCAATGGAAATTTAGAAGAGGAAGTCTATATTGAGCATGTTGGATTACTGAGAGGGGGNGGTGAATTAGTAATAGAGCAATTTAGTCCCTTTTAACCATATAATCCAAGTGCTATATCAATGAAGCATTATTATCCAATAACTGCAGAGTAAATAACCAATGAACAAACGAACAATCATACACATACACAATACACCAGTGTTTTACGTGGAAACCCAAATCGGGAGAAAACCACAGAATGATTTTTCTTATATGTCTTGAAGAATTACATTCATTGGAAGCACCAACTTCCTTTGTTTTCCAGCTACAACTGGAAGGAGGCTCCAACCTCCTAGTTTCTCAGGCTACAACCTGAGGGAAGCTCCAACACCCTAAATCTCTGGCTACAACCAGAAGGAGGCTACAACACCCAATGTTCTCCAACTACAACCGGAAGGTGGTTACAACCACCTGTCCTTGCCCTGTCCTGCCACCCTGAAGTAGAAGTAGAATGATGGAACCACTGTCACACTATCACTGTGAGATATACTGCTATAAACCTGTACCAATAAGACTGAACCATGCATCAACCTGTACCTCAACCTGTAATCAACCTGTACCATAAACAAGTGCATCAACCATGCACCAACCTGTAATCAACCTGTACCATAAACAATTGCATCAACCATGCGCCAACCTGTAATCAACCTGTACCATAAACAAGTGCATCAACCATGCACCAACCTGTAATCAACCTGTACCATAAACAAGTGCATCCAACCATGTACAAAGTATGTTCCAATCATGTGTCAACTACTCATAAACTATGAATCATCAATATTTACCAACATCATCAACTATACACTTCATGTATGTGTCAACTCATCAACTACTTGTCTCAACCATGTAC
>ML781391.1:877121-895599 GCA_009831015.1 Picea engelmannii | reverse complement strand
TTAAACCACTTTGATTACTTTGACCTTTTGGGGCTTCTAGATGACATATGAGGGTCCTCCAACTTCGTAAGGCCATAACTCTCAAACCGTGAGGAGTTATGTGACGTTCTACATACCACTAAAAATGGCATGACATGTAATATTTGTATAGAGTAGTATTATCTGAAAATATATCATAACTCATACCGTTACCCATCAAACAAAATTGGGTCCATTACCCAAACCTGGGGTCTCCAACTTCTCATGGCCATAACTCTCTAACCGTGAGGAATTATGTGACATTCCACATACCACTAGAAATGACATGAAAAGAACTATCCATCTAGGATATTTTTCCTAACAAATTCACTTTCCTTCATCTCATTATTCCACAATTAATCATGGGTTCTCTTACTCCACAAAGCGTCTTCCCGAGAGGGATTTCACCGACCACTTTGGAGTTCATCCATATTTACTTCTTATCAACCATGAAAAAAAAATAATGAGTCATATTTACATCAAACACTATTGGGTCCATAACCCAAACCTTTGTTCTATGGGTCTTTCTTCAAGGGTTGACATCAATGACAACCAACCTTAGTCAACAGAGCAACCATATGGGTTCCAACTAACCAATAAAAGAGACCATGTTTGTAAATTAAAGAAGGCACTCTATGAATTAAAACAAGCACCCAGAGCATGGTATGCAAGGCTAGAATCTTATTTACAAAAACAAGGCCTCAAAAGGGGATCAACAAACAACAATCTTTATTGCAAAATTGATGGTAATAACTTGATCATTGTGGAAGTGTATTTTGATGATATTGTTGATTAAGGTTGGTTGTCATTGATGTCAACCCTTGAAGAAATCCTCACAGCACAAAGGTTTGGGTAATGGACCCAAGATTGTTAGATGTAAATATGACTCATTATTTTCTTGTCATGATTGATAAGAATTAAATATGGATGAACTCCAAAGTGGTCCCCTTATGGTGAAAGCCCTCACAGGAAGACGCTTTATGGAGTAAGAGAACCCATGCTTAATTGTGCAATAATGAAATGAAGGACACTCAATTTTTTAGGTAAACTATCCTAGATGGATATTCCTTGTCATTCCATTTCCGGTGGTATGTGGAACGTCACATAACTCCTCATAGTTAGAGAGTTATCGCCATGAGAAGTTGGAGGCCCCAAGTTTGGGTAATGGACCCAAGTTTGTTTGATGGATAATGGTATGAGTTATGATATATTTTTAGATAATACTATTCTATATGGATAGTACATGTCATTCCATTTCTGGTGGTATGCAGAACATCACATAAATCCTCACGGTTTGAGTTATGGCCTTACAAAGTTGGAGGACCCTCATATGTCATCTAGAAGCCCCAAAAGGTCAAAGTAGTCAAAGTGGTTTAAGAGATTTTAAAAGGTAAATAATAAAGTGAAGTAATGAGTGTATTATAATTCAAATTGAATACAAAATAAATTATTTCAATAATAAATTTAAGGAGAAATTAGAAGTGGGTTAACTCTAAAACAAGGAAAGTGGGGCCAAGTGACTTAGAAGATGTTTTTAAGGAAGCTACTTGGAGAGTATAAATAAGAGGCAAGGCTCTCTCATTTTAAACACACTTGAGCATATTGAATATCTATAGTGTCTGAGGTAACCAAGGATATCTAAGCCAAAATTCTGAGGGAAGGTGAAGAAAAGAAGACCAAAATGCAAGGAAGGATAAATTCTTTTGATGGTGTTTTCTAAGGTATGTTATTTACAGGTCATCTCACCATTTTCACTATAAGGTTTTTTATATAATGATTCATACCATGAAATTTCTATTCCATTGAGAAAACATATCCAAGTATAAGTGGTAAAAAATTCAGCTTGTGGGTCGTTGTATTTTTGGAGTTACACTCCGTGGAAAATAGGGTTTGTGGCTAGTCCTGAAACTAGTCAGAAACAGGTGTTTCGAGAAAAAATGTCATAACTTCTTCATAAAAGATCCAAATTCAGTGAAACACAATGTGTTGGTTAGGGTACAGTCAGTATTATTCTGTGTATCTATTTCAGATTCATGTAACCTGGAGGAATTGCATAAAACACACTGAAGAACATTGTGTATCCGTTTCAGATCTTTATACATTACAGGTACAAAGTTATGATTACTTCAAGTTAGGGTTGTTGACTAATCCAAAACTAGGCATGTGAGACTAAAGAAAAGTTTGATGAAAATGCTAGTCTCTTGTTGTTGAAGTTAAGGAAGGTTTGCAGGAATGTGATCATATAAACCAGGTCTATTACAGAGCTACAAATCAGATTTGGATGATGAAATTGATGAGGGATATTGGTTGAGGTACATGTTGAGTACATGGTTGAGACAAGTAGTTGATGAGTTGGCACATACATGAGGTGTATAATTGATGATGTTGGTACATATTGATGAGTCATATTTGATGAGTAGTTGACACATGATTGGTACATACTTGGTACATGGTTGGATGCACTTATTTATGGTACAGGTTGATTACAGGTTATTTGGTACAAGTTGGTGCATGGTTGATGCACTTGTTTATGGTACAAATTGATTAGAGGTTGAGGTACAGGTTGATGCATGGTTCAGATTTATTGATACAGGTTTACAACGGTATATATCATAGTGACAGGTTGACAATGGCTCCATCATTCTACTTCTACTTCAGGGTGGCGGGACGGGGCAAGCACAGGTGATTGTAGCCTCCTTTTTGTTGTAGCCAGAGAATTGGGGAGTTGGAGCTTCTCTCAGGTTGTAGTCTGAGAAACTAGGGGGTTGGAGCCTCCTTCTAGTTGCAACAGGAAAACAAAGGAAGTTGGTTCTTCCAATGAATGTAATTCTTCAAGACATATAAGAAAAATAATTCTGTGGTTTTCTCCCGATTTGTGTTTCCATGTAAAACACTAGTGTACTGTGTATGTGTATGTTTTTTCATTTGTTCATTGCTTATTTACTCTATAGTTATTGGATGATAATGCTTCATTGATATAACACTTGGATTATATGGTTAAAAATGATTACATTGCTCTATTACCGATTCACCCCCCCTCTTAGTAATCCAACATATATCATATTTGGTAGTAATAATATAAAAATGAGTAAGAACTTTGCTAAGATGATGCAACAAGAATTTGAAATGTCTATGCTTGGAGAACTAAATTCTTTATCCATCAGTCTAAATATGTTAAGGATATGTTTAAGATATTCTAGTTAGAGAATTGCAAACCTGTTAGTACACCTATGACAACTGGATGCAAACTAAGCAAGGATGATGAGTCCAAAGCTATAGATCCAAAACACTACAGATCAATGATTGGTAGTTTTCTCTATGTAACAAAATCCATACCTAATGTCAAGCAAGCTGTTGGGATGGTGGCTAGATTCCAAGAAGAACCAAAGGAGAGTCATGTTCAAGCTGTAAAAAGAATCTTTAGATATTTGAAAGGAACCATAGATCTTGGTTTTTGGTATCCTAGCAAGGACTCATTCACATTAAAAGCCTATTCAGATGCTGATTGAGCAGGAAGTGTAGATGACAGAAAAAGTACGAGTGAAGGGGCATTCTTTTTGGGAGAATCACTGGTTGCTTGGATAAGCAAGAAACAATCCTTAATTTCTCTGTCTAGCACTGAAGTTGAGTATATTGCAGTAGCAGAATGTTGCACACAAGTGGAATGGATGAAACAAACTTTACAAGACATCAAAATAGTATTTGAAGAATCCACAATTATCCACTGTGAAAATACAAGCGCGATAAGTCTCTCTAAGAACCCAATCCAACACTCAAAATTGAAACACATTCCCATAAAGTACCACTATCTAAGAGATCAGGCTGAAAACAAGAACACTAAATTGGAATATGTTCCAACACAAGAACAAGTAGCGGATATTTTTACAAAACCTTTAAACAAATATGTATTTGAATATCTCAGGAAAAAATTGGGAGTAATACTTCTTCCTACCTAAATATCTCAAGAAAATGATGCATCAATTGGAACCTATTGATGGGGATATAACAATCAACGAAAGAAGGTGTCATTCAATTATGACAGAAAAAGGTTGATTGCAGGAGGAGTTACTAGTGGTTAGAAAAGTGTTTATACAGATAGAAGATTGGAGAAGAAACCCTTTGCTATTGATGCCAAAGGGGGAGAGAAACTTCATAAAAGGAAAGCTTCATAAGAGGAAAGCATCATCACAGGGGGAGTTTTGAATATGAAGTTAGTGTGTTGCTCTCAATGACAAAGGGGGAGATTGTTGGAAATATTGTCATTGATGTCAGCAATCTATGTGATGATCTGTTGTTAATGATGGATTACCATAGTTGAGATTGTCATTAATGTCAGCAAGTATATCAGTCAGCAGAATATGTCAAACAATGTGCATATATCTAAAGAGCTAACAAGAAAAGTGAATAATCGAAAGATCAAAGCTCAGATAACACATTGCAAAGAGAGGAAATCTATGACTATTGTTGATCATGATAGGATCAACAATGATTCAATGATCAAAAGCTCTAAAATAAGAACGGATGTAGAGATGTTACCAGGATAAGTGAAAAGACTGAACAGTTGATTAATGCGCAGAAAATGCGAGAAGCCAAAACGGTCGTATGATCAAAGAATTGATGACCCTGATTGTCTCATGTAACGTGATTTATCCCACATTGGAAGCACAAATAAATGCATACAGGTTTATATACACAACTCTCTCCATATCTTATCGACGTGTAGTGCAAAGGTAGGGTGGGGGATCTAGGTGTTTGGACTCCACGAGAAGCTCACCAGCCTGGAGCCCGGGACGACCTGTTAGGCCCCCTACCGTTTGGTCAAAACAACAATATCCGATGGATTTAGAGGACATATGAGGACTGTTAGATCTGGGAGAAGTTGCACAGTGGTTAGCTGTAAGTTCCTTCGGAACTCAGGAATCGAAGGATTTGGAGTGTCAAGGAGTCAAGGATCTCGAACTTGCGAAGTTTGAAATTTCGAAGATATCCTAGCCTTCAGTTGAAAGGAAAACACATGGCACTGGATCAATGAATTCAGGGATTTTTGATTTAGAGAAACATCAACAAGAGTTTTTCGAAATCCTGAAACGCGAAAATGCGAAACACTCAGCCCTAGGTCATAACCCAAGGTCACATGTAAAACAGGTTGTGGAAGAGGAGCTAGAATCTTTAGTCGGGATTTTTCCATTTCGGAGATCGAGAGGTTGGACATAACATACAACAAACAAAACCAAAGGTCGAAGCCCTGAAGTCAAGGAAGCAAGACTTGTTGACAGACCACGTCATCTAGGACACGTGGTATAATCAGATAGTGACAAGTGTCAAAGTAAAATTGGAATTTTAGGCACGTGTATATCGTGAATTTGAATGACACGTGGAAACTATTCGGCACATGCCAAGTCATCATGTGACGTCAGAAAGTTTACGTCACGTCGGGAGTTTCTACTTTAGGAGTTTTACATAGCAAGCAAATACTCTAATATCTCGAAGTCCCGAATGCCAAAATTCTAAAAGGTACACATGTCAATAGATTGATAGCTTCAGAGATTTGACATGCTAGAAGTCACGAAGACCCGAAGGTCAAAGTGCTGAAATTATGTCAGTCATTCATCCCATTAGAAGATCGAATAGTAACCATTGATTTAATAAATCTCTAAAGCACTTGTTTGGCTTAGCATTTGGTTATTGCTGATGGTCATATGATATAATAGTTTTTAAAAGGAAACTTCTATACGTCACTATATTTGGTAAGCCCATGGTTATGTAATGCTCGATCATATGAAATGGCTTGAAGGAAGCGCCTCCATATAATTTGGTCTCTGTGAATATAACAGAGATTAGAGAACACGTAAAAAGGATTAAAATTGATCCATGACTGTGATCAATTTACCTTCATGGTAAAAATAAATAAACAATATTAACTCTAATTAATCAAAGTGTTGCGAGGTTCAAAATGAAGGGACACATATTTTTCACACTCACGCCATTTGAAGAGTATATAAACATGGAAGAGTGTTGAGAAGAAAGTGTCTCTGCAGTCCAAATAAAAAGATCAATAGCTGAAGCAGATTCTAGGAAGAAGTACAAATACCTATGTATTAAGGTTGGTTGGGTGGTGCAAGGGAAGGTTGGTGCCTGCAGAGGGAGTTGGTGCTTCCTTGTTAGTTGTAGATGACTAAATAGGGGGTCGTAGCCTCCTACCAGTTGGTGTTGGTAAACCGGGGTGTGGGTGCATCTTGATCAGTTGGTGTTGATAAAAAAGGAAGTACATCTTCCTTCTATGTAACATGTAAAACAAATTTTGCAGTTAATAGAAAAGTGTTTGTGGTTTTCCCATTTGGGTTCCACGATAAAATATTGTGTTAAGATTATGTTTTCATTAATAAATAAAAAATTGATATAATTGTTGTGTCACTGATTCACCCCCTCCCTCTCAGTGACATGATCTGATCCTTCAACTAGTATCAGAGCGGGTTCCTTCAACATAGTCTAACAAACTTGAAGGTAGATCCTGAAGATGGATCTACAAGAAGGAAGGTCTAACAACAAATCACCATTGTTCAATGGAGAAGGCTATGCTCTGTGGAAAATAAGAATGAAAAAATTCTTGTTGGCTCTTGGTTTTTATATCTTGCAATCTATTGTAGATGGTTACATTGCACCAACTACTCCACCCAAAGACTCCGGAGGAAAGAAAATCTGTAATGATAACTCAAGAGTAATTAATGGAATTCTAGCAGGGTTGAATAACTCTATATGTGTGAAAGTTATGCATTGCAAATTAGCCAAATAAATTTGGGACAAATTGGAGGCTGTATATGAAGGAGATGACAAAGTCAAGGAAGTGAAACTACAAACCTATAGAACTCAATTTGAAAACCTGAAAATGAAAGAAGAAGAAAATATTGCCGAGTACTTTCATAGGGTAGATGAATTGGTCAAGTCAATTAGAGTAGCAGGAGAAGAAGTTACAGATAAAACCATTGTGCAAAAAATACTAAGGTCATTACCAATGAGATATGATGCAAAGATTTCCTATATTGAAGATAGATCCGATCTAATCTCACTCACAGTTGACCAGCTCCATGGAATTTTTACAGCATATGATATGAGAACAAGAAATAATAAATCAAAAAAAGACAAAACAACTTCAAAGCATTCAAGAAAAAGATAAATCAGAAGCAAAAACCTCAATCCGGTCATCATGAAGAATATGATGTGGAAGAAGCCAACTTCATTAGAAAACTTCAGAAAGGAATCAGGGAAGTACAAAGGCAAGATTCCTTTCAAAATTTTTAATTGTGGCAAAGTTGGTCATTTTTAATCCAAGTGTCCCTATCCCAAGGAGGACCCTGAAGATAAAGAAAACAAAAACAAACAATACCAGGAGAAGGAAAAACCTAACTACAAGAAAAATTTCTACAGAGGGAAAAATAATTTCTACTGAAAAGAAGAAGACAACAACTCGTCACAGTCTAGTGACAACGATGAATCTGATGATGATGAAGTGCTTTTCTTAGGTATTGAAGAATCTAATGAGATAAAAAAAATTAAACATGAGAAGGAGTTAGAAGATGAAGCAAAAGTTAATATAGAGAAAGAACTTCTCAGTGCCTTAGATGAATTAAGAAAATACAAAACCAGATGCAGACAGTTGAAAAGTTTTGTAGTTGAACAGAAAGAAAAATATGAACAAGAAGAAAAGGAGATGAAAAAACTTATGAGCAATTTGAAAAAACAAATCTTAGAAGCAAATAAGATTGAAGAAAGTCTGAAAAGTCTCTTGAATAAAAACAAATATCTGTTGAAAGAATGGAGGCAGAAATAGTTCATCTGGAAAAGGAATTGGATGCAAAAATCGTTCAAACAAAATCTGAAAATAGCTCTAAAATAATAGATAATATTATTACAATGCAAAGGGATTCTGGAAATAAAAATGGAATAGGTTATTCTCAAAAGGAAATCCATGTTAACTCAAAATATTATGCAGATGCTCTTCACAGTACATTCAAGAAGAAAAATGAAGAGAAGATAAGTAATGATCAGAACTCCGAAAGATTACCTCCACCCATCAGGAAAGAAGACAAGATAATACCAAAGAAGTTTTACCAAAACAAGTATCCTCACATTTTTCCTGGTTATTTCTTTGCATGCTCTAATTTTGGACACAAAGCTATAAATTGTAGAGCATATAGAAATAAAAATATGAAGATTAAGAACTATATCCTTAAGGGTAAACAAGCAACGAATCGAGTTAAAATTAGAAACTATAAGTCCTTTGCACCTCTACAAGAATGGGACTTACAATGCTTTAGATGTCATAACCATGGACATAAAGCCATTAATTACAGACTAATGGAAGTCTCAGAACAACCCAAGTTCATTAGAGAGCAAAATAAACTTTGGAGAGTAAAAACATCAAAAAGGGAATGTCTTATTGCCCTAAACACTCAAGATAAAAAGGATCTTTGGTATTTTGATAGTGGATGCTCAAAACATATGACAGGTAGCAAGGACAAGTTTTTAGACTTAAAGAAACAAAAAGGTAAAGTTACATTTGGTGATAATGCCTCAAGTAACATACTTGGGAAAGGAATTGTGAGCTTGGGAAAAGACAAAGCTAGAAATGTACTACTTGTCAATAAACTGAAGCCTAGTTTATTAAGTGTCAGTCAAACCTCTAATCATGGATACTTCTGCATCTTTGATTCCCAAAAATGTGAGATTAGGAGAGAAGACACGGGAAAATTAGTTGGAACTGCTCCTAGAACTCCTAAAAATGTATATATACTAGATGTAAAATTGAATGAGGAGTGTCATATAAATTCTATAGATGAAGGTTGGCTATGGCATAGGAGGTTGGGGCATATTAACTTTGCCAATATTGTGAAAGTGAACAACCTTGGTGCAGTAAGAAACTTTCCAAAAATCATAAAATCCTCAAATGCTATGTGTAGACACTGCCAACTAGGGAAACAAACTAGGGTAAGGTTCAAAACAAAAGAATAGACAATCTCTAAAAATTTAGAGCTTGTTCACACTGACCTATGTGGACCTAAGAGAACCAAGAGTTTACAAAGAGAGTCTTACTTTATGTTGTTCATGTTGGAAGATTGGTTGTTGTCATTGATGTCAACCCTAGTCATGGGTTTTGGACCGCAAGATTGATGAAGGTATTTGGACATGAAGGAAAATGCACATGTAGATACAAGAACCATGGATGGATAGTATACATCATGTTGTTTCTGGTGGTATGTGTCACATTACATGGATCCTCATGGTTGAGGAGAAATTAATTTTTGAAGATGACAAAGTGAATTGAAGAAGGAAGTAAATGTAGGCCCTGAAGATAATTAAAGAAAATAATTACAAAATAAGAAATTGCCAGGTCGGCCCTAATGTTAAAAGGAAGTGACATAAATGGTATAAATAAATATAATTATACATTCATTTGATACAAAAGTCAAATTTCAGAGGAAATCAGAAGTAAAGAAGGCCGGATTTAAAGGGAGGATGAAGTCTTTTGGTGATGTGTTCTAAGGTATGTTATTTTCATGTCATCTTACCATTTTCACTATAATTTTTTTTTTAGAACGATTCATATGGTTAAATTGCTATGGCATTGAGACGACATATCAAGTTACCTATGGTAAAAGTTTCAGCTCTTGATTCGCTATAATTATGGAGATACACTCTGTGGGAGATAGGGTTTTTGACCAGTCCTGAAGCTAGTCAATAAACAAGTGTTATGGGTAAAACAATCATACCTTCTTCATATAGAATCCAAATAAAGTGGGAAAAATTGCATTGGTAATATTATGGACGGTATTTTCTTGTTTGCAAGTTTTAGAATCTAATGTTAAATATTGAGCGTGGGGCATTCTGTACAAGTTCAGTCTCCTGAATAAACTAGAATTGAACAAGGTCTACCATTCTCTCTATAAATTCTTTTTGGGGAGGATTCAAGGAGTGAAACTTGGAGAAGTTTCAGAGAATAAATTGAATAATATTATCTATAGGATTAACATATTCCAAGAATTCAATAATTGCAGAAATTGAAGAAGTCTCAGGAAGCATTATCAGGTTCTATGTGATGGTTGGTTGATGGTGATGATTTAATGTGAAGTTTTATTATCTCTCATATATTCTTGGGTGGAAGGAAGGGACAAGGATGGAGAGTTCAAATCTCTCTTGATATTGGAGGATTGTATCTTCCTCTTGGAGGTTTATCCCTCTCTTTACATTTGGAAGCTGTAGCTATCTTTGGAAGTCATTACTTCCCTTGAATAATAACTATTGATTATTTCTCATATATTATGCATGGTGTATTGGTGTAACTCTTATACTATTGTTCATTGCTCATTGGATATAATTGAATGGTTTAATTATAAGTTTAAAAAGGTTTTAAATTGTACTTGATACTGATTCACCCCCCTCTCAGTATCGACAATTTTTATCAGAGCAGGTTACCTTCAGTACAATTTAACCACTGGAAGGAAGATCCTATGTAGAAATGGAAGATGAAATTCCAAATGGGATTCCACCATTTGATGGAACCAATTTTGAATACTGGAGTAATAGAATGGAAACTTACTTGAAAGTGCTTGGGGCAGATGTTTGGTTCTCATTTGCTTCGGGATACAATTCTTTGAAGAAACCAAAGACTGCATCTTAGAAGGAAGCAAAAAGGAACAACAAATTGACAATAGATACCATCCTGGATGGATTGATAGATTCAATAAAATCCAAGGTGGGATCATGTGCATCAACAAAAGGGATTTGGGACAAGCTACAAGACCTTTATGCAAGGGAAGAAGCAGAAGAAAAATAAGAAGTTGAAGCAAATTACAACATCTCAGATTTCAAAGAAGAAAATAGAGGTCAGTTCTTTTGCTTTAATTGTGAAGGAGTAGGACATGTTGAATTTGAATGTCCTCATCCAAGGATCAAAAGAGATGACACTAAAGAAGAAAATTCCAATGAAGAAGAAGAAAATCATGAAGCAGAAATGATTCAACAAGAAGATGAGAATCTTAAAAAATTGAAGCATGTTGAGATTGAAAATAGCAAGCTCAAAGACATGCATAGAAAAATAAGAAGTGAATTGGGTAGTTATGAAAAGACAGTTGTAAGCTTGAAGAAACAATTAGAAGACTTTGAGAAACTAAGAGAAGAAACCATTTCCTTGAAAACTCTACTCGAAGAAGCAAGAAGAATAAGAGAAGTAAAGAAGGTCCAAATGATAAAGAAAGAAGAATATTGTGAGAAACTTTAAAAATAAGTTGTCTCATTGAGGAAGAGCTTAAGAAACTCTCTAGTGCCAAAATACTTAACACATCTTGGATGGATGGGTGAAACTTCATACAAAGAATATGCAAATACCAACAAGAAGGTTGAAGAAAGAGCTACACAGACAATTGATGAGAAGTGGACCAGGATACCAGAAAGAAGGAATGATTACAAAAGAGATGAATATCCAAGAAGACATCCTACCTTCAAGAATCAAAGAAGCTTCAATCAGTATGAAGGAAACTATAGAAGATTAGATCATGAACCCAGATGGAATACTTCAAAAACAAGGCCACTTACTCCAAGGTATCAAATTTTTTTTCTTGGTCATTGTTATCCTTGCAAAAGTTTTGGACATAAGACAATTAATTGTAGAATAAATGAAAGGAACAAATACGCAAGAAACATGAATGGTGTAAATAGAATATATGGAAATAATCGTGGATTTGTCAACAAAAGTTATAATTCATTTTCCCCATTGATGGACAAAAATATTGTATGCTTAATTATCTTGTACACAAAGAACAAGATTGCAGATATATGAATGAAGATGTTTCTATGCCAACCACAATATGGAGAAGGAAAGAGATTCCAAACAATGAATATTGTCGAACATAATTAACTGCCGAAGAATGCAAATAAGAAGATGAATGGTATATAGACAGTGGATGTTCTTCACACATGACCGGGGATCAAGACAAATTCATCAGCTTGAAGATAAAGGGTGGCAATGTTGCATTTGGAGATGACTCATCTACCAAAATACTTGGAGAAGGTGTAGTAGAACTTGGAAGAAAAAATGTAAAAACAAAGAATGTCCTATTGGTTGAAGACTTGAAGCATAATCTACTCAGTGTTAGTAAAATGTGTGATTAAGGATACACTCTTATGTTTGACTCCCGAAAATGTAAAATCAGAGAAAATAACTTAGGAAGATTGGTTGCAAATGCAACAAGAAGACCGAACAACATATACATCCTAGACATGAAGAAGAGAGAGAAGACAGAAGCCACACAAAATGATTCCAAGGAAGAAAAAGTATCAAAGACCAAAAATAAGGATGAAGTATTATTGAGTGCCACATGTTCAGGGGGAGCAACCCCAAAGAAGAATGCTACCTTTTGCCATTAAACTCAGGGGGAGAATCCCTACCCTTTGCCATTGATGTCAAAGGGGGAGAGAAATTGGGATCATGATGATGGGGGAGCATGAGTGTTTCCATCAATGACAAAGGGGGATATCGTTGGAAGATTGGTTGTTGTCATTGATGTCAGCCCTAGTCATAGGTTTTGGACCGCAATATTGATGAAGGTATTTGGAAATGAAGGAAAATGCACATATAGATAGAAGACCCATGTATGAATAGTATACATCATGTTGTTTATGGTGGTATGTGGCACATCACGTAGATCCTCATGGTTGAGGAGAAATGAATTTTTGAAGATGACAAAGTGAATTGAAGAAGGAAGTACATGTAGGCCCTGAAGATAATTAAAGAAAAGAATTACAAAATAAGAAATTGTCAGGTCTGCCCTAATGTTAAAAGGAAGTGACATAAATGGTATAAATAAATATCATTACACATTCATTTGATACAAAAGTCGAATTTCAGAGGAAATCAGAAGTAAAGAAGGCCAGATTTCAAGGGAGGATGAAGTCTTTTGGTGATGTGTTCTAAGGTATGTTATTGTCAAGTCATCTTACCATTTTCGCTATAAATTTTTTTTTAGAATGATTAAGATGGTGAAATTTCTATGATATTGAGAAGACATATCAAGTTACTTGTGGTAAAAGTTTCATCTCTTGATTCACTATAATTATGGAGATACACTTTGTGAAAGATAGGATTTTTGACCAGTCCTGAAGCTAGTCAATAAATAGGTGTTCCGGGTAAAACAGTCATAACGTATTCATAGAGAATCCAAGTGAAGTGGGACAAATTGAATTGGAAAGAGTACAGACTTCAGTTTCATATATGCGAGTTTCAGAATCTGATGTTCAATATTGAGTGTGGGGCATTCTGTACAAGTTCAGTCTCCCGAATAAACCAGAATTGAACAAGGTCTATCATTCTCTCTATAACTTCTTTTTGGGGAGGATTCAAGGAGTGAAACTTGGAGAAGTTTCAGAGAATAAATTGATTAATATTATCTATAGGATCAGAGTATTCCAAGAATTCAAGAATTGCATAAATTGAAGAAGTCTTAGGAAGCATTATCAGGTTCTATGTGATGGTTGGTTGATGGTGATGATTTAATGTGAAGTTTTATTATCTCTCATATATTCTTGGGTTGAAGGAAGGGGAAAGGATGGAGAGTTCTACTCTCTATTGATATTGGAGGATTGTATCTTCCGCTTGGAGGTTTATCTCTCCCTTTATATTTGGAAGTTGTAGCTACCTTTGGAAGTCATTACTTCCCTTGAACACTAACTATTGATTATTTATCATATATTGTGCATGGTGTATTGTGGTGTATTGGTGTAACTCTTATACTATTGTTCATTTCTCATTGGATATAATTGAAAGGTTTAAGTATAAGTTGAAAAAGGTTTTAAATTGTACTTGATACTGATTCACCCCCCTATTAGTATCAACAATTGTTATCAAAGCAGGTTACCTTCAGTACAGTTTAACCACTGGAAGGAAGATCCTATGTAGAAATGGAAGACAACATTCCAAATGGGATTCCACCATTTAATGGAACAAATTTTGAATACTGGAGTAATAGAATGGAGACTTACTTGAAATCTCTTGGGGCAGATGTTTGGTTCTCAGTTGCTTCAGGATATAATGCTTTGAAGAAACCAAAGACTACAGCTTAGAAGGAAGCAAAAAGGAACAAAAAATTGGCAATAGATACCATCCTGGATGGATTGACAGATTCAGTAAAATCCAAGGCGGGATCATGTGCATCAGCAAAGGAGCTTTGGGGCAAGATACAAGACCTTTATGCAAGGGAAGAATCATAAGTAGAAGAAGAAGAAGTTGAAGCAAATTACAACATATCAGATTTCAAAGAAGAAAATAGAGGTTAGTTCTTTCGCTTTAATTGTGAAGGAGTAGGACATGTTGAATTTGAATGTCCTCATCCAAGGATTGAAAGATATGACACTAAAGAATAAAATTCCAATGAAGAATAAGAAAATCATGAAGCAAAAATGAATCAACAAGAAGATGAGAATCTTAAAAAATTGAAGCATGTTGAGATTGAAAATAGCAAGCTCAAAGACACGCGTAGAAAACTAAGAAGTGAGTTGGGTAGTTATGAAAATACAATTGTAAGCTTGAAGAAACAATTAGAAGACTTTGAGAAGCTAAGAGAAGAAACCATTTCCTTGAAAATTCTACTCGAAGAAGCAAGAAGAATAGGAGAGGTAAAGAAGGTCCAAATGATGAAGAAAGAAGAATATTGTGAGAAACTTGAACAAGAAGTTGTCTCATTGAGGAAGAGCTTAAGAAACTCTCAAGTGCCAAAAGACTTAAAACATCTTGGATGGATGGGTGAAACTTCATACAAAGAATATGCAAATACCAACAAGAAGGTTGAAGAAAGAGATACATTGACAATTGATGAGAAGTGGACCAGGATACCAGAAAGAAGGAGTGATTACAAAAGAGAATATCAAGAAGACCTCCTACCTTTAGGAATCAAAGAAGCTTCAATTAGTATGAAGGAAACTACAGAAGAGTAGATCATGAACCCAGATGGACTACATCACAAAGAAGGCCACTTACTCCAAGGTATCAAAATTTCTTTCTTGGTCATTGTTATACTTGCAAAATTTTTGGACATAAGGCAATTAATTGCAGAATCAATGAAAGGAACAAATACACAAGAAACATGAATGGTGTAAATATAATATATGGAAATAATTGTGGATTTGTCAACAAAAGTTATAATTCATTTTCCCCATTGATGGAAAAAAATATTTTATGCTTCAAATGTAATTATCTTGGACACAAAGCACAAGATTGCAGATATATGAATGAAGATGTTTCTATGCCAACCACAATATGGAGAAGGAAAGAGATTCCAAACAATGAAGATTGTCGAATAGCATTAACCACTGAAGACTGTAAAGAATAATATGAATGGTATATATACAGTGGATGTTCTTCACACATGACCGAGGATCAATACAAATTCATCAGCTTGAAGAGAAATTGTGGCAATGTTGCATTTGGAGATGACTCATCTGCCAAAATACTCAGAGAAGGTGTAGTAGAACTTGGAAGAAAAATGTAAAAGAAAAGAATGTCCTATTGGTTCAAGACTTGAAGCATAATCTATTCAGTGTTAGTAAAATGTGTGATCAAGGATACACTCTTACGTTTGACTCCCGAAAATGTAAAATCAGAGAAAATAACTCAGGAATATTGGTTGCAAATGCAACAAGAATTCCGAAGAACATATACATCCTAGACATGAAGAAGAGAGAGAAGAATAAAGCCACACAAAATGATTCCAAGGAATAAAAAGTCCCAAATACCAAAAATAAGGATGAAGTATTATTGAGTGCCACATGTTCAGGGGGAGTAGCCCCAAAGAAGAAGACTACCTTTTTCCATTAAAATTAGGGGGAGAATCCCTACCCTTTGCCATTGATGTCAAAGGGAGAGATAAATTGGGATCATGATGATAGGGGGAGCATGATTGTTTCCATCAATGACATAGGGGGATATTGTTGGAATATTGGTTGTTGTCATTGATGTCAACCCTAGTCATGGGTTTTGGACCACAAGATTGATGAAGTTATTTGGACATGAAGGAAAATGCACATGCAGATACAAGAACCATGGATGGATAGTATACATCATTTTGTTTCCGGTGGTATGTGGCATGTCACGTGGATTCTCATGGTTGAGGAGAAATGAATTTTTGAAGATGACAAAGTGAATTGAAGAAGGAAGTACATGTAGGCCCTGAAGATAATTAAAGAAAAGAATTACAAAATAAGAAATTGTCAGGTCGACCCTAATGTTAAAAGGAAGTGACATAAATGGTATAAATAAATATCATTATACATTCAATTGATACAAAAGTCAAATTTCATAGGAAATTAGAAGTAAAGAAGGCCGGATTTCAAGGGAGAATGAAATCTTTTGGTGATGTGTTCTAAAGTATGTTATTTTCAGGTCATCTTACCATTTTCGTTATAACTTTTTTTTTAGAACATTTAAGATGGTTAAATTTCTATGGAATTGAGAAGACATATCAAGGTACCTATGGTAAAAGTATCAGCTCTTGATTCACTATAATTATGGAGATACACTCTGTGGAAGATAAGGTTTTTGACCAGTCTTGAAGCTAGTCAATAAACAGGTGTTTCGGGTAAAACAGTCATAATTTCTTCATAGAGAATCCACAAGAAGTGGGACAAATTGAATTGGAAATATTACGGACTATGGTTTCTTGTGTGTGAGTTTCATAATTTGATGTTAAATATTGAGCATGGGGCATTCTGTACAAGTTCAGTCTGCTGAATAAACCAGAATTGAACAAGGTCTACCATTCTCTCTATAACTTCTTTTTGGGGAGGATTCAAGGAGTGAAACTTGGAGAAGTTTCAGAGAATAAATTGAGTAATATTATCTAAAGGATTAGAGTATTCCAAGAATTCAATAATTATAGAAATTGAAGAAGTCTCAGGAAGCATTATCAGGTTCTATGTGATGGTTGGTTGATGGTGATGAGTTAATGTGAAGTTTTATTATCTCTCATATATTCTTGGGTGGAAGGAAGGGGCAAGGATGGAGAGTTCAAATCTCTCTTGATATTGGATGATTGTATCTTCCTCTTGGAGGTTTATCCCTCCCTTTACATTTGGAAGCTGTAGCTACCTTTGGAAGTTATTACTTCCCTTGAACAATAACTATTGATTATTTCTCATATATTGTGCGTGGTGTATTGTGGTGTATCAGTGCAACTCTTATACTATCATTCATTTCTCATTGGATATAATTGAATGGTTTAAGTATAAGTTGAAAAATGTTTTAAATTTTACTTGATACTGATTCACCCCCCTCTCAGTATCAACAATTGTTATTAGAGCAGGTTACCTTTAGTACAGTTTAACCACTGGAAGGAAGATCCTATGCAGAAATGGAAGACAAAATTCCAAATGGGATTCCACCATTTGATGGAACCAATTTTGAATACTGGAGTATAGAATGGAAACTTACTTGAAAGTGCTTGGGGAATATGTTTGGTTGTTAGTTTCTTTAAGATACAATGCTTTTAAGAAACCAAAGACTGCAGCTCAGAAGGAAGCAAAAAGGAACAACAAATTGACAATAGATACCATCCTGGATGGATTGACAGATTTAGTAAAATCCAAGGTGGGATCATGTGCATTAGAAAAAGAGCTTTGGGACAAGCTACAAGACCTTTATGCAAGGGAAGAAGCAGAAGAAGAAGAAGAAGAAGAAGAAGAAGAAGAAGAAGTTGAAGCAAATTACAATATATCAGATTTCAAAGAAGAAAATAGAGGTCAGTTCTTTTGCTTTAATTGTGAAGGAGTAACACATGTTGAATTTGAATGTTCTCATCCAAGGATTGAAATATATGACACTAAAGAAGAAAATTCCAATGAAGAAGAAGAAAATCATGAAGCAACAATGATTCAACAAGAAGATGAGAATCTTAAAAAATTGAAGCATGTTGAGATTGAAAATAGCAAGCTCAAAGACACGCATAGAAAACTAAGAAGTGAATTGGGTAGTTATGAAAAGACAGTTGTAAGCTTGAAGAAACAATTAGAAGACTTTGATAAACTAAGAGAAGAAACCATTTCCTTGAAAATTCTACTCGAAGAAGCAAGGAGAATAGGAGAAGTAAATAATGTCCAAATGATGAAGAAAGAAGAATATTGTGAGAAACTTGAACAAGAAGTTGTCTCATTGAGGAAGAGCTTAAGAAAATATCAAGTGCCAAAAGACTTAACACATCTTGGTTGGATGGGTGAAACTTCATACAAATAAGATGCAAATACCAACAAGAAGGTTGAATAAAGAGATACACAAACAGTTGATGAGAAGTGGACCAAGATACCAGAAAGAAGGAATGATTACAAAAGAGATGAATATCCAAGAAGACCTCCTACCTTCAAGAATCAAAGAAGCTTCAATCAGTATGAAGGAAACTATAGAAGAGTAGATCATGAACCCAGA
>ML781391.1:835804-857036 GCA_009831015.1 Picea engelmannii | reverse complement strand
ACTTATTTGATCGTAAGGCAATCTTCTACAGGACAAAGAATCAATATCAATTCACTAAAGCAGGTCATGATTATGTGGTTCATGCTCATCGTGTTAAAGCAAATAAAACACTTCAAACAATGGAACAATTAACGAATGCAGTGAAAGCATGCAACAAATCAATAATTGTTTCAAATGAAGTAATTGATCTTAAGCAAGAACAAGACATGGTTGTTGAATGGAAAATCAATCATAAGTTGCTTCAAGATAAGCTCATGTTGTGCAGATATCTAAAGTATATCGGTTCATTTGCAGTCATCTTTTTGATGCTGTCATTAGCAATGTTTTCTACATGGATGGTAGTGGCTTCAGTAAGATGTAACAGGGTTCAAATGGCTAACAATATACTGTCAGTTGTCATGATTGTGTTACAGTTGATCTTGATGAGACAGGTGCACGGGACAGAGTTCAGAGACAGAGAGCAAGCCGGGTGGCCTATCCTGAGCTTGTTGACTGGTCAATAACCTTTTGGGGACCAAAAGGTCTTATTGTGGGGAGGTGTGATCCGAAATCGGATCCAGAAGCCTGATAGGGCTTGAAAAATGCTAAAAAATGAAAGTGCTCAAAATCCTATGAAACCAATGCCATTGCGTCCGTCTCATCTTCCTGATTCCGACGGTATATTTACTTTGTCAAACGAGCTCCGTATGCGAAAGTTATCACGTTCTGATCGGAAGCCCAAACAAGTAAAAAGTCAAAGGTCAACTGGTCAAAAAGTCAATGCTGATGTCAGCATGCTGACTGTGTAGGAGATGACGTGGCACTCTCTGGCTGATGGTGATTGGGCAGGTTCAGTGACAAGGTAGACATGTGGCAGGCAACTGGACCAGTCAATAGCTGACAAGTGGCATTAATCCGTCAAATGGGGAGATGCCACATGGCCCAGTCATGGGCATCCACGTGGCACCCAGTCATCAGTTGAAGTGGCATGTTTCAAAAATTGTTTTTGGGGTCCATGGGATTTGAACCCATGACCACCACCAAGCCCAACACCTTAAGAAATGGTCTTTTGCCAATACACCAAATTAATGTTATGTTATAAAAACCCATATTATAAACTATATAGCATGGTATTATGGCGCATAAAGGAGGGGGCTGGGGGATAAGCCCCAACCCATGGTCATTTGCTTTGTCATATGACCATTTCATATATATGTATGCACGCAAGTTGGTGCGTGGTCATATCTGTTTGCCATAGGACCAGGTGTTAACGCAGTTTGGGGCCAGCGCTTAGCCCTTTTGGCTAGCACTTGGCCATATTAACAAACATATGAACTTAACTTATGGGTGCGCGCCTAGGGAGAAGGGGCTAAGCCCATTTTTATAACTATAAAGTGGGTTTTGTAACTAATTTTTGGGTTTTATGGTTAATTAACCCATTTTTAATGTATTTTCTCCATTTTTGGGAGTTATTGGGTAGTTTTGGAGCCTACTTTTTGGGAGGGAGTTGGAGATGAGTAACCAACTTCCCAGCTATATAACCCAGGCCTGTTTGAGGCCAATGGAGGGCATTCAGAGCAGAATAATGCTAAGGAGAAGCCAAGCCAAAGCCATTTTGAGGCAAAGAATCTTTTGAGGAGGAGACGCTGTCGGACCATTTCTGGGAGCTCCGGACGTCCGTTTTGCGTGCTGTTTTCTTTGCATGGTTCTAGAGATCTGGAAGAACATGAAAAGATCAGTATTGTAGCCATTTGGAATTTAATAAATGTACTTTTGAGCTTTTGAGAAGAAATAAAGAAGCCTCCCCCACAGAGAAAAAGGCTCGGAGACGTAGGCAAAGTTGTGCCGAACTCCGTTATCAATCTGCGTGTTATGGTTTGCTGTCTATTATTTCATTTCAGATCTGCATATGTGTATATGGCTGTCATGATTCCTCTTCTTTCCTCATTCTTCACTAAGTTTTCTCAAATGGTTAATTAACGCATGCAAAATTAAAACTCAACCAAAAGTCATTAAAAGATCCTACAGATCAGTCTCGTGAACTCCTTTAACACATGGGTGTCAAATTATGTGTGAGTTTTAATTACATTCTCGATTGATTAAGTAGATATTTAATTACACATATGCACATAAGTATGACAATTTGCTCACGTTCATCTGCATTGTTAAGAAATTATTTGCTCATTTTCACATGCAATTAATCGTCAGTAAAAGATCATCGTCGTATATTTTTGTAGAGAAAGTTCTCACAAAAAATCTCGGATCAAGTGGTATCAGAGAAGGTCTGACCAATTTTGCAGATTGTGAATAATCATGGGCAGTAAGATCATGGACCATACAAGTTGCTTGGTTGCAATCCAAGAAGAAGACAACATTGAAGGTGGAATTCACCGATTTTTGAGTACTTGTTGGTAAAATTTAGATTTCTCTTTTAATATTATCCATTTTTAACAATTTCAGTTGCGTTGGAAACTAGATTCCAAGACACACCAAAGGGGATTTTTTTTCTTCTTAATATCCATATCTATTCTTAAGATATATATCCCATAAGAACCAGATTTTTTACAATCACAATATATGCAGTCACTAAAATGTAGATTGCGTGCAACATACACAATGGATTTGAGCAAATGATATGGCATTGGAAAGTTCTTTTAGAGGCAGATAAAATCACTCTCATTATTGATTTTTCAAATCAATATTTAAAGATAAAATGTTGTTGATACAATTCACCCAAAAATGGGAAAACATACGTTAAAAATGAAAAAAATGATTTTTCTCTGAGTAGAAGCTTTTGTTTTCTGAGATAGAGGTTGCAAATAGAAATCCTAGGTGATTACACAAATGGGTATCTTTTTTATTATTATTAACATCCTGAATTGTGAACTCAAACTGAAGCAAATCGCCCCAAAAATAATTAAATCACGGTTGTACGAAATGAAAACTTCAGATAGATGTTACAAACTCTAAAATGTGTTTCATAGGGAATATGATAGCTCATTCTGAAGGATTCTCTATTATGTCAAATGGCTATTTTACAGAATTTGATTTCGTTGCCTAGTTTATGAGATATCGTTGTTTGAAGTCACACAGTTTTGCAGACAATACACTTGCGTGCCCCTTGTGTTTCAGGAAGCATTTTCTTACTCTACGAGTTAAAGAGATCAAGTATTTTATATCAAAAGAAATATCTCTTCGAAATCTCAAACAGGGCCTCAAAAAAATTGATTTCATTCCTTGTAACAAAAAGTTATGAAAAAAATTGCAGTTATGGTGCACAATGCTTGATTGTTTACACAAGACACAGGGCTGTATATTTTATTGCAGAATGAAGTCACAGATTAGGAATTGATCCAAGAACAAGTTGGAATATGGTCAAAGTTTTTAATACATTTTTTTTCTTTAAAATGATGCATTTGGTAACAAGGGGTATTTATCTTGAGAGGTTTTGAGAGTGAGAGACATCATGTTTGTTTTCCTAAAGCTTCTTTGGCAGTATTGAAAGACCATTATTGGTGTAAGAAAATATTTGTAATCACTGCAATATTTTTAATCCATGTATGTTGCATGTAATCCCTCAAGAAGGAGGAACTTATAATTGTGAATCATTCAAAACCATCTTGTTGTTTCCTTGGACCACCCTGAAATTGAATAAGGGGGTCTACAGGACAATTTCATTTGAGTGTGATTCAAGTCATTCAGAGTGACTATTCAAAGGGTTGATTAACATATTTACATTATATTCTCCCATATTCTCCATTTACCATTTGAAAGTGTAGATTTGGAGGCATTTGCAGAAGACAACCATGGGAAAAGGATTGAAGCGAGCGAGACTTCAAGAGTTGGAAGAAATCAACCAATGCATTCAAGTGGAGAATGCAGAGCTCAGAAGGATTCTACAAGTTTTAGAGGATGAGACACATAAATTGAGACTCATGTTAGAGAATATTGTGGAGGAACAAGTTGGATAATGTTCCACTATAGAGAAGGCATAAAGTCCCTCCAAGATTAGGCCAACTTGTGGGCATGAAATGTATATTAGTTATGGTGCTTGTCATGAAAGTGTTGATGGTTGCACATATTGTTAGATAATAGAGGATGCTCTCTAGACACTAAATAACCAAGGTGGTTTCCTAGAAGCTTCATCCTCATACAAACCAAGACAAAATGAACAGTTGGTCAAAATTCAGGAAGATGGTCAAGTGTCACACACAAGACTAGAGGTAAAAAACTCTCCATGTTCAAATCCTTCTCTTATTAATGATGATGCTTCTTTTGGAGTTTTTGAAAGGCACACCAAAGGAATTGGCTTGAAGTTTTAGAGGAAGATGGGGTATAAAGGAGGATGTCTTGGTATTAATGGCCAAGGAATCATTCAACCACTAGAGGTTGTAGGAAGGCCCCCGTTTGCAGGATTGGGGTATGTTGAAGGAGAATGATCAAAAGTAGAAGAAGCAGGTAATTCTTCAAGCAAAAAGATTGAATCATCACCAACACCATATAATAAAAGCACTGGCACATTACTTTATGAAAGTGATAGATATAGCAAGAGATTCCAAAGGAAATCAAAGTCTCCTCGAAAAATCTTGGGACAAAAAGAGTGTTGCAAAGTGCCAGAAGAGAAAAATTCCTTACAGTGAAGGAAAGACGGGCATGAAGTCACACAACTATTGCACTCACTGCAATATGAGAGGAAATTGGATCGAGAAATGTTGGAAGCTCCATCCCAAACTTGTTCTAAGGAGGGACAAACAAGTTATGTAGGATGTATGACTTGTGTGCATGTAGACTGAGGTGCTAGAGCAGGGAGAGGCCTCGAAAGCCTATTACGGAGTATGGTCGAGTTTACAATCAAATTTCACGATTTTCCAATCCGGATCCAATGGTGCAGATCTTTCAGTGGTATGAGCAGTGAAATTTGAGAGCTATGGCCGAGCCCATGACTACTTGGCACACTTTACGAGGAAGAGTTGCACTCTTCATAATATAGCCAAGTTTACAATCAAAAGTTGTGGAATGATGAGACAAACTTGTTGGTGCTATGTATGCTGAGTTTTGAGCCACAAATTTAGTGCCTTTGTGCAAAAAACAATGTAAGTCTCGTTAAATTAATTGTTTTTTTTTTCCTCTTTTTGAGAATTGTAAGAGGATAAAAATGTACTTGCATATGTTTGTGGTTTTGATGCTGCAGCAAGGCAACAAGATATGAAATTTGCAGGGAAGTTTTGTCTATTCCTAAAGTTAGATCATGGAAAACAAGGGAGATGGATATTTCCCCTGGAACATATTATGTTGCAGTGGTTTGAGACCATGATGTCTAACCATTAATGCCTCTTGAAGGCATTTTCATTATTTATTATGTTGCACATGTTTGTAATGGGGTGGTTTTAAAACCATGAGAATTCACCACTAGTGCACCTTGATGTTAATGTTGCCTAGAAATTGATGTAAAAGGTTGTGATTAGCCACTCATAAGTGATGATGAGAGTGAAGGCATTATTTTTTTGACTAAGCCTTGTTGGAAACATTGTAATGGGTCTTGTAGCCACTGTTGAGTGAGAGACATTATTTTTGTCTAAGGTCTATTTTGGCAATCATTGTAAACTTGTCCATGAGTGTTTTATAAACTCTTGGAAAGTATGGTACTGCTTTGAAGTTTTCAAAATGGTGATCATATATTATCAACTACATATTTGCATTGATGCAAGTGTTGGCATTGACATCTTCATTCTGAAGTGAAAAGGTGAAGGAGAAGAAGGGTGTGGATTTTCATAGACATTTGTTATGCAGATCAAGGAATCAACTACAGATTTGCATTGATGCAAGTGTTGGCATCAACATCCTCATTCTGAAGTACAAAGGTGAAGGAGAAGAAGGGTGTGGATTTTCATATAATTTTTTTATGTAGATCGAGTAGTAGGGAAGTGCATCATGGAGAGTAAGACTCTTCCTAGAAGCTAGTAAAGGTAGCTGCAGAAATTCAAGTTACAATTTCTCTCTATACTTTTGGAGGACCAAAAGTGTTTTTTGTGGGGAGGTATGATCTAGGAGGATCTCCACATAGGGAATTATTACTTTGCACACCATGGAGAAGATCATTAAAATGTTGATTGATGATGGGTGACAATGAATTATTAATGCTCATTCAAATTGTAAAAATGATTAATACTTTTTGGAGCATATTGTGCTCATGTATTTTTCATTTAATTTGTAAAAAGAAAATTAAATTAAGTGTGAGAATACATTTCACAATTAGTTTCCTAGTTTCAAGGGGAAGTTGAGAGTCTCATGAGTTGTTTTGAGATTCTTCCTCATTATATCCCAAGAATTTTCCTAGTATCAAGGAGAGGGTAAGAGTCTCATAGGTTGGTTTGAGATTCTTTCTCATTTTGTCCTTGAGTTGTTATTAGATCCTAAATTTGTGGATCTTGTCTCCTTTAATTATGGAGAGAAGGAAACTATATAAACTCCTTATGTAAGCTCTGGGGAGGAGGACCCTTTTGAGGGAGCTTGGGAGAGTTCTAGGGAGTTGGGAGAGAGAACTCAAGAGAGTTTGGAAGAAAGAAATTTAGTCATTCTGGTGTCTAAAGAAATGTCACTTATGTGATAGCCTTAAGTTCTCTTTGTATAAGAGAAGGTTTCTCTGGGTTTTTATCCCTTTATGGAGCATGTGCCACATTTTTTGAGAAGGTTTCAACCCTGCTATAGGAAGGATAATAAAGTGATTCATAATCCAAGAAGATTTGGAGATGTATCCAGAAGAGTCTGGTGAACTCCGTTAACACACGGGTGTCAAATTATATGTGTGAGTTTTGATTGCATTATCGCTTGATTAAGTATATATTTAATTATACATATGCACATAATTATGACCATTTTCTCACATTCATATGCATTGGTAAGAAATTATTTTCTCATGTTCACATGTAATTAATTGTAAGTAAAAGATCCTCATCGTAGATTTTTGTAGAGAAAGTTCTCATAGAAAATCTCGGATCAAATGTTGTCAACAGATCGATAAAAAATATGCTTCTTCTTCAAGGGAAAGTTGAACAATCGATCTTATCAAGAGAAGGGACATCGATGGTAGATCCAAGAGCGTTATTAACAGAGTTGGGCTCTTCATGAGATGTCATTGTAGTCCATGGATCTCTAAATTGATCACATCTTCATCATGACTTCTCCACACTGGAAGTTATCCTCACCTTGGCATCACATGAAAATGTTTTCTCTCACAACGATATCTCAATGAAACAAAGAATCACTCACAATCTATTCGCTTTTACACACAACTAATTATTGCACACACAAAATATTCTACTCTCACATTTTTATGATATTCATGGACCCTCCCACATTTAATATGGTAGTAACTACTCAGTAATTACCCCCCCCCCCATAAGGATGAACATGCAGTAATTACTCCCACATTTAATATGGTAGTATGGTAGGTAAGATTCTAGATAGTCGACTGACTGGCCAACTGTGTATAACAATTGAGAAACTTTCTATTCTAGAGATTTCGTATCTAGATCTTTCATGGGTATTTGCATAGATATTTCCCGAGGAATATCTAGATACTTCCTTGTTGTATTTATACATGTTCTTGGTTCATTAGAGTAAGCCATAAAAAATTTACGTGTTGAGTTTGAGTTGTAGCTCTCAGTGTAACTCTGTATTTTGAGTGTGTGATACAAATGTATCTATTCAATCTTTCATATTGGTATAAGAGAAGGACTAGGATAAACCCCTCACAGGTGGGCCTAGGATCTATTGGTATAAGAGAAGGACTGGGCTAACTCCCTCATAGGTGGGCCCAAGATCTTGAGAGAAGAGTTACTTATGTGACGGAACTGTGTGAGAATGAATCACGTTAAGGGATGAAGTGAGGGAAACTTGAATGATCGAATTCTATATTTGAGGAAGCATGCCTGTGTTTTTTTGTTGTATCACAGATGTACAGATCAAAGGAATTCAAAGGATGAGGGAGTTGTTGTTGTGTGAAGAATAACAACCTCTGTGTTCTAAATTTTTCTGATCACCACCAAGGATGAAAGCTGAAGGGGTCAGCGAGGAATATAAGAAGAAGGGATTTTCCCTTGGTTGGAATGATTTGAAGGTTGCGGTCACATGCATTATAGTTACCTAGGAAGTTTATGTTGAGAAATTGATGGATCTACATAGCGATAATGTGATCATCATCACCATCAATGGTTATTCTAAGGAGGGTGCGTTTGAGGAATTTATCTGCTATCATTTTTGTGGGTGCACTAGCTCTAGTAATCTGGCATTGGAAGACTTATTATTATGGATTTGATAACATTACCAATGAGGACGAGGACGACAATAAATTTGGTGTGTATACTTTGTATCCAAAGTATGTGCCTATGGAGGACAAACCTACTCTGAAATTGGGGGCGTTTGTGGAGAGAGACACCATAAAAAATGACGTGTTACTTGTAAAACATTGTGAGGGATATTGCCGCAAAATCCCCACTTGTTGTAATCAGAGTGAGGTTTTTTCTTCTGAATACTAGGTACAGTGGAAAATCAAGGCTCTAAAATTCAATTTGGGTCATTGAAAGGGGTCTTTTTTTTGCTAGAGAATTTTTTGATTCCAAAACTATAAATTCTTTTGTGGTAATGTAATAGTATTCAAATCTCCATATGAGCATAATGAGTGGCATGTAAAGAGGTCTATAGCCTCTCCTGAAGATTGTATAAGCATTCCTGGAACATATGATATTGTGAAAATTCTTGAAGGTCACTGTTCGGTTGAAGGAGACAATGGGTTTCTAGCTTGGACTCCAGATCATTTGGGAAAGTTCCATTGGGTCTAGTGATGTAGAATCATCAGGAAAAAGGATACAACAATTCAATGAGTGAATCCCATAGCCCTTGATGCCCTCCCAATCACATGATTTTGTTGGGAGGACCTGTGAAGGTCACACTAGACAGATACATCAACATTGCCAAAAATTTTGGATGCAATGCAAAAGATTGACCTATGCCCATAGTTGTAAGTGCTCTTGATGGTTGTGAAATTACCTTTGTCCTTCGTGGGACAAGTTTTTTTTTTTTTTTTTTAGTCATGGTAAAATGGGTGAAGACATGGTCACATGAGTGACAATAAAGTGATGTTCTAATGTAATGAAGTCTTCATGTCAAATGAGATGTAAAGGGTGAAATGTATGGTGATGATAAGTAATGGGCTTGCTGGAAATTTAGTAAATCACTTTGAATGTTTGTTGTACCTGATTTGAAACGTTGTAATTGAGCATAAGTGTTGTAGGGGGTGCATTATCAATTGTACCCGAAGAAATTTTTGGTCCACGATGCCAAACTTACCATTGGAAAGTTGTAGTCCCTAGGAGTTTAGTAAGCCCCGTTGAGTCAGGCCTAATACATTGGTGTGGTAGCACATGTAATAATGTAGCATTTATCCCTCTTATTCATAGAGTGGATGTGGCATCAAGATATAAAATTAACCACTAGGTAGGTACAAGGGTAGTATGTGTACTCATATCTAATCTTGATGGTGAGTCAGAGAAGTTGGATCTTCATTTAAGGGGGAAGCTGAGATAGATTAATCTCAGAGTGTGAATTGGTTGAGACCAAGTTATGATTAAATGAGATTTTAACATGTTGATGAACCATGTAGGTGAAAAGGATACCTAGAGAACTAGCGAGTACAACAGATGACACCCATGTATCTTGGTAGATTAATTTTTATATGGACATCAATGATCAGTTGGTTGTAAGTACAAAAGGAAGAGGAAAAAAGTTCGAGCATTAATCATTTTTATGCATGTACAAAAGAATAAGAAGTTGAAAATTTGAGGATGAAGCTCAAAGTGAAGAAATCCCAAGTGAATGTGTGCATTGTAAATTAGTTTCCCTATCATGAGGTTCATGGTCAACCAAAACCACTTGTGTGTGAGGTTCATGGTCAACTAAAACCACTTGTGTGTGAGGTTTGTGGTAAGTTAGAAACCACTTGGTGTGATGGTTAGTGGTCATCTGAAACTTCTTGAGCATTGTAATGGTTTAGGATACACTGATGGAAATTATAAATGATGATAATGATAATTGTAATGGTTTTTCCATATTCTTGTTTGGTTGTTAATACTGGCTATGGGTGTAGTGGGTCCTCGATCCTTCTTAGGGAATATACAATATATCTCTAGGGTCAATAATACCCTTAGTAGCAACAACAAATTCATTGTTGATATCCTTCACAACAAAAATTTCAGGCTAGAATTCAATATTTTTTCCAGTTTAGGTTAGTTGGGGTATAATGAAAAAATTGGCGGGTGAGTGCAAGAAGTTCGTGGTCGAAAAAGTGGAAAGGGAATGATTAAGAACACACACTCACAGGAACATGTGCGTGTTCTTAGGAACACACACATGTTCCTATACCTATAGGTTTGGATATAGTTGAACGTCCATGTGGATTGCCACATAGGTTTAGTGGAAAAACCGTGTGCGCGGTCTTAAGAATGTGTGTGAGGTCTTAATTAAGAACGCGTGTGTGGTCCTAAGAATGTGCACACATTCTTACTGATAAAAATATTTAAAGGGCCCGATCACAGTTTGTGCCAATTGTGCACAAATCGTGCTCGTGTTCTCTCATTAGAAAAATATAGTGGAGCTAGAGAGAGGAAGAAAGGGAGGAGGGGGCCACTGTGTCCAGGTATGTTACATTTTTCTTAATTTTAATCCAATTTAGTCATTCCAATTTAGTATTTTTCTCCCAATAATCTAAATTAAAAAAAAATGTAATTTTGTATTTTAAATAAAAGAAGAACCTAATTTACATTCCATGTTTTTTAAAGTGTAGTATATATAATACAATGGAACCCCAAGACAATTAAATCGCTCAGAAAAAAACTAAGAAGATCAAAACCCCAACCCACCACCACCACACAATGTAAACACTGAAATTGATGAGATTTGGTTATATTACAAACCCTTGAGGAACAATTAAGGGAGACTAGAGAGCCTAACAAAGTCTCCTTGGCCACTTATTTGGACATCATTGTGCAGTCCATTGCAATTTACCAAGGTAAATTTACCTCTATTTTTGGTTATAGAGCACAAATTTATGAGTACTATAGCACTGGTTCAGAAAGAAGCCAATTCAAAGAACTAGGCATTTCAAAACAACAAATATTGTCTATTTTTAGGGATCCTAGAAATGGACAAGAACTACCATTGACCAGGAAACACATCTCCATTGACTGGTGCATCCATCCACAGATTAGTCAAAATTGGATGGATAGGTGGTACATGGTTTTTGATAAACCTCCCCACAATAATAAGGATATGCCATTATATTTTCCGAGGAAACTATAGGATGAGTTTATTATGGGTAAGCATGTCAACTACTTTGACATTGGTGACTTCCATGGGTGGGTCGAGGGTCTGCACAGGACTGATAGCATGCTGTGCGTGACCCCGAGTTAGGTTCCTGTCCCCCCAGAAGAAGGCTTGTCCCCCCTACCCAACATCCTCATGTTACATATAACTTGCAACAGGTACAACTAGCCATATCATCATTGAATCATAGCCTAGTGCAACACAATAGCTTTGTTGCACTATCTCAGTAGGAGGTTCCTTCCAGTGACATTGATAGAGGTGTTGGAGCGTCAACATGCACATGAGAGTATAATGAGGAGAGGGCACATGGACATAGTATTCATCCATGTGAACCTCATAGATGCTCGAGTTGTGGGAAGACATGCTATGGGACTATAGAGCCCAGTGGATAACATAGCTTCATAGAGGAGTTTAATATCTTAACCCTCTATATGTTCTTCATTGTTATATATTTATTTTTTATTTTGTGTATTTATATAAATATTTTATTGTATGTTCTTTTACAATTATTGCGTCCCAACAACAAACCCTCTATTCCTATGGATGCATCAGTGCCTAGCCCCACCACTTATGTAATAGTAGAGGCAACATGTTCATTGGGTTCACCATAGACACAGGTATGTATCACATTTGATATATTTAACAGAGTCATTTATTTACTTTATGACATCCTTAAATTTTTTATATGTTCTCTTGTTTCTATAGGATTTAGCACCAGACGATGCCGATGATTGTCCATCTGGGATGGACAAGTCAATAGCATCACATGTATCATGTGTAAAGTTAAATATTATATAATTCTCAAATTGTTTGTGTTTGTGTTTCTGAAATTTACTATTTGGTACTAATTTCAATTTTATTGATATGTATGTAGGCCACATATATATTTCCTAGGTATAGTAGTATTGCACCCTTTGGGCACCTGGGTGTTGCTTCTAGGTTGCCTTTCTCTGGGCCTAGGGTGTTAGAATCACTTATATATCTTGTGAGGGTCAATCACATCTCACCTGTCTTCCACCCACCCCCACCACCACTTTTGGCCCCATCGACAGAGACTACCACAATAGAGGTTGTCTCAGAGCAGGTTGTACAACCTTAGTGCTCCATTTACCAGTGAATCTCCATCGATGCTTGATGTTGGATTACTGATAGGGGGGGTGAATGAGTAATAGAGCAATTTAATCCTTTTTAACCATATAATCCAAGTGTTATATAAATGTAGCATTATCATCCAATAACTGCAGAGTAAATAAGAAATGAACAAATGAACAATCATACACATACACAGTACACCAGTGTTTTACGTGGAAACCCAAAGTGGGAGAAAATCACATAATGTTTTTTATTATATGTATTGAAGAATTACATTCATTGGAAGCACCAACTTCCTTTGTTTTCCATCTGCAACTGGAAGGAGGCTCCAACCCCCTAGTTTTTTAGGCTACAACCTGAGGGAAACTCCAACTCCCCAATTCTATGGCTACAACTAGAAGGAGGCTACAACCCCCTAAGTTCTCTAGCTACAACTGGAAGGTGGCTAAAACCACCTATCCTTGTCCCATCCAACCACCCTGAAGTAGAAGTAGAATGATGGAACCACTATCACACTATCATTGTGAGATATACCACTGTACAACTATATCAGTCTGTACCACTGACCTGCATCCAACCTGTACAACTTCCCTGTAATCAATATGTACCTGAACTGAACATGTATCAAAAAAATACAATAGGTACGTGACCTATAGTGCCACAACACGTGTATGTACGCACCATATATGTTATGCAACTTGCATATGTACGCGATCAAACTGTTATGTAGCCTATGTATGCCTTTTGAAAACTAGGGTTTTCTTTCTCTTGAAAACTTATGACCATATGTAACTTTTTCACATAGATCTATAACCTATCACTGTATCCAGACTATAACTATACCCTATGCATGCATCCTCATACATAACCTTTACCCAAATCACACATATATATATCTCTAGTCATGTGCCATATAGGTGTGTGTAATCATGAACAATTATAATAATGCTCACATGATCTAGTCATCAAACCCTTTCTGTTATTCATACTCTCAATGCATCAACCACTTCAAAAATACAAGCTCTCAACCATGTACCACAAAAAACCTTATCCATATTCCAAGAAATACAAGATGTGCCTCAATAAGAAGTATTAATGATAAATATACCAACATTGTATTTCTATAGATCTGACTTATGTAGAAGATCCCATGCAACCACTAGTCTCTCTAGGGAGAATCCTCCAATATCCATAACCATTCCTCATGCATACATCAAAATCCAACTATTCATATAAATAAGACATACCTTTCGAACCAATGGATAGATATGATGTATCTGAGCACTGTAGACCTTCCTGAGAGCTTGATCTCAAAATCTAGAACCTCTGCATCTTCATCTTCTCAATTTTCCATGGTTTTACCAACATGTACACACCCTATACACTGCCATCCTGCGTACACCTTAGTATGTACACACCCTAATACATTGTTAGCCCGTGTATGCCTCATAAAATAGGGTTTTTTGTATTCATTGTAATTCCAAGAATTTCGCTGTCAACTCTTCGTACTACCTCAGACTTTCACAACTTCATATGTATCAATGAGTACTTGCAATAATCCTCACACAACAAAAGATATTCAATGTGTTCAAGTGTAATTAAATGAGAGAGCCTTGCCTCTTATTATACTTTCATGTAGCAACCCACTTTCCTTATTTTAGGGAGTTCTCTAGTAACTTAATTATTTAAATAATTTATTTTTAAACACTTTGACTTTTTGGGGCTTCTATATGACTCATGAGGGTTCTCCAACTTCACATGGCCATAAATCTCTAACCGTGAGGATTTATTTGACGTTCCACATACCACCAAAAATGGCATAACAAGCACTATCCATCCAGGATAGTTTCACTGACAAATTCACTGACCTTCATCTCATTATTCCACAATTAAGCATGGGTTCTCTAACCATACTTCTAGGATAACTCAATCCACAAAGAGTCTTCCTGTGAGGGCTTTCACCATAAGGGGACCACTTTGGAGTTCATCCATTTGTACTTCTTATCAACCATGACAAGAAAATAATGAGTCATATTTACATCAAACAAATTTGGGTCCATTACCCAAACCTTTGTGCTACCATACTTTCTTCAAGGGTTGACATCAATGAAAACCAACCTTAATCAACAATCTCTACCTTTGGAATTGATGGAAACACTCTGATGCAATGATGAAATCGTGCGATGAATACTGAAGTCATATCACTCATGCTCCCCCTGGAACCATGCCTCTATCCTCTGCATCTCTATGACCATTGCTCCCCCTGGAATCATGCCTCTGTCCTCTGGATCTGATAAATATCTCCCCCTTTGTCATCAATGGAGAAGGTATATTTCCATCCGGGGCTGCTCCCCCTAACTGAACTGTCCTCTTTATGGTGCTTCCTCGTGTACATCTAAGACATATAAGATAAGCATTCAAAAGCATTCATTTTAGAGTAGAAATAAATCTGAGTCTCTCACGAAGATACTCAAAGGCTTCCTGCGGAAGTGGTTTTGTAAAGATGTTTTCCACTTGTTCTTTTGTGCCCACATACTCAACTCTGATGTTCTTTTCTGCAACATGTTCCTGTAGAAAGTGATACTTGATTGGAATGTGCTTCATCTTGGAGTGCATCACTGAGTTATTTGAGATACTAATGGCACTTGTATTATCAAAATAGATTGGAATGGGCTCATCATACTCAACCTGTATATATGTCAGAGTTTGTTTCATCCAAAGAACCTGTGTACAACATGTTGTTGCTGAAATATACTCTATCTCGGCTGTAGATAAAGATATTTATGATTTTTTCTTGCTTATCCATGATACTAAACACTCACCCAAGTATAACACTTCTCCACTAGTGCTTCGTCAGTCATCAATACAACCTGCCCAATCTACATTTTTCTAGGCAATAAGTGATGGATCCTTTCCTTTTGGATACCATAATGCAAACTCTTCTGTTCCTTTGAGATATTTGAAAATCCTCTTCTCTGCTAATACATGTGATTCCTTTGGTGCTGCTTGAAATCATGCCACCTGTCCAACTTGCTGCATTACATCTGGTCTGGATGTTGTCACATATAGTAGGCTACCAATCATTGACCTGTATTGCCTCTAATTTGTAGACTTTGAATCATCATATTTTCTCAAATTGCAACTGGTTTGCATGGGAGTGATAATTGGTTTGCAATCTTCCATTCTGAACCTCTTTAGCATTTCTCTGATATACTTAGTTTGAGAAATAAAAATTCCTTGGTTGCTTTGATGTATATGAAGTCCTAGAAAGAAGGATAGTTCTCCAAGTAATGCCATTTCAAATTTATTCTGCATATCCTTTGCAAATTTCTGGCTTAACCTGTCATCATCACTACCAAAAATAATATCATCAACATAAACTTCAATTAATAAAATACTATCTTGACTTACCTTGATGTAGAGGTTGTTGTCTGCACTTCCTTTTCTGAACCCTGTCTACTGTAGATATTTATCCATTCTAGAGTAACATGCTCTAGGAGCCTGTTTTAGACCATACAAGGCCTTCTTTAATTTACACACATAATCTGTTTTCTCTGATAACTGAAATCCTTCTGGTTGTTCAATGTAGACTTCTTCTTCAAGTTCTCCATTCAGAAAATCTAATTTTATGTCCATTTGATACACTTTAATATTTTTGGAGCATGCGTAAGCTAAAAGCAATTGGATTGCTTCCATTCTGGCAACTGGGGAAAATGTCTCTTCAAAGTCGATTCCTTCAACCTGTGCATATCCTTTACATACCAATCTAGCTTTGTTCCTTGTAACATGTCCATCTTCATTCAATTTATTCATGTATACCCACTTTGTGTCGATCACATTCTTATCCTTTGGTCTTGGAACCAATTCCCAAGTGTCATTTTTCTCTATTTGATCCAATTCTTCATCCATGGCCTTATTCCAAATTTCATCCTTGTTGGCCTCTTCAAAACATGTTGGTTCAATCGTAGATGTGACTGCTAGTTGTGTTTGTTCTAGTGAACACATTCTTCTTCTAGTCTCAACTCATGCATATTTATTTTCGATAATCTAATCTGAAGGATGATTCTTCTGTACTCGTATACTAGGTGTCTTTGGAGGCACTTGCTGAACTTTCTCCTCTGCTTCTATTATATCCTCTTCATCTTCTCCTTCATTTTCATCTTCTGATTCTTCTTCGTAAAGTTGTTCTATTGATTCATTTTCTTCTTCCTTTAATTCTTGTCTACTTGTTTCATCAATTGTTACGTTGATTATTTCCACAACTTTGTTCAATCTTAGGTTGTAACACTTGTATTCTTTCCTTGTACTTGAGTAATCAACAAGTTTTCCTTTGTCCAAACGAGATTCAAACTTTCCCATTCCGCCATATTCTATTTTGATGTAGCATTTGCTTCCAAAAACTTTGAAGTGATTTACATTTGCTGGTCTTTCTTTCCATAGCTCGTAGGGAGTTTTTTCAGTGTTGTTTCTAAGCATTACTCTGTTTTGAATGTGAACTTCTGTATGCACTCCCCGTGTCCAAAAAATATCTGTCAGTTTGGAATCCATTATCATTATTCGAGCCATTTCCTGTATTGTCCCGTTCTTTCTTTCAACAATTCCATTTTGTTGAGGTGTCCTAACAACAAATAATTGCCTTTTTATTCCATGAATGTTGCAGTATTCCATAAATTCATTTGAAGTGAAATCTCCTCCATTATCAGTTATCAAGCATTTGATTTTTGAATCCATTTCATTTTCAACCATTTCCTTGTAGATCTTGAAGTTTTCAAAAGCTTCTGACTTATTCTTGAGAAAGAAAACTGCAGTCATTCTTGTATAATCATAAACTAATAACATAAAGTATTTCTCACCTTTTAAACCATTTGTTGTAGTTGGTCCAACTAGATCTGTATGCACAATTTCCAGTGGTCTTTTCATTGAATATTCCTTTGATTTGAACTTGGTCTTTGTTTTCTTTCCTTGTTTACAATGCTTGCATAAAGTGTTGGTTAGTTTCATGATCTAGGGCATTTCTCTAACTGCTTCTCTTTTTCTGACTTTGACAAGGTTATCAAAATGTATGTGACTCATTCTTTTGTGCCATAGACAACTTTCATGTTCCTTTCCTAGAAAACACTTTTCATTTCCAATTTCACTTAACACATATATGTTGCTTGAAGTTCTCATGGCTGTAGCAATCAATTTTCCTGAACCTTCTTTTCTTATCCCACACTTTTATGAATTGAAAGTAACTTTATGACCTTGGTCACACATTTGACTCACACTTAGAAGATTATGTTTCATATCTTCTACTAGTAGAACATTTTCTGCCTTTGTATTCTTGTTCCCAATTCTGACTGTGCCTTTTCCAATGATTTTAGCTGAATCATCATTTTCGAAGGAGACTGATCCATTTCTTTCCTTTCTTAATATAAGAAACTTGTCTCTATCACCCTTCATGTGTTTTGAACAACCACTGTCAATATACCAACCACATTTCTTCTACTTATCTTGTAGAGCGAGTATGCATTCTTCATTGTTGTACTGATTTTGATTTCTTGTCCATGTCCTTTTCTGAGGTTCTTGTCTGTGATTGTTATTGTTCTGTTTTGGTTCTTTAGGAGGGATTTCCATTCTACAATCTTTGTCCATGTATCCAAAGTTGTTACACTTTTAGCATTCCACTTCGGTTCTCAATGATTCAAACATGTTGTAACTTCTCTGTGTTTCACTAGGCCTTCTTAGATAACCCTTTTGTGTATGACTTTCAAAGTTGTTTATGTTCCTATTGTTAGCTCTGCAATTCACAACTTTATGTCCAAAATTATTACATGCATAACATCAACTAAAAACTATAGTTTGATAAGTGGGAGTTGAAGATATTTTGAAAGGAGGTGTTGTTATGAATCCTTCTTCTTCCTGAGACCTATCTGTTTCTTTCGATTGTTGATTATGAAGTCTGATTATTCTCGGTGGAGGAGTGTCCCTGTAATTTCTCTGTAGACTTTCCTATCCCCTTTGATTGTTTATGCATAGCTTTTTGGATATGTTTCTTGTTCCGTTTTTTTGGAGCTTGATCCCTTTTCCGTCTGATCGTATCCAAGTCCAAACTTGTCATGATTAGGCCTTTGATTGCTGATAATGTCATTCAAAACTTTTGAGTTGTTCTGCATATTATTCTTTTGAATATCCTTTCTTAATGTGACAATCTCTGCTTCCAAATTTTCAATGATCCTGTCTCTTCCTTCTAGTTGTTCTTTGAGTGCTTCTTCAATTATTTTATCTTCTTCAATTTGAACCTTAAAATTTGTGATCATTTGTTCTAATTCTTGAGTATCTTCTTTCTTGTCTAGTTTTTCTTGCAGCTTCTTGTTTTTCCTCTTTTCTCTTCTGATAACTTCTATGAAACTCATCAATTCCTCTCGGTAGTCAACTTTTGCCTCTTCAATTTCTTCTTCGAATTCTTCATATTCTTCTTCAGCTTCTTCATATTCTTCTTCGGAGTCTTATTTATCAGAGTCTTCTACTGCCATGAATATGACTCTTTCTGTCTCACTATCACTGACTTCATCTTATTTTGATGATGAGATGTCTTCTTTGGTGCATAAGTTTTTCTTGAAAACTTCCTTTGTGGTTCTTTTGCATTTATATGTTTGTTTTGTTTTTTAGTAACCTTCATCATTTCTCTTTTTATTATGAGGAAATTTGTTAGCAAAGTGACCAATACCATCACAATTAAAACAAATTAAAGGAAGCTTACCTCTATACCTGTTGTCGGTTCCCTTGTTCAGTCTTTTGACAAAGTTGGCCACTTCTTCATCATCTTCCGAGATGTCACTATTGCTTCTATTTTTTTTTTTTTGTTGCTTTCCCTTTTGCTTTGATCTTTTGGATGCTTTGAAGGTTGCTTCTTTTACATATGGATTTTCCTGTTCGGTTCTCATTTCATATGCTGTGAAGATTCTGTTGATACTGAGAGGGGGGTGAATCAGTATCAAGTACAATTTAAAACCTTTTTCAACTTATACTTAAACCATTCAACTATATCCAATGAACAAAGAACAATAGTATAAGAGTTACACCAATACACCACAATACACAATGCACAATATATGAGAAATAATCAATAGTTATTGTTCAAGGGAAGTAATGACTTCCAAAGGTAGCTACAACTTCCAAATGTAAAGGGAGGGGTAAACCTCCAAGAGGAAGACACAATCCTCCAATATCAAGAGAGAGTTGAACTCTCCATCCTTGCCCCTTCCTTCCACCCAAGAATATATGAGAGATAATAAAACTTTACATTAAATCATCACCATCAACCAATCATCACATAGAACTTGATAATTCTTCCCGAGACTTCTTCAATTTATGCAATTATTCAATTCTTGGAGTACTATGATATTTTATATAATATTACTCAATGTATTCTCTGAAAATCCTCCAATTTTCACTCCTTGAATCCTCCCCAAAAAAAGGTTATATAAAGAATGGTAGACTTTATTCAATTCCGGTCTATTTAGAAGACCCAACTTGTACAACATGCCCCACGCTCAATATTTAACATATGATTTTGAAACACACACAAAAGAAACCAAAGTCTGTACTCTTTCCAATGGAAGTGGTCCCACTTCATTTGGATTCTGTATGAAGAAGTTATGACTGTTTTACCCGGAACACCTGTTTATTGACTAGCTTTAGGACTGGTCACCCCTATCTTCCACAGAGTGTATCTCCATAGTTATAGTGAATCAAGAGATAAAAGTTTTACCAGAGGTACCTTGATATGTCTTCTCAATACCGTATCTATTTCACCATATTAATCATTCTAGAAAAAAAGTTACAAAAAAAATGGTAAGATGACCTGAAAATAACATACCTTAGAACACATCACCACAAGGCTTCATCCTCCCTTGAAATCTGGCCTTCTTTACTTCTGATTTCCTCTAAAATTCAACTTGTATCAAATGAATGTATAATGATGTTTATTTATACCATTTATGTCACTTCCTTTTAACATTAGGGCCGACCTGACAATTTCTTATTTTGTAATTATTTTCTTTAATTATCTTTAGGGCCTACATGTACTTCCTTATTCAATTCACCTTTTCATCTTCAAAAATTGATTTCTCCTCAACCATGAGGATCCACGTGATGTGACACATAACACCGAAAAAATCATGATGTATACTATCCATCCATGGGTGTTGTATCTGCATGTGCATTTTCCTTCATGTCCAAATACCTTCATCAATCTTGTGGTCCAAAACCCATGACTAGGGTTGACATCAATGACAACAACCAATCTTCCAAATCTCCCCCTTTGTCATTGATGGAAACACTCATTCTCCCCCTATCATCATGATTCCAATTTCTATCCCCCTTTGACATCAATGTCAAAGGTTAGGGCTGCTCCCCCTAAGTTTAATGGAAAAATGTAACTCTCTTCTTTGGGGCTGCTCCCCCTGAACATGTGGCACTCAATAATACTTCATCCTTATTTTTGGTCATTGGGACTTTTTCTTCCTTATAATCCTTTTGTGTGGCTTATGTCTTCTCTCTCTTCTTCATGTCTAGGATGTATATGTTGTTCGGTCTTCTTGTTGCAGTTGCAGCCAATCTTCCTGAATTATTTTCTATGATTTTACATTTTCGGGAATCAAACGTAAGAGTGTATCCTTGATCACACATTTTACTAACACTGAGTAGATTATTATTCAAGTCTTCAACCAATAGAACATTCTTTGCTTTTACATTTTTTCTTCCAATCTCTACTACACCTTCTCCAAGTATTTTGGCA
>ML781391.1:803869-821140 GCA_009831015.1 Picea engelmannii | reverse complement strand
TGATGTCTGTGATGTGTTTTAATTTACATGTGATGTACAATTTTGCTTTCCTTAAATCTTATATGTGGGCGAGATACCGATCCATGATGTAATTAGCTAATCAATCTGAAACACTGTTGAGTTCTCTTGGAATGTGTCTATATTCAATATAATCAAACATTCATTCAAGACGACGAACTTGTAGGTGGAGACGTAGCAGGATAGGATTACGAATAGCGTAGATATGGTTAAGTTGATAGACCAGGAGTTGGGAGTCTAAGTAAATAATGATACAAGAGATACCTAGGGAGGAGGCTTGGGTCAAAAGGTCGATGACAACATGATATTCTGCAATGTTGTTGGTCACTGGTCCTAAGCAAATACCTCCCGAACTCACCACCTTGTCAAATTGGTAAATGACCCATGCTACTGAAGCAATGCTCCGGGTATGTCGACTAGCGCCATCCGCAAACCTGAAAAAGATAGGAAAGGAATATGTAATCTGCTCATGAAAACACAAGCACAGTCATGAGTGGAAAAGGTAAAAACTCGAGCATGTGAAAGAAACAAACACACCAAACTAAAATACAATAATGTACAAAGTACAGATGCTAGGTGATCTAGGCATAGTACTTTTTAAGGTAAAGTCCGTTCCGGGGCTCTCCTAGGGAAATTCCATCATGATCTACTAATTTGTAGGTGCCTCTGTGTAGAACACGTTTCACGATGTAAGGACTATGCCACAGAGATTCTAACTTACCTGTCCCCATTTTTTCATGAGATTGGTCATAGACGAGGACTAAGTCTCCTTCTGCAAAAGTCTGAGGATGGACGGATTTGTCGTATTGATTTTTAATTTGTTTCTGATGTGACTCATTGATGAGAGTGACATCACGACGTGTTTCGTCCAGCTTGGATAGATATAAGAAACGTTCTTCTTCGGCAGAAGTATGGGGTAGGAGTTCTACTTTAAGTTTTAGTGATGAAATCTCACACTCGATTGGTAGAACGACTTTGATGCCATACACCAACTGGAAAGGAGTAAATCCAGTTGTGGTTTTCATGAAAGTGCGATAAGCCCAGAGAGTGGAAAAGAGTTGTAAATTCCACGATGTCTTGTTTTCCCCTACCATGCATTGAATCATGGCTTTCAGGACTTTGTTGATGGCCTCAACTTGTCCGTTGGCCCGAGGATAGTAAGGGGATGAGTTTTCATGGAGAAAACCCAATTTGACATGCAGTTCACTCATCATCTGGTTTTTGAAGTGTGCACCATGATCAATGACAATGACACGTGGTACACCAAAATGAGTTATGATATGGTTTAAAAGAAACAGAGCTGCGGTACGACCATCATTTAGAAAGGTAGGCATAGCCTCAGCCCATTTGGTAAAGTAGTCGACGATGACGATTATATAACCATGCCCCCCAATTGAGGTAGGCTTACATTGCATGAAATCGATACCCCACTTGGGGAAGGGGCCGATGACGATAATGGGGTGCAACGTAGTAGGGTGGGTGTGTGCCTTCTTATTAAAGACTTGGCAGGGTGGGCATTTTTTGACGACCTCGATACAATCTTTGAAAATCGAGGGCCAAAAGTAGCCGGCACGTAGGATTTTTTGGGCTATGGCCATCCCAGAAAGGTGACCGCCATAGGCGCCAAGGTGATAATCATTCAGAACACGTTCATCCTCCTCATGAATCAGACATAATCGAAGGATAATGTCAATACCACAGTGATACAAGGTGTTGCCGACGATAAGATAACGACGAGAGTGGTGACGAATACGTCGACGCTCTTCACGAGAAATGCTAGGATGAAAGCGTTGGATTTGGAGGTAAAGGAGGATATATCCATACCAAGGATCAGAGGTGCTGATGAGGAAAAGAGATTCATCAGGGAGAGAATCTCTAGGTTCGATGTCTTCATCGGCACAAGGGAGAGCACAAATAAGCTCTGCGAACACCAGGGATTTTTTGGCTTTGGACTTTGTAAATTCAAGATCGAATTCCTGAAGGATAACGATCCATTTAGAATACTTGCCCCCAAGTACTTGATGTGTCAAGATGTGGTACACGGGGTTGGAGTCCGCAATCACCGTGGTGGTGCGTAATAAGATGTAATGGCGAAATCTCTGGACAACGATAATGGCTGCCAGAGCCAGTTTCTCTACATGTGAATATCAGAGTCCAGGTCTAGATAGACTCTTGCTCAGGTAATAAATCACATGTTCTTCACCGTTGAGGTCCTCCTGAACTAACACCATTGAAATAGTGGAAGTGGAGGCGTCCAAGTAAAGGATGTAGTCCTTTGTATACTCTGGAGGGTGCAACAAAGGTGCGTGGGTCAAGGCGTGCTTGAGAGCATCAAATTATCGTTGGGCGGTGTCATCCCAGATGAAAGGGGTATTTTTCTGCAGTAACCGCATGAATCCTTTAGTTATCTCGGCGTAGTTGCAAATGAAACAGTGAAGGAAGTTTGCTTTGCCTTGAAAACTTTAGAGTTGGGTTAAATTGGTAGGTGGGGGTAAGGCTAGAATGGCCTTAATCTTTGAAGGATCCACCCTGATCCCATCTTTAGAGACAATGAAACCGAGGAGTCGACCAGATTCAACGACAAAAATGCACTTATGTGGGTTCAAGCGAATATGGTAGAACCGACATCGAAGAAAAATAGCCCGTAAGTGATCAACATGATCGGATCAATTGGATGAATGGGCAGGTAAGTCGTCGAGGTAAGGCTCTGCGATATGCTTGATATCGTGGAAAGTGTACGACATGGCCCGCTGGAAAGTTGCACCAGCATTTTTGAGACCAAAAGGTAGCTTTCGATAGGCGAAAGTTCCCCATGGGCAGATAAAGGCTGTCTTATGTTGATCAACAGGTAAGATTTCAATCTGGTTATACCTAGAGAAGCCATCCATGAAAGAGAAGATTACGCTCCCCGCACAATTATCAATGATTTGGTCGATGAAGGGCGTAGGGTAGTTGTCCTTTGGAAAAGCTTTGTTGAGATCTCTATAATCAACAAAAACATGGATGGTTCCTTGTTTTTTGGCAACCAGAACAAGGTTGGAGACCCATTTTGTCAAAGGGACAGGATAGATAAAGCCATATTTTAGAAGTTTCTCAACTTTTGCCTTTATAGCTGCGATTTTCTTGGGATGAACCGGTTGGAGTTTTTGTCGAATAGTTTTCACACCAAGGTAAGTCTTGATTTCATTCACGACGATCGAAGGGTTGATCCTTGGCATTTCCTCATAGCTCCAAGCGAAGACATCGCGAAATTATTTAAACAAAGTGGTGTAAGAGACCACTTCTTCAAGTGTGCAATTAGCACCAAGGTTAATGTTTTCCACGACACCTTCTTTGATCGAAATATCAATAACGATTGTGGTAGAGATGTTACCCATATTCCCCTCAGAGAGAGTATCTTGTGTGAGGATAGGAGATTGCGGAGCATCGGTAACATCGGGAGGGAAGACAGAGTGTATGTCTTGGTGAATTTCTTCCAAAGGTGGAAGAAAAGAGGATCGATGATGGTTATCATCCTAATGTAGATCGTCAATACTAAGCATTTCCATAATAGATTTGTCAGAAGGGAAAATTTGGGAAATGTAATCGAATGCAGACGATAGGGAATCCAACCATGAAGGCACTGAGTAGGCATCAGGTGCCAACAAATGTGGGTTGTTCAGAGAGGGAGAGGAAGATTGAATAGCTACGTATGCAGTCTCGGCTGGGCTAAGTGGCATGGTGTCACCGAGTACATCGAATTCCAGAGGACTAGGTACAATCCATGGATCAAATGATTCCAAGGATTGATAAGGCATAGTCAAGATCATATTGACGGCAGCAATATGATGCGCGGTAGGTGGAAGTGGTGTAGGGAAAGTACCCATAAGGCTATAATATTTCAATAATCCAACACCAACACTTTCATACATAACTGGGTGGTCTCCCAAAAAAGGAATGTTGTTGGTGACAGGGACGCGAGCGTCGGGTGTACAGAAATTGAGTTGATTGACAGTGACAATTTTTCCTTGATGGGGGAATTGTACACATCGAAACACCGACGAGGTGATGACAGTCATAGCATAGAACCAACTTATTCCAAGTAGTAGGTTGTAATCGAGGGGGGCATCGACCACCTTGACATCAACGATAACAGTTTTTCCATCCAACTGAACGGCTAAGGATTGTAACAATCCGTGAGGATGAAAACCTCGTCCATAAAAAGCACGTAACATCGTGGGGGATTTGTTAAGGGCAGGTGATTTTAAGCCTTTCCAACAAGCTAAAGACATGACACAAGTAGAGGCTCCCTCATCCAAGATAGTTCGGTGGATTTGTTGATTGTGAACAACAACATCAATTTGAAAATCTAACTGGTGGGAGAGTCGGGGTTGATGATCATCTAGATTAAACGTGAGGTTATTTGATGACTCAGGATCAAAAGCGCCGATAACAGCTAAGAGCGTTCTACGTTGGCTGGGACAGTGTTGTAGAACTTCCAAGGCGGACATAGCAGACGGTGCTTGAGCAAGATCTTCTACAATATTGTAGGTTTGGGCAGCCCATGAATTAGGATTGAAGGTAGATTTCTGGATGGTGCACTTAGGAGGTCATAAAATGGAGTCAAACAAAGGTTTCTCAATCTGAAGTGGCCCAGATGGAGGGCTAGCAGATGGAGGACTAACGGAAGATGGTAATGGGTTTGATACGAAACCATTAGTAGTCTTAGGCTTATCAGGTTTAACTGGCATGTCATATGTCATAGTGTGAGTGGCCAGATTAATCCCATTAAACATGTAAATGTGGGCACCTGTCAAGGCCTCATCACGGGATTGGTTGGAACTACCCCCTGCAGTGGGGGTTTGAGCAACCAAAGATTGCTGCTGTAGAAAAGGCCGAGTAAGCACAGTGGGTTGTGAATTTCCTTTAAAAATTTTGGCCACTTCATCATGATGTGGACAGTCTCGAGTGTAGTGATCGTCACCACAAATGAGACACGGGAACTTCGGTTTCCATTGCGGTTTTTTTCCGGCAGCAGGGGTTTGCGATTGATTTTTTGGTTGTTCGTTATTATTGTTTTTCTTTGGTTTATTTCTCGCTTTCTTCTTGCCCCCGAGTTGTTGTGAAGGGGTCGATTGGACCGCATTCACCTCAGAGACTTGAGTTTGAGGGGGGTATAAGAGGGTGCAGTCGGACTGGGAGCAGCCGTCGAAGCGGGCCGCTGAGTTGTTCCAGTCAACTGGGAAGTAGATTGGGTTTTGACGGAGCCAATAACTCCATCCGCGTGCGAGGCAGACGATGGTTTGGATGGAGTGTTAGTGGCACGGGTAGCATTTGGTATCAACTCATACAGAGTACCAGACTGTGAATAAACTAAGTCCAAGTACTGATCTCGGGAAATAGCTTCTTCCTCGGTGACTACACCACCCATGGAAACATCATGAGTGATTTGGGGTAACAATGATTTAGTGAACCATTCTGCTAATAATTGGTCAGGAATGACCACGTTTATTAGCCTTCATCATCGTCTCCATTCATGAATATGATCGAAGATGTGTATGGAAGTTGTCTAACGAAGGGAGGTCAATAGTTCAGTACCCGTTTCATATCGAATGGGTAGTTGGAAGTGTGTGAGGAAGGACATGGCGAGGGAGTTGAAATCGTGAAAAGAGGCACCTGGTAATTCAATATACCATTTTGCTGCAGAACCCATAAGAGTTCGTTAAAAAAGACACAAACGTATAGAATCGTCCATGAGGGAGTTGGATGAACACCACAAATGGAAAGTCATCACGTGGTTGTTTGGGTCTTCTCTGGACTTTCCGTCGAATTTTGGGATATCGGAAGGAAGTTTAGCTGGAATAGCTGGCCAAACCGGAGAATGATAAATAGGATCGTTCGTTAACCGAGACAAGTCTGGAAGGTCCAGGGTTGCTAGAAAAGGTAGTTGTTGGTTAACCTATGGGTAATACTGGTGTGCCATGGGGACACTAGTGGGGCCATACACTAGGTTATGCGGATAATTATAACTAGTGGGCCCTCTCGTATGAGGTTGGTGTTGACCAGGGTACACAGGATTTGAGGTGTTTCTGTTGGAGTCACTAGTGGAGTCGCTAGTTTCTGTTGTAGGAAAATCTCCCTGCGGACAGGTAGATTGCCTCAAAGAGCTAGACCCTAAAATCTAAGACAGACAGTTCTTAACATGGACACTGACTTCCTTTCAAATCTATAAAAAGTAATACATGAGGAGGAAAGAGAACAAAAGTACCTTTTTATCGATGTTTGTCCCTGCACGCTCCAAGTTGAGCTCCAATCTTTCGCTCCTCGATGAGCCCCGTAGACAAACAAATTACGACCACTTCCTACTATATTGATATTAGCTTGAAAACAAATCTATCTATCAACGATAAGTTCATGTAAGATCAGACACAAACTAGAAAGAAACATGCCAAGCGTGTCATATTAATGAGAATAACGACAACAATACTTACAATCGTAGATGCGAATGCGATAGCTTCGTCAAGTCCCCTTTGTCTAACCCTTGCTCGAAAGATCCACGATCTGGATGATAGTAGCTTCACTGATCACTCCTCCTTTAGTTGACTATGTTTTTCCTATGAGATCATAGGTTTCATGCTAGCAATTCTCCCTCCTTTTTACCATCATAGAGCCTGCTTATATAGGTCAAGAGAGGCTTAACCTCTTGAGGTATCTTTAGGGTAGGTTGAGGAATTCCCTCCTTAGATCAGGGATCTTCTACTTGAACCAAGAATTCGAATGAAATTGCCTTCCAAACTTAAAATATCCTCCCCTTATTCTCCTCAATAGGCCAACCACTGCCTAGATTAGACAACGCTCCCTCAAAAGGGGCATCAGGGCACTATAACACTCACTAGGAGGCTCAAGGGGAGCGCCAATGCTCCAAGGATAGATAGCTCTCCTTCAGAGGGACAGTTGATCATTATAACGCTCCCTAAGACCTTATAGGGGAGCGCTAGCGCTCCTAAGGCTGATGTAGAGGAGCGCTCTCCTTCAAAACCCTGGTTTTAGAGCTCCTTTCAGGTGGCAAGAGTTCCTTGACTTCAATTAATCATTCTCCCTCCTCCAAATCAAGTGTTTGAGGTATTCTAAGTGCCTTCTTAGTGTCATCATCATGGCAGTATGCTTTGCTTGATGTTTGCGACACTTGTGAACAACATGCGACACTTGCGACAGTTGTAAGGAACATGCGACACTTACGACAATTGAGAGGAACATGCGACACTTATCCAATTGAGTAATATTGATGTGTAACAACTGGTACTATGTATCCATCTACAATTTATTGCCAAATTTAAAATCCTTGTGCCTGTATATATGTCTTCATTCTTATGCTCCAAAATGCATACTTTTGTCCATCAAACTGTGGTATTCCATTTTTATACAAGTTGTCTCTCTCCATGATCTACCTTTTAGTGGTTAAACTGATTTCTAAAGGAACCTGCTCTGATACCAATTGTTGGATTACTGAGAGGGGGGGTGAATTTGAGTTTTATACCAATGTAGCATTATCATCCAATAATTGTAGAGTAAATAAGAAATGAACAAATGAACAATCATACACATACACAATACACCAGTGTTTTACGTGGAAACCCAAAGTGGGAGAAAACCACATAATTCTTTTTCTTATATGTCTTGAAGAATTACATTCATTGGAAGCACCAACTTCCTTTGTTTCCTAGCTACAACTGGAAGGAGGCTCCAACCCCCTAGTTTCTCAGGCTACAACTTGAGGGAAGATCCAACTCCCTAATTCTATGGCTACAACCAGAAGGAGGCTAGAACCCCCTAAGTTCTCCAGCTACAACCACCTATCCTTGCCCCGTCCAACCTCCCTAAAGTAGAAGTAGAATGATGGAACCACTGTCACACTATCATTGTGAGATATACCACTGTACAACTATATCAATCTCTACCACTGACCTGCATCTAATGTGTACAACTTCCCTGTAATCAATATGTACTTGAACTGAACATGTATCAACAAAATATAGCAGGTACACGACACGTACTGCCACAACACGCGTATGTACGCGCCCTATATGTTATGCATCCCACGTATGTATGCGATCAAACTATTATGCAGCCTACACCCGCCTTCTTAAAAATAGGGTTTTCTTTCTCTTGAAAAGTTCTGACCCTTTATAACTTTTTCACATAGATATGTAACATGTCATTGTATCCAGACTATAATTGTACCCTATGCATGGATCCTCATACATGACCTTTACCCATATATATATAGTCATGTGCCATATAGGTGTGTGTAATCATGAACAATTATAATAACCCTCACATGATCTAGTCATCAAACCCTTTCTGATATTCAACCTCTCAATACATCAATCACTTCACAAATACAAGATCTCAACCATCTACCACAAAAAACCTTAGTCATATGCCAAGAAATACAAGATGTGCCTCAACAAGAAGTATCAATGATAAATATACCAGCACTGTATTTCTGTAGATTTGACTTATGCAGAAGATCCCATGCAACCACTAGTCTCTCTAGGGATAATCCTCAAATCTCCATAACCATTTCTCATGCATACATCAAAATCCAACTATTCATAGAAATAAGACATACCTTTTGAACCAATGGATAGATTTGATGTATCTGAGCACTGTAGACCTTCCTGGGAGCTTGATCTCAAAATCTATAACCTCTGCATCTTCATCTTCTCAAGTTTCCATGGCTTTACCAACATGTACACACCCTATACACTGCCAACCCACGTACACCTCAGTATGTACGCACCCTAATACACTGTCAACCCACGTACACCTCAGAAAATAGGATTTTTTGTATTCACTGTAATTCTGAGAATTTCGTCGTAAACTCTTCGTACTACCTCAGACTTTCGCAACTTCAGATGTATCAATGAGTACTTGCAATAAGAATCACACAACAAAATATATTCAATGTGTTCAAGTGTAATTAAATGAGATAGCCTTTCTTCTTATTTATACTTTCATGTAGCATCCCACTTTCCTTATTTTAGGGAGTTCTCCATTAACTTAATTATTTAAATAATTTATTTTTCAAACACTTTGACTTTTTGGGGCTTCTAGATGACTCATGAGGGTCCTCCAAATTCACATGGCCATAACTCTCTAACCGTGAGGAGTTATGTGACGTTCCACATACCACCGAAAATGGAATGACAAGCACTATCCATCTAGGATAGATTCACTGACAAATTCACTGATCTTCACTCATTATTCGATAATTAAGCATGGGTTCTCTAACCATACTTCTAGGATAACTCAATCCGCAAAGTGTCTTCCTGTGAGGGATTTCACCATAAGGGGACCACTTTGGAGTTCATCCATTTGTACTTCTTATCAACCATGACAAGACAATAATGAGTCATCTTTACATCAAACAAACTTGGGTCCATTATCCAAACCTTTGTGCTACTAGAATTTCTTCAAGGGTTGACATCAATTGATCCATATTTTATGAGAAGAACAAAATGAATACAGATTATTAACAGGTGCTTAACACAAAATAACAGAGATACAATAAAATTGGTTTTCTATTCAATAACGAAATAAGTTGAAATTGTAAAATGCAGTGGAAACAAGCTTGCTGGAATGGTGGCGACTTGTCTCTGAGAAGCGATGTGACGGTTGTGCGCATTCACAATAAGAAGATTAAAATGAATCTATAAAGGCCTTTTTACAATAAAAAATAATTCCAAAACCCTAGACATCCAAAAACCTAACTCTAGGAGATGAAGCGCCAAAAGTCATCTGGGCCCCGTTTGGGTAAGTTAGTACATCAACTTCCTGGCGTCGTAACGTTTGCATACGATCTTCGTTTTAGGCGTGTGATAGACCATTGGAAAGGTATCATAGAGGAGATTCATTTTTGGAGGTCAATCATTTCTTTGGATATCATTGAGAATATCTATCCCGAAAAATCTTCATTTAGGCCCTCAAAATGGCCCCGAAAGTTAAAACTGCTAAAACTAGTAAATTGCCAAAATTGTCAGAAAATTGTTTTGAGCTAGTTGGAAAAGGTGGGTGGCCACTGATATCCATCTGGATCAATACTTCCTCCTTAGGAAGCAATGGTATCCATTACATTGAGGTCCCCCATCAGATGAGGAAATTTCTGCTGAATTTGGCCCCGGGTGAGCCACTTGCCTTGGTGCAGGAGCTGCCCTGCTTTGATGACTCGATAAAGCTGGATCCTTTTTTGTCGAGTGACCTTGATCTCTATGTCCAAAATATGATCATTGGATGCCTACTGTATGCAGTCAGGGTTGATATCTGTGGGTGTTATTTGTTCTTCAACTTCTGAGGTGTCCAATAATGGTGGGAAATAAGGGCGAAGGAGATCCACATTAAACATTGGGTGCAAGCCAAGGAAAGGAGGAATGTTGAGCTCAAAAGAATTATCCCCCACAACCTTGGTGATAGTGTATGGCCGATAACAGAGTAGGTGAAGCTTCCGATGGGGTCCTATAAGGCATTCTTTCTATGTTCTTTCTTTCATAGAGTTGAGGCCATCCAGATGTCTCATGGCTGCAAGAGTCTAGCACCGTGGTGAGTGACGCGACTCGTAGTCTGCTGAGGAAATCAACGACGCGATTGGTGATTCTTGTTTTATACTTGATGTTGAGGTGGAATTGCTGCAAGTATGTGGAACACTTTTGATGGTGATCATTCTGCAATTTTCCCTGTGTTTGCATGAACTACAGTGGCTTATGATCAATGTGGATGACTGTCTCTTTCCCAAGAATGTAATTTCTCCACTGGTGGCAGACTTGCACAATGGAGTACATTTCTTTGTCATAAGTAGGGTACTTATGAACAATATATGATAATGTCTCACTATGATAGGCCACGGGGTGGTCGTATTGAGTGAGAACAACACCCACAGCATATTCTGAAGCATCTTTCTTGATTTCAAAGGGATGTTGCAGGTTTGGTAGTGAAAGTACTGGGTCTGAGCACAAGTGTTGCTTCAAATCATCAAACGATTGTTATTGGGACTGGCCCCATGCAAATTTCACCTTACCACCACCCCTGTTTATTTGGCTGAGGGCCCATGCAATATGAGAGAATCTCAACATGAACCTACGGTAGAAATTGGCAAGGTCCAAGAAGCTCCGAAGCTCAGTGAGTGTTGTTGGGGATGGCCAGTCATGGATGACTTGGATCTTGGATGGATCCACATGTACACCATGTTGATCAATGATGTATCCTAGGTAATGGACCTTGTCCATGCCGAAGGATCATTTTTCCAAGTTGGCGTATAGCTTGTGCTGTCGCAGGGTGTGCAGAACCTACTAAATATGATGCAAGTGTTCGACCCAAGTCTTGCTGTAAATTAGAATGTCGTCCAGATACACCACTAAAAAAGTATTGGTGAATGGTCCCATTATATCATCCATCATCCTCATGAAAGTGGCTGGAGAATTTGTCAAACCAAATGGCATGACCAACCATTCAAAAAGGCCTTCCTTTGACTTGAAAGCAGTCTTCCATACATCTGTTTGTTCTATCAAGACCTGGTGGTAGTCAGAGTTCAGATCAATATTACTGAAGTATTTCACCCCCGTGAGTTGATCAAGAAGGTCATCGATTCGGGGAATCGGGTACCAGTTTCTGACTATGATTTTATTCAGAGCCCGGTAATCAATACAGAGTCGCCAAGTTCCATATTTCTTCTGTACCAACACGATTGGGCTCCCGCAAGGTGATGAGTTGGGACAGATGTGCCCCTTGTGGAGTAGTTCTTAGATCTGTCACTTGATCTCCTCATTCTCTAATAAAGAGCGACGATAGACTATCCCATTAGGAAGTGGTGCGTCGAGGGTCAGATCGATGGGGTGCTTGACCTGGCAGTGTAGAGGTACCCCTGTAGGTGAGGAGAAGATATCCGAGTATTCTTCCATGACCTTATCTACTTTCTTTTGCTATGTGGAGAGGTCGGTCATAGAGACCCTGGATGTGGCTGTGATCTTTCGCTTATTCTAAGAGCGAATCACAAAGAAGACAAAATTCCCCATCTGAGAGATGAACTTCCTGCATTTCTTAGCAGAGATCAAGGAAATAGCACTAGGTGGGACTGCCTCGGGTATCCTGTACAATTTCCTGTTCAAAGTAATAATAACACTACGAGGCCTAGAATCATATACATCATGATGTTTCCATAAATAAGGTTGGCCCAAAATAACATCACAAACTTCGAGAGGAGCAACATCACACAATACCTTGTCTTTGAAGGGATTGATGTTGTACGACAGTCAACACTATTGGCTGACGCGAAGATCGCTTCCTTGGTGGGGCCATCCAATGGTGTAGGGATGTGGGTGAGATGTTGTTAGCAGGGAAATATGCTTGATGACCTCTTCTGAGATGAGGTTCTTTTGGCTACCACTATCAATGATGAAGTGCAGTAGGGTGCCTTTTACCCACATCTGTGAATGGAAGAGGCACTCTCCTTCTTCTGGCTTGTCTGATTCACAAGACTGGAGTTTGGTGGTAGCAACTGTGGCACTGGGTTCCGCATCAATGATCCGTATTCCCCTTTCTGGTTTGGGCTCAGAGTCAGAATCTACATCTGTTTTAGAGGGTTTAACTTCGACCACCAATGACTGCTTTGAGAGACAGTCAGTAGTGTTATGCCAAGGGCTCTTATGGAAGTCACAACACTTCACAGTATCTTTCTTTGTCTTTCCGGTGTCCTTCTTTCCTTGCGTCTTGGACTAGTTGTCCTAATACTATCCATATTTACTCTGTCCTTTCTTCTATGGGTCGGGGCTGCCCTTTCTTGGCTTTTGTTGTGAGGGGTTCCTAGGCCCAAATTGTCGCGTCTTTTGTTTGAGCTTCTGTTTGATTTTGACGACATATCGGTAGGCCACGCCCAAGGATGAGATGTATAGAAATTCCATTTCAGTATAGATAAATCTATGCATAACACCACAATACTTGAGCACTAGATGTTTCTCTGAATCTTTGATACCCAGCTTGGTGCACAAGGTATGGAAGATATTTGTGAAATCTGGCATTGCTTGGTCTCTTTCTTGCTGCAGTGTGGTCCATTTGGTATATAGGTCGTAATAACTTCTGACAGGGTAGTATTGTTCCGTAATAACATCCTTGAAGGATTCCCAGGTGGTCTTGACTAAAAATTATGAGGTTTCCTTTGTTTCCTTTTGCTCACATAAATTTTCCCACCAAACTTTGACACGAGGAATGAATTTGAGGAGTGCAAAGGTAATATTTTCTCTATTCGAAAAGTTATGGACAGAAAAATACTTTTCTAGTAGATTCAACCACTTGTCTACAACATCTGCGTCTATCTTACCTTCAAATATAGGAATATCGAAGTTATTTGTACCTTGAAGGGGGCGGTGCCTCCGTTCGAAGAATATGCGTCGCCTATTGGTAGCCGCCGAAGGATTTGCGCAAAACTATCCATCATATTGTTCCTCTGTTGTGTGAGGGATTCTTCAATCAACAGTTTGAAAGGATCTTCTGTCCCATCATCTTTATTTTCTCCTGCCATGAGAGGTCTCTTGGGGTATCTTGGGCGTGTGAGAGCTTCTGTCCTCAAGAGAAACAAGCTTGAGACCCAACTCTTTGTACTCCGACCTTGTTGGGGACATGCATTAAGATGACAAGGAGCAAACCGCTCTGATACCACTAATCCAGATTTTATGAGAAGAAAAAAATTAATACAGATTATTAACAGGTTCTTAACAAAAAATAACAGAGATACAATAAAATTGGTTTTATATTCAATAACGAAATAAGCTGAAACTGTAAAATGCAACGGAAATAAGCTTGTTGGAATGGTGGTGGCTTATCTCTGAGAAGAGATGTGACGGCTGCGCACATTCACAAGAAGAATATTATAATGAGGATCTGAAGGAATTTTCACAATAAAAAATAATTCCAAAACCCTAGACATCCAAAAACCTAACACTAGGAGATGAAGTGCCAAAAGTCACGTGGGCCTCGTTTGGGTAAGTTAGTACATCAACTTCCCGACGTCGTAACTTTTGTATACGATCTCTGTTTTAGGTGTTTCATATATCATTGGAAAGGTATCATCGAGGAGATTCATTTTGGGGGCTCAATCTTTCCATTGGCCATAATTGAGAAGCTCTATCCTAAAAAACCTTCATTTAGGCCCTCAAAATGACCCTGAAAGTTAAAATTGCTAAAAAAGTAAATTGCCAAAATTGTCATAAAATTGTTTTGAGCCAGTTGGAAAAGGTGGGTGGCCACCGATATCCATCTGGATCAATCCTCCCTCCTTAGAAAGAAATGGTCTCCATTGCATTGAGTTCCCCCATCAGATGAGGAAATTTCTGTTGAATTTGGCCCCGGGTGAGAAACTTGCCTTGGTGCAGGAGCTGCCCTGCTTTGATGACTCGATAAAGATGGATCCTTTGTTGTCGAGTTACCTTGATCTATGTGTCCACAATATGATCATTGGATGTCTGTTGTATGCATTCAGGGTTGAGCTCTATGGGTGTCATTTGTTCTGCTACTTCTGAGGTGTCCAATAATGGTGGGAAATAAGGGCAAAGGAGATCCACATTGAACACTGGGTGCAGGCCAAGGAAAGGAGGAATGTTGAGCTCAAATGCATTATCCACCACAACCTTGGTGATAGTGGATGGCCCATAACAGAGTGGGAGAAGCTTTCAATGGGGTCCTGTAAGGCGTTCTTTCTACAAGTGCAACCAAACTTTGTCTCCCACCTGAAACTTATGTGGCACCCGATGTTGATCATGGTGCTGTTTGTACTTGTCATTGGACTTCTGTAGGATATCCTGAACCTATTAGTGGATGTGTTATATCTTCTCAATGAACCGAGTGGCTTTGCCAGCTTTAGTTGGAGCAAGATATGAGTCGGTTGAGGTGACCGCAAGGGGAAGTGCAACATCTATGGGACCCAATGGTTGGAATCCCAACCCCACCTGAAAGAGGTTGTGGCTGGTTGAGCTATGAAGAGATTAGTTGTAGCTATGCTGGACACAGGGAAGGCTCTCATCCAATGTGCGAGGGTGCTTTGAATTATACATGCGAAGGATATGCACAATCATTCGATTTACAACCTCGGTTTGGCCATTTGTCTGGGGGTGGAAGTACGTGGATTTGGTGAGCTTGGTGTCCAACAGTGACTAGAGGCTCAACCGGAATGTGCTGAGAAGTCGACTATCCTGGTCTGAGACAATGGTTTGTGGGATTCCAAAATGTACCTAGACTCTTTCAAGGAAGAGCTTGGCAGTGGCCTCTATTGTGATGCTCTTCTTGTAGGCAACCATAATCGCCATCTTAGAAAAGCGATCAACAACCAAAAAAAAATAGACATTTCCCCACTTGGTGGACGGGAGGCCTGACATGTAGTCTATTGAGATGGATTCCCATGGCCTGTCAGGAGTAGGAAGATGGGTGTACATGCCCTGTTTCTTATTGATCTGTTTGGCAATAACATAGGCAGTGCAAGACCTGATATACTTGCTAACCTCCTGTCAAAGTTTCATCCAGTAGAAATGTTTATGTAGCATCACCACTGTCTTTTTGACACCGAAGTGTCCTGACACCCGACTGTAGTGGGCTTCCCAGATCATCTTTGCTTTCTCGCTTGATGGAACATAGATATGGCCTAGACGACACAACAACCCATCCTGAAGATGGAAATTATCGACAACTGTTTTTTCACCCAACATTTGATAGGTGGTGGAAAATTTAGGGTCTATCTCATAGATTTGAGGCCATACAGATGTCTCATGGCCATAAGAGTATACCACCATGGTGAGCGTTGCGAATGGAGGTCTGTTGAGGAAATCAATGATGTGATTGGTGCTTCCTGTTTTATACTTGATGTTGAGGTGGAATTGATGCAAGTATGTGGACCACTTTTGATGGTGGTCATTCTTTAATTTTCCCTATTTCTGCATGAACTGCAATGGCTTATGATCAGTGTGGATGACTGTCTCCTTCATAGAATGTAATTTCTCCACTGGCAACAGGCTTGCACAATGGGGTACATTTCTTTTTTGTAAGTAGGGTACTTACAGACAGTATGACAGTGTCTCACTATGATAGGCAAAGGGTTGGCCGTGCTGAGTGAGAACAATGCCCACAACATAGTCTGAAGCATCTCTCTCAATCTCAAAGGGATGTTGCAGGTCTGGTAGTGAAATTACTGGGGTTGAGCACAAGCGTTGCTTCAAATCATCAAACGATTGTTGTTGGGACCGACCCCACACAAATTTCTCCTTACCACCACCCCTATTTATTTGGCTAAGGGCCCATGCAATATGGGAGAATCCCAACACGAACCTGTGGTAGAAATTGGCAAGGCCCAAGAAGCTCCGAAGCTCAGTGAGTGTTGTTGGGGCTGGACAATAATGGATGACTTGGATCTTGGTTGCATCCACATGTACACCATGTTGATCAATGATGTATCCCAGGTAATGGAACCTTTCCATGTCGAAGGAGCATTTTTCCAAGTTGGTGTATAGCTTATGTTGTCTCAGGGTGTGCAGAACCTACTGAATATGCTACAAGTGTTCGGCCCAAGTCTTGCTGTAAATTAGTGTTAGACACACCTACCACACTTAGAGGGGGGGTGAATGAGTGTGGGGCTCTTTTTCCCCAAACTTCCCTCTTGCACAAAAACTCATCAATTAGCATTCAAAATTTATTCATTACCCATTGTTTTCATTTATAACCAGTTAGATGTGAGCACATATCAGAAACATATATCCACAATATATCATCAACAAATGAACACAAAGAACACAAGATGTATGTACAATTTTATTTTTATTACGGACTACAATCCTTGGGGTTTATCAGCAACAACTGAATAGATTACAACTCTACAAGAGCACCATCTCTATATGCAAGACTCAACTTGCATTCTCAGCACCAACTGACATGAGGCAACAATCCTCAACAGATATCAATCTGTACCATAAACAAGACCATCAACCATGCACCAACCTGTGCCAAACAACCTGTAATCAACCTGTACCATAAACAAGTGCATCCAACCATGTACCAAGTATATACCAATCATGTGTCAACCACTCATCAACAATGAATAATCAATATGTACCAACATCATCAACTATATACCTCATGTATGTGCCAACTCATCAACTGCTTGTCTCAACCATGACTAGTTTTGGATTAGTCAACAACCCTAACTTGAAATAATCATAACTTTGTACCTGTACTGAATAAATA
>ML781391.1:779669-800381 GCA_009831015.1 Picea engelmannii | reverse complement strand
AGGATGCTTGGTAACTTAAGAAATCATGAATAATAAAAGTGTGGATCAATGGGATAACTGAGAATATCTAATGGGAAGACAACTCACAATGCAATCGAATGAAACAATGATTTTAGGAATCAATGAACAGAGAGAGCAATATCAAAAGGTATGGAGAAAGCTGATCTAGATAATCGAGTACAACAGTGTGTAGGATCATACAAGCCAACAAGGAATCCTTTAGTTCAAGTTTATGAGCTAAATAAGAAGATGACAATTCTTAATAACTGAGCTAAACTGAAATAAAGTACAGAACATGAGATAGATGAAGAAATCTGCCATTAACAACAAAAGAAGACTGATTCTGTATTGAAAAATAAGTGTCTTAGTACAATAGCCAAAGAGTCTCCAAAATTGAACCCCCTAGAGCTCCAAATGTCTTTGGCTTTATAGCCTTTTACAATTAGTTTCAGATCCTAAAACAATGGATCTGATATTCTAAAAATAGAGAGTCAAAACTGATTTACAAAAGATAAGGAGAGATCCTCAAGATGAGGTCATCCTCTATCTTTTGGTCTTCAAACATTGGTTGAAAGTTGATGAAGTGTANCCTAGCCTTCCAAGGCTCTTTGATCTGTTCCTTTGAAAGTGGAATTCGAATTTGATGATGTGTGCCAAAAATCCCTATCATTTTTCCCTTGAAAATCACCAAATCTAGTCAAAAAATTCCCTTTTGACTTTCATCTCCAAGAATAGCCTTCAGATTTTGATTTGATAATTCATAACCATCTTATTGAAGAAGAATTCAAACCATTAAAACCCAAAAATTCCTGATCTGGGCGAAAATTTGGCTATTCTGGCCATGACAGACTTTCAACAACTAACTTACCCGAAAATATGCTCCTTAGCTGCTGAAAGGCGCAACTTTCAACAACTAACTAGTCATAATTCTGCCTTCTGCGCTGGTGAAAGTGCAATTTTTTTCAAAATCAAATTTCTCAGTCATGGAGAGTCCGTTTTGCATGCTTAAATAGTCGATAGACATCTACAAATCCTGAAATTTCCAATGGTGCTTTTAGATCTTCATTTGGAGCTCAGGAAGCTAGTGAAATTTTCCCTACAAGATTAGGCATCACTCTTTCAAAAATGCAGGTGCGTTTTTGGTCGCTAACATCTGGCTCCAACTGGGATGGAGATGTCCCTGCGAGGTCTCCAAGAAACTGGCAGACCTTGTGCCTTTAGTATTGGGCCATGGAGTCATTCAGCCTTTTCGGTGGTTAATGAGCACACACAGGCTCACCTAAACCACCGAAAACAAAAACTTACCCAAAAATCAAAACTTGATGAATCTCGATTACCTGTGCAAAAAGAATATCCCTCTTCTCTGTTCTGCACTTAATTTTCTTGGTGACTGAATGATTTATCCTATTCTATTTCCCTAACATGTGAAGCTACTCAGGCTTCACTTCTCATGTTGCTCATTATATGGTCAATGAGTGCAACCCAGTCTTGCACTCTATTGCAGTAGTTTCCCATGTTCCTGGATCAGCAGAGTCAAAGCTGAATTGCACCATACCAGTTGTCTGATTATATAGGTAGTGCATGCAGCTAGATGCTACATTCAAGCCATTTTCCACTTCCATCATCGGTGGTGAGATCTTCAAAATTCCCACATCTAGAACGCTGTCATCCTTGAACTCAGCAGGAAAGGTCAACACATCAGGCTTCTGAGTGCCCTGGATAATGTAGTTGTTTGTAACTTTCAAAAAATCCTTCATCTTAGAATAGTAGACATCCTTCAAGTGTAAATATTCTTCCTGGAAAAGACCTGCAAGAAAAGTTACATATACAAAAGGAGGATAAAATGAATGGTAACAGATATTTGTAAAGCCATAGATCCAGTAGCCAATGCCAACCCCAGATCCCAGTAAGCCACAACCAAATGCAGATATGGTATTCAACAAAAACAGTGCACATATGTAGTTGTCTATATATATTCAGCCCTACCAAATTTGATGCACCTTTTGCAACTTCGTCAATTCCAGATATGTTATCAGCAAGAAATGGAGGAACTTAGGGAAAAAAGTCAATGCCTGCCAAGTGCTGAACCCATTTAAATGGCCTTTGTGCTCTTTTCTCATCATATGCAAAGTTGAGACCTGAAGACAGTTTAGCTATCTGATGAGGAAGCTCAATCCCAATGTTATCTGGAAACAAGTTTATAAGAAAATTGTTCTCACTGCCTCCTTGCATACCATCAACCCCAACACAAACAACATGCAGCTTTAGCAAGTATTCAAATTTTAGAGTGACCAGTTCACTAGGATTTGTCCCACTAGTCAGTTCATCATCATAGACATGAACAATGATAGTAAGAGGGTGAAATTGATAATAACTGGTTGCATCCACATTCTCCTTGATCTGCACCTTTTTAGGCCTTTTTCTCCGTCTCTGGGAATCATCCTCTTCTTCAGGCACATCATCATCCAGATTGCTTTCCTCGATGCCCGTAGAAGCACCTGTATCTTTTTGGCTTGCTGGCGAGCAAACGACTGGGCATCCTTTGTACTTCCCACAATTTCAAGATCAATAGGCTCCTCAAAAGATTCCTTTTGTGCCAAGAGCTGAGAGTATAGAATATAAAGTGGGGCTGGAAGTAGCTCTGCCAATTGGTGTTGCTTTGTATCTTTTGTATGAAAAATCCCTAGTTTTTATTGCACTGGTAATGATGCCTTCTTAAGAGCTTTCAAATGTGAAGGAAGACTCGAGATAAACTTCTTACGATTTGCAATAGTTTCCTGCAGATTTTATCGTGTCTTAAAGAGAAAATGGATTTGCTTCACTAATAATGCAGAAAACGATGCAAACATTAGGAATGAAATGAAAACAAGAAGCCAGAGACGATGGCCATGTTTCTGCAGTCTGTGGATAGTGGACTACAACACAACTACCTTTGCAACTATTTTCATCCTAAAACAATCCTAGAGGTGCATAGCAGTGAAATAAAAATGGGCGACAATAGACTAGTCATTCACTGGAAAAGAGATGAAGATCTTCTATATCTGTAGACTCGTATAGATAATGGGTTTTCCAATGGCGCTTCCAATGGCGCCCATGCCGCAGAATCTATCAGACCGCTGGATAGAGGAAGAAAAGATCAGGCAGTGATCTTATAGGAGATTACTAAGGGATCTCAGCGTTTATATATAACGACATCATGATATAAAAAGCTTTGAAAACCACCGCCTAGATTCAGGGAACTGATTTATTCACAAAGACATTATTAATAATTAAATCCCAGAAGAAGAAATCTGAGAATGATCGTGCAAGATTGTCAGTTTGGCAGACTAGGCAGGCTCTCCATTGAAGCTACCAAAAGAAGCAACGGTCCCCAATGTAGAAGACCAACATCATCAGAATTTGATTTTGCAGTATGGGAAAAAGTTTTTGCGGGAAGATCCGGGCATGTCATCCTCGCCTTGGCATTGCCTTCAACCAATATGGGACATGATCAGAGAATTGAACAAGATCAGGAGTCATGGGGAATAAATGGCCTTCTATGCTAAATATGTACGGGTATGATCTTTTCTCCATCATGTTTTTCCCACCCATAGCCAAATAAAAAAGAAACCAAAAGTATTTAACTGTTTCAGCAAGGAAAAGCTTTCCATGTGATCATCTTGTGGGTGGGATTCTACATCTGCTATGTGACTAGTGAACTCATATTTCTAACTGGAACATCTGATCCAATGGTTGATAAGTGTGGAACAGTATCATGATTGCCTCCGGGAAAGTACTTTCTGGTGCATAATGTGTAGGTGTAAACGATGAGAAGGGCACTGTTTCTGCAGCCACTTTTGCATCTGAACTCTGTATAACTGTTTCTATAGGAACTAATGGAAGATCTAAATCATCAGAATTTGAATCTGAGATAGAACCCTTGCTAGGAGATTTTACTGGAGGAAGATGATCTTTTTCATCTAGAAGAGGCATTTTTGACCCATTGAAAAACTGAGTGGGTCCATCCAGCAATCTTCATGCAGCTTGAATAATTCAGCTTCTGTGTTCGAGGGATCCCACTCTACTTCATGTTGTTCAGCTATCTCTTTCAGTAACTTAAATTTCACCTCAACAGAAGGAGCACGGATTGAAATCTTTTCAATGATCTGGCGATTAACACCACAAACAGGCCTAGGTTATGATGCAGCCACAATGAATTTCTTGCCATAATTGACAACAAACATACTTTGAACTATATGTAGTTCTGGCAAGTCAGAACATCTTGGAGAAGCGAAACATAAACTGGCAATAGCCTCCCAGTTTTGTTCAGCCTCTCTTTTGGTAATCTGCTCCTCTAGCTCAAGATGCTTGTTCTTTGTATTTTCTTTCCTCTATTTGGCAGCTCCCCGGACATTCCACCAGGTCTGAACCAATTATCTCTAAATGCACCCTTTTCCCTATTTGACTCATATGTATTCCAGATATTTTGTCCTCTATAATGAACGTCTGACCCATAACCTCTTGAAGGGTTTGCAACTTGCCTCTCAAAAAATTGCTTGCCATTAGAAGAGGAATCCCTATTTCTGTAGCGTTCTGCCCTGTTTCAACTTTCACCATGAAAAATTAAAACCTGCTTGTAGACTATCTGTTTATTCAACAACCAATAATTGAAAGGATCTAACTGCTCGTATGGGGAGCTTATTTTCTTTTTGCCTATTCCTACACTAACACTTTGCACTGCTTCTTAATCATGTAAACTCATGCTTCCAATGAAGGCATGTAATAAATTTATTTGCTGACAAAATTCTTGATCTTGATCCCAAACTGAAAAATATCATACAAAAATGGAGTTTGAAAGGGCAGCAGAACCAACCTTCCTTTGACAAAAACAAATTGACATCTGTTCTACTCAAAGAATCAAAATAATCAGCAAAAGGATCAACGAAGCTGTAAAGAAAAACCTCTTCCTATTGTTGGAGCTGAAAATCAAAAAAATTATGTATATTCTCTTTCCCATGCAGGCTGGCACTTTCAGCTATCTGTAAATCTGAACATGGTTGTAGACTAATTTCTGTACTAATCATGGATTGTTTGATATCTGCTGTAGATTCCAAATCAAGAATGATGGATATCAGTGGTAAAGGCAAGATCAGCTGCCTCTGAAGCTCTTGGGATACTGAATTCATATCAGTAATTTCTTTATCAAAATATGAAGCATCCTTAATCCCATAGTCAAAACTATAAGAGACATTTGAAACAATGACAAATGTGTCTACAATATGACTATCACCAACATCTTCACAATCAGAAGGAATACTAACTGAATGTTGGGTGTGAAATGCAGATTCTTTATAACAATTATCAAGAATAAGATCAACTGAATAAATCTTCTCGTAATATGAATTGAAAGCCACATGGAAATCCTTCAGAGAATGGATACTAACAACAAGAAGGGATTGACACCATTCACGAGCATTTCCTTCTAAAGAAAATTTGAACAGCTTGATCAAGACATCTTCGTGAACAAAACCATGTTCAAGCATGCATTGATGAAAATTGAATAAGTGTTCACCGGGATGATCATACTTACTTCCTCTGAATCTGGGAAGATAATCATCCCATTCATTTATAGTTGGCACTGGATGTGGAAAACCAGCTATATCTGAAAAATCACAGAAAGCATACCTCTTAGCTAAGATCTTTTCCATTTCATACCAGTGGAGTCACCAACAAAATTATGAACAATGGAGTCGCCACTGAATTCATCCTCATGGAGTCACCAGATAGATGATTACAACCAAATGATGTCTAGGCTTTGTCTATCATCAAAGCTAGATATATGTCGTCTCCCAGGGAAGCTGAGCTTCAATCTCCTCTCCCCGGAAACGACGCCATTTTGTTATCACTCCAAGAAACTCCTTAGGGTTGTAGGCTAAGGATTCTTGGTAACTTAAGAAATCATGAATAATAAAAGTGTGGATCAATGGGATAACTGAGAATATCTAATGGGAAGACAACTCACAATGCAATCGAATGAAACAGTGCTTTTAGGAATCAATGAACAGAGAGAGCAATATCAAAAGGTATGGAGAAAGCTGATCTAGATAATCGAGTACAACAGTGTGTAGGATCATACAAGCCAACAAGGATTCCTTTAGTTCAAGTTTATGAGCTAAATAATAATATGACAGTTCTTAATAACTGAGCTAAACTGAAATAAAGTACAGAACATGAGATAGATGAAGAAATCTGCCATTAACAACAAAAGAAGACTGATTCTGTATTGAAAAATAAGTGCCTTAGTACAATAGCCAAAGAGTCTCCAAAATTGAACCCCCTAGAGCTCCAAATGTATTTGGCTTTATAGCCTTTTACAATCAGTTTTAGATCCTAAAACAATGGATATGATATTCTAAAAATAGAGAGTCAAAACTGATTTACAAAAGATAAGGAGAGATCCTCAAGATGAGGTCATCCTCTATCTTTTGGTCTTCAAACATTGGTTGAACGTTGATGAAGTGTAGCCTAGCCTTACAAGGCTCTTTGATATGTTCCTTTGAAAGTGGAATTCGAATTTGATGATGTGTGCCAAAAATCCCTATCATTTTTCCCTTGAAAATCACCAAATCTAGTCAAAAAATTCCCTTTTGACTTTCATCTCCAAGAATAGCCTTCAGATTTTGATTTGATAATTCATAACCAGCTTATTGAAGAAGAATTCAAACCATTAAAACCCAAAAATTCCTGATCTGGGCGAAAATTTGGCTATTCTGACCATGACAGACTTTCAACAACTAACTTACCCGAAAATCTGCTCCTTAGCTGCTGAAAGGCACAACTTTCAATAGCTAACTAGTCATAATTCTGCCTTCTGCGCTGGTGAAAGTGCAGAGTTTTTCAAAATAAAATTTCTCAGTCATGGAGAGTCCGTTTTGCATGCTTAAATATTCGATCGACATATACAAATCCTGAAATTTCCAATGGTTCTTTCAGATTTGCATTTGGAGCTCAGGAAGCTAGTGAAATTTTCCCTACAAGATTAGGCATCACTCTTTCAAAAATGCTGGTGCGTTTTTGGTCGCTAACAACATTGTTTCTACATTTGATGTTGATGAATATATGAATTTCAAAGTGTTTGAATTCCAAAGTGTATGAATTTTATGTGTATTAATCCCTTGATTTGTTTCTAAAGTGATTTTAAATACTTTCATTACACATTAAGGAATATCTTATGGTGGAAAATATTTCTAGGTGTTAAATCCATAAGCAATAAATGGTTCTCAAGTAGCATGGTTTGCTAATAAACCACGTATATCTACATCATCGATAGATCATTCCTTCTGAATTATTTGGATGAATGTTGTGGATATCCATATTATAACTCATAACCAACAATATGGACTACCTCTTGAATTATCTCCATCTAAATCCAATGATAATCCACACTCAAATAGTGGTCACTTGAAAATATTGTGACCTTAAAAATGACATATTACAATAATTTATTATAGAAATAAGTTTTCTCATTTATCTTCGACATAATTGTACATCACTTAACAATTTCATCTCAATCTTATTTTCTAGGGAACACACATTATTCCCCTCTTTCTATACATGACATATATAAAATCATTTGATTTATGTGTAGCCCTTCATAAATGCCAAAAAGACTAGTCAAGGACTCATTAATGCACATGTTTGTTTAGATTATGTAGTGGGTATATGTAAATTTTATCAAACCAATCAATTATTAATAAATTTTATTCAGTCTTCCATGATGTCCACTAAACTTATTGATTTTGATCAATAGAATGAGAGAGTTCACATGGAAACTAGATCTTAGAATGGGTATCATTTTCCACCTACAAATAAAGGTTTTGAGGTTACATTTCATGACACACTATAGAAAGTAATTCTATGCGACCAAAATTCCTCTAGGGAGACTTGAAACCATTATTCTTTTCCCTTCACCATCTATGAGAGTTTATTGCACATTCCTACCCAATTTTTGGGTTAGAGCACACAAGGAGACAGTTGGTTATGGAGCCTAATTATCTTCCTAATTTAAAGGTATTTTTTTTCAACCATGTTTATATCCCATTAAGACTTTACACCCAATAATAATGTACACTCCTCCATGTAGGGGAGTGCAGGGGGGGCTTTCCCCCCTGCGGGGTCCGGGGGTGATTTGAAAATGAAAGTCTTGAGTCTCTTTAAAATTGCAAGTGAAATTTGTATGTGCTTGGGTAATAGGATAAAGTTACAAACACATAAATATTAATGAGTTTTTACTTAATCTTGAACAACATAAATAGCCTTCAAAATACAGACATTAACACAACAAAATGATAAAGGAGTTCACCCCTCTCTTGGGATACATCTCCTGGTCCATCTTCAAATGGATCAATTTAATTAATTATAAAAGTGTCAAAATAAATGCTTTACAATGCTCAGAATGAGAAATGGATGGCTTCAATGGCTCCAGAACATCAAAAAACCCCTATTTGGGCTCTTCCTGCACCTGGTTTGGCAAAAACTTGAGTTGGAATCACTCCTTGAAAGTTTCTCCCAATTCTTTGTTGTCTCTACTCACCAAAACGCACCTAGAATGATTGAACCTGGCTTTTGGGAGTTTCTTGTGCCTAAACCCAACACCCACATGCATTCCAAAAAATCAGGCAAATTGTCGAACCATTAAGCATCCAATACCTTATTCGACGGAGGTATTGGTCACATGGGTGCCATATGAACACACCCCAATGCCAAACCCAGATTCTTTGGAACTCCCACCCAATTGGTGTAAAGAGGCATTGCCAAGTGTTTGTTGGAAGGACTGTTGAACCCTGCGTGAAAGTTTAAGTGGAAAGCGTTGTTGGTCATGTGGCTAGTGGTAAGACCTAGGGTTGGGGCTTAGCCCCGACCCTTTTCGCATCCAAAATAAATCATAGCCAAATTTAAATATAACTTCAAAGGATATGGGGTATGTTAGCACTTGGTAAATTTCCTAGAGGTTGAAACAAAAGAAATCTACAAAGGTAAATTTATCCAACCACTTTTAAAGCTGGGATCTAGCCCTTCCAGCTTCAAAGAGGGATCTCTCTATATGATTTAGCTATGTTTTTAATTTTATATATTAGGCTAGGTAAAGAAATAGGTAGGTTTTGTTATCAAAGTGTTTTTGAATTGGTTGAGACAGTCTACACCTCCATTGGGCTATGGGGTCTGTATTTAATTAAATATGAAATACAACCAGAAACGATAAAGAATACTTTCACAGGGTGAGATAATATACTCACTGGATCTCTTAGTAGCTTAAATGATGGACATAAGAAAATATGAGAAAGATAAATTCAACTAAGAAGCAGTTAAGAATTTCTTAATTGAAAACATCAGAAGATAAACATTAAAATATTTAAAGTCGGAAACAGGGTATCCAAGATAAATCCTGCAACATACGTTACTCTTAAATATTAGTTTTAGAAAACAATATGATCACAAAGCAAGAATAACATTCAACTTAGAAAATAAACATCACCAGTGAATACACGCAAGAATCCTGTAAAAGTGCCTCCTTTTTATTAATGGCAGATTTCATCAAAAAGTGTTACAGTCTGATAGCGTCAGGGTGTAAATATCAACAACCCCCAATACTTCAAAAGGTGAAGTATATATAATTCAAATTACAAACATTCCTGTCATAACTGATCAGGACGTGCTTATTCTATTTTTAGCCTAACTAATTTAACTAATCAAACTGCTTGATGACTTGGTGCAATTGCATGTGGAAATTCTGGGTAGACCATTGATGAATCCTTTGCATGGCCTCATCTGACTGGACAGGTGACTGGACCTGGATAACTCATCTGCTAATCAAGCAGATCGCAGAGTTCCTCCCATTTGAGATGACTAGGCACAGTGACTTTGAGTAGTCTCCGATACACTTCGTCCATTTCCGTATATTTGGCGAATGTGGGCTTAGTGAGGAATATGTATCGAATCTTGTGTTGGATACTAATGTCCAACTGAAGAGCGTCCATGAATGATTTTCCGGTGATGCTCCCTTGTATGCCAGCAAACTTTGAACTGTCCTTAGACACTCCAGACAGTCTCTTTTTGTAATATGGGAGTGTCATCAGTTTATCATTAATAACCTTCAGACCGGGGAGACCTTTCTTCTGGAGAGCCTCGATCTTGTTGAAGAATTTATGTACCCCTAGGTCCATGGTCTAAACCTTTTCTTCTAGTTGAAGCATTAATCCCCTGTTGGTCAAAACTCTTTTGACCTCAAGGATGGTCTCTGTTCGGTCCTCGATCTTCAACTCTTCTAGCTCTTCTCTGGTCTTAGAATTTAGGAATTTGATGATCTCATTTGCCCGAGTTGGTCTTTCTCCCAATTCTACTCTGATCTTTTCAATGGCCTGTTTGCTCCTCTGGACCAACTCATTTTGTTCAAACATAATTTGGATCATGGGCCATATCTCATTTATGGAATTTGTGATGTCTGTCCATACGTTCTCTTTGACCTCAGCCAAAGTATTCCCTGCCACTGTTTGATTTTGGAGCTGCTGTAGTTCCTTCTTGAGATGCTCAGTTACCTACTTTTCTTTGGAGAGACTAGTTTGGAAAGAAGTTTTGAGTTCCTAGAGGTTCTCAACTTCCTTCTTAAGCCTACTGATTTCTGTCTCTTGCAGGTTCATCTTTTCCATGGATTTGGTGAGGTCGGTTGTCCCCTCTTGTGGTGTCACTGGTGTTGCAGTTGGGATTGCTGTCACTGCTGCCGTGCTTGCTCCTGAAATTGGAATGACACTCAATGGAATGAATTCCATTGGCTTCATCTGTTCCTTCTCTTTTAATAATATTTCCATCTCTGCTTCCATTTATTTGAGCTGTGCATTCTGCTCCATAAGCAGTTTGAGCATTTCGTCTTTCTCGCCTTCTTTCTCTGCTATCTCCTTTGCTTGTGAGTCTTCTGTAGGAGGGAGCTTCAGCTGTTTCCTCAAGGAGGCGATATCTGCATTCTTCTTCTTTATCATCTCTTCTATAGCTTTGACGTTCGAGGGATCATATCCGATCTTGAGGACCAGCTCCTCCAAAGTTTTAATTCTGTTATATTTTGTGAAGGATGAAATCTTCTCCAGCTTGAGCTGTGTTTGAGCGTTGTTGAGTGACACTTGCAGTTTTTCCGCTGAAGTAGAAGCATGCACCAATGTATGAAATACCATCTCCCCTGTCTGTTTGTGCAGATCCATTTGATCTGCTAGGTGCACGTCCTTCATATGGAATTCGAAGGTGGCCCTCTTTTAGTCTGTGATTACCTTGGGGTCTGGTACTTGCGCCTGGAGGAAGGTCATGTGCATCCTACCCTTTTTTGTGTCAAATGCAGACAACAGCTTGTGCTGCGCAGTTGACGTCTGCTTTCAAAACTGAGCATAGGTACTGCTGGTAAGAGTCTGATTCTTTTTCTTAATCAACTCGTACTTCTCGAAAATACTCAACTTGGGCCCAGTCTTTCCCGGCTGAGTATCCAGTGGGGAGTTGGTGAATTTCTTCGGCACAACCGGGGTGATTTCCTTATGCAGGCTCGAACCGAAGGGTGGAATGAAAAACTTAGTCACTGTGGTAGGCAGGGCCTCTTTCTCCCCAGTAGGGCTGGGAACTGTGGCTGTCTTGGGCCTCTTAGTATGTAACTGGAACTCTTCAGACGACACCTCCGTGACAGGCGGAGATAATTCTTGTTGAGGCCTTTTTCCTTAGGGACTTGTGGCGTGGAAGTTGGTGGTACAGTGGTAGGGGGAACCTTTTGTTCCACTTCAACCAAGGTGTCAGGCACCCACACCGTCTGATTAGCGAATGTCTCAATCTCGGGCTTAGCTTCGTGAATGTATGGGATATTTTTGTTCTTCACTCGCATTTATGAGATGATCCCGTATGGATCATAATGCCATGGGAAGCTCGTAAAGAACTTCATTTCTTTCAACATCCTGTCAACTTCTTCTCCGGCGCCTCGACTATTGCAGATGAAGGAGCCAATCTGCCCCTTGATTCGAAGCTGCTACTTTTTCTTCAAAGACACGAAATGGATATCATCTGAATTCATGATTTGTCTTATGTATTCTAGAGCAAACATTATTACCGACACATACTTAGCAACTTGTAAGGTGCCAATTCGCACCTGAATACTCTGATCTCGGTATGGTTTTGATATAGGTACCAATCTCCGGTCTTGGTGTTGTCCGAGAGATGCAGAATTCTCTGGACTTCGTCGTTTATTCGAGGCTCGGGCTTGCCGCTCAACATGATTACCACAGGGTGGTAGAACAGATCGATGAAAGCCTTGAAGCTATACTCTATGGAGTTGTGCTTTAGCAAAGAGGTCCATGTTGTGACTGGCTGAGGCCTTCCATCTGCTTCCATCTTTTGCATGGAGAAACTAAATTTATCTGCTTGAAAGTAAACAAACATGTATGCCAATATAGACGAGTATCTGAACATGCCTTCCATGCCAAAATTCATGAACTGTTCGTGAATATTGTCGGCCAAGAAGGTGTTGTAATCAAACTGTGTTGTGGGTTTTTCATCGTTGGAGAAAATGGATAGAAAACCCATAATGGGCTCATCTACCCACTGGTCAAAATAGTAACCTAACAGAGCACAAAGGGAGGAAATGACCTGGTTTCCCTTGGTGGAGAACATGGATGACGGGTAAGGGGGATTTGTGGAAGGGAATTGAGCGGAGGTGGGAAGGAAAAGCTCAAAAATTTGAGCTCTTTGGGGAAAAGTCATCTTCTGGTATAACTCAATAAGGATTTCTAGGTTGAAAGGGGACGCAGATTCGGCACGGGGAATTTGCATCATCTGGTCTATGTCTTCGGGCGTGATGAGGAACAGGGTGTCTTTGGAAGAGGAGATGACGGCTCTTTGTTCAGGAATATAGTGAGCTTGGCATTTAAGTGCAAACTCGAGAAAATGGTGGATATGGGGAAAGAGGTAAAGGGGAAAATTGGACTCCCAGAGTCCAATTTCATCGCTCTGGTCTAGGAAAACCTCCCTGATCCATGACTGGAGGTCTGAGAAATTGAAATCGCATTTGGTGTCTATGATAAATCTGTCCTTGTCGACCAACGGGATCTTGTCTAGGTTGACAGGAGGTGGGAGAAAAGGATTCTCCTCTCCTTCTGCTTGTCTTGGCTTTGGTGCCATCTCTGCAACAGTACCTGCAAATAACACGAAGTTAGTGGGGTCGACTGACTGTGGATGAAGGTGATGGAAAGGCAATGGAGGAGTAAGAGTTAAATTTTCTGGGTGCGATGGATGAATAGTGAATGAAGGGGAAATAACGGTAGTTTTATTTAAAACTGGGGTCGGTTAGGCGCGGGAGACAGGTCAGAAGGATAACGAGTATGTTATCTAGTAATAAATGGACAACGGGCCACTTGGGGGTGAGATGGCAGGTGACGGTGGCCAAAACATATGGACGGGTGATGTGGCTGCTAGGGATTGGAGGTGAAAGTCACAATAAGGGGCTAGATCCCAGCTTTAAAAGTGGTTGGATAAAGTTACCTTTGTAGATTTCTTTTGTTTCAACCTCTAGGAAATTTACCAAGTGCTAATAGGGTAAGAACCACATGGAAGGTGGGTTTGTAGCTCGAATTATGCCAAGACATTGCCACTTGTCCCCGGAGGTTGTGGGTTCGACCCCCACAGACTCCAACCCAGACTTTTATAACACATAAGGGTTCCATGTGGTAGCCCATGTCTGGTCCATGTGGCACCATACAATTATTCCATCACCATGACATGTGTCGACGCTTGAGTGGTCCACGTACTATTCCAATCACCTACCACATTATCTTATGCCACTTGTTAGTACGATCACATGCCACGTGTCCAGTACGACCTTGCCACGTGAACAGTACAACCCTGCCACGTCATGATTGTACAAACTGTACAGTCAACAAAATTTTGCCTATTTGGAAAAGAGGAAAGAACGTGATATCTCTTACATACAATGTTCATTTGAACCCATTCAAGTTTCATTGGGATCGTGAGGATGAGGCCTATGCATGAGTCTATTTTGAAGCAATTCCAAGAACTTTGATTTTTGAGCATATTTTGATCCCCTGGATCACTCCTCCCCCTTGGGAAGCTTTTGAACCTCCAAAAGACTACTTTCAGTCTATATAAAGATGAGGGTACAATTCCATCACCTTTCCGACCTCAATCCATTTGGCCTTTCTTGGATTTGTGCCTTTAATACCAACTCGATGGTATTCCACATTCCCTCATTTTGAAGTTCTCATCCTCCTGTCAAAGATTGTATCTTCATGCATTTCTGAAAGATATTCTGGTGATAACTGATATATAAAAGGAATCTGAACATGCTCTCCTTGATCATTAATTAAAGGAGTCTCATACAATCTCAAATTCTAAACATTGACAACTGCATACATTTTCATATAAGGAGGCAAATCCAAATGGAAGGAATTGTTACCAATCTTTTTAAGAATATTGAAAGGTCCATATCTAATTGGTTTTAGTTCTGTACCTTCTCCTTTAAGACTCTCTTTGCTAATGTAAAGCCAAAATTCATCTCCAACTTGGAAACTGTGATCAACACGATGCTTGTCATGTCTTTTCTTGTACTTGGCTTGGCTCTTGTCCAACTGTTCTTGTACCATTTGATGCACCAACTGAATTTTTTCAATGAACTTCTTTGCTCTATCAATGTCATATTGAACATCAATAACAATATCTTCCCCAAATTTAAAATATAAAGGAGATTTTGGCAAATAACCAAAAAATGCCTCAAATAGAGATGTCTGAGTTGAAGAGTGCTTAGCCTAGTTGTAAGCATGTTGAATGTAGTGTAGGTGCTCATCCCAAAGCTTAGCATGCTTGTTGCAGTAACCATGAAGAAGATGTATTACCGTTCTATTCACCACTTCTGTTTGACCATTAGTTTGTGGATGAAAATATGTGCTCTTTTTCATCTTGGTGTCCATGAGTGCCCTTAAAATTGACCAAAAGTTCCCAATAAATCGAGAATCTCGATCAAAATTAAAGGATTTAGGAAGTCCAAAATGTACCCAAACATGCTAAAAGAACATTTGTGTCATTTGCTCAGCTGTAAACTGCTTCTTACAAGGCATCAAAATACACATTTTTCTGAAACGGTCAACCACAACATAAATATAATCATGATTCATTTTAGACATAGGTAGACCTCCTACAAAGTCCATGGAAACGTTTTCCCAAGGACGAGAAGGAACAAGAAGTGGAGTATACAAACCCAACTTTCTATTGCTAGGCTTTCTTGTAGCACATAAAGAACATCCTCTTACATATATTAAAACACTTTCATTCATTTTATACCAATAGAAATAAGTAATATTATTTATGTGAGTGAATTAATCAAGATCTATGTGCAGGTTAAAGATACTAAGTAATAGAGGAAAACAACAAGTCATGATAGGTTTCATTATTTTGGGCATTGTCAATCTCTAGGTCAATGTCTAAATCTGGATCTAGCTCTATGTCATGGCCTAGGTCATGGTATACGTTAAGCTCTGGGTCATCGTCTAGGTCTATTCCATGATCTACGTCATGGTCATCGTGTTGGTTGTGGAGCCTGATTATCTTCCTGATTCAGAGGTCTTTTGTTTTCAGCCGTGTTTATACCCCATGAAGTATTTACACCCCAGAAGTATGTACACTCTTCCACAGGAGGGAGTGCATAGGGGGGTTAACCCCTTTGCAGGGTTCGAGGGAAAGCGAGCCCTTGGCGGGGTTTTGGGGGCAAAGCCCCCAAAGGAAAAATTGCCTTGTAAAAGTATATTGTAATTTCATTGTAAATCTAGACCATTCATTATAAGGTCGTAGATCTAACGGTAGAAATTATGTTTGGGTTTTTTCCCTAGAAGGCAACCCTATTTTATGAGGGAAATGTATTCCGGCTAAGGATGATGGCGAATATTATATTATGAGATAGGAGACTATGAGAGAAAGAAGAGGAAGTTACAATGGGTTTGTTGTAGGTTGTATCCCTTCATTTGCTGGATAATAATAAAGGAAGGACCCTTAAATTTCTCTGGTGGACATAGCCCACACTGGGTGAACCACATAAATCTGTGTCTCTATTGTATTGTGTATATTCTATGTTTTGTTTCTGCGTTTGTTTTATTTTATTGCTCCACGGTCCTATTTTTCTAACACATCGTATAGGTAAAGTCATGCTCCAGGTTTTTCCATGTCTAGGTATTGCTATGTCTAGGTTTAGGTCTAGTTCTTGACATGTCTATATCAAGGCCATTTATTTCCTTGTGATGTAGGAAGGAGGGATATAAAGAGAGGAAGAAAGAAAGTGTGAGAGGGGGAGAGGGGAATAAAAAGAGAGTGAGGGACATGGAGAGGGGGGGTGGGATAGAGAGTGAGAGAGTGAGAGTATGGGGGGTATATATTGAGAGAGTGAGAGTACAAGGGATCTATGTCATGGTCTATGTCGATATCTAGTTCATTGTCTAACTCTAGATATAGATCTATGTAGTGGTCTAGGTCATGTTCTACATCAAGATCCAAGTCATTGTCTAAATCTAGCTCTAACTCTATGTCGTCGTCTAGTTCATGGTATACATCATGGTCATCATATAGGTTTAAGTCATGCTCCAGGTCTTTCCATGTCTAGGTATTGCTATGTATAGGTATTGACATGTCTAGGTAAATGCCATTTCTTTCCTTGCAATGTAGGGAGGGGGGCTACAGAGAGAGGGAGAAAGAGAGTGTGAGAGGGGGAGAGAGGAAGAAAAAGAGAGTGAGGGATAGGGAGATAGAGAGGGGGGTAGAGAGTGAGAGGAAGGGGGGGAAAAGAGGGAAGGGAGGTTAGATAGATGAAAAGAGAGAAAGGTGGGGGAGAGAGGGGGATACAAGGAGTGAGAGAGTGGGTGTTAGATGCAAGAGGTAAAGATAGAATGGAATAGAGATGGATTGTTTGAGAGTGTGATAGGGTGGGAGAGGAATACCAGTAGGGGGGGTTAGAGAGAGAGAGGTGGGAGAGAGAGTGAGAGTGAGACTAGAAACAATTAGAAAGAGAAAGAGGTGGTAGATGTAGGAGAAAAAGAGGGTATAGATAGTTGGAGGGATGGAAAAAGGGGAAGAGAAAGGAGGAGAGAGACAAAAATAGAGAGGAGACTTGGAGGGGGGGGGGAGGAGGAGGGTGAGAAATAGATGGATGGAGAGAGAGAGAGAGAGGGAGAGATTTGAAGAGGCAGGATATAGAGAGGGATTCAAACATTGACTGTGAATAAATAATATCAAATCAACTATAATATTATGCTTATATTAAAATAAAAAATAAGAATCAACGTACCATGATCATCATTAAATCATGTGAGATCATTATTAAACCATAGGTGAATGGTCATATCCATAAAATATCATTATAAAAAAAGAGGTATAGGCATACTGCACTTAGGTCTTGGGTGTGCATGGGTTTAAGGGTAGAGTATAGGTTATGTGTAGGCTTAGATGGATCTAGGGGGTCTAGGTGATGGTCTAGGTCTAGTTCATGGTCTTGGTCATGGTCATGTTCATATAAGTACTCGTATAAGTAATCCATTGGAATAAGAACAAAAAATTAACACTCACCTTACAAGCAAGGCTAAAGTTCTTTGTTGCACATATCCTTTATTCATTGTGAGACATGCCTCACCTTTAGATGGATAGAGAGAGAGGGAGGTAGAACAAGGGGAAATGAGAAGGAGGCATGGAGGGAGAGAGAGAGACAGGAAAAGAGAGAGAGTGGAAAAGAGAGAGTGAGAGTGAGACTAACAACAAGGAGAGAGAGAGTAAGATTGAGTGTGAGAGGAAGGGGGGATATGGAGGGAAGGGGGGGTAGAGAGATATAAAGAGAGAAATGAGGGAGATGGAGGGAAGGGGGGATAGAGATATGTAAAGAGAGAAATGGGGGGAGAGTATATGAGAGAGGGGGAGGGAATATAGTGAGAGTGAGACTAAAAACAAATATAGAGAGAAAGATGTGGTAGATGTAGGAGAGAAAAAGAGGAGAGATACTAGGAGGGAGGGGGAGAGATAGGGGGAGGAGGGGGGTAGAGAGGGAATGTGTTGGAATGTTTTACAAGCAACGTATGCTTGTCATTTATGGAAAGTACAACAACGATGATGGCTTGAGTATAGGTATAATGTGCCAGGCGGGCACCAAAAGTATTTTGGGAAGACGCGGCAGAGCAAGCTCGTGAAGACCATAAGAGATAGTGCAGAGGTGCACGCAGAGTGTAGTGTATGTGTGTTTGTCATTGATGGAAAATATCATGACCAACAACACAAAAATGATCACATGGAAAAATCAGAAGCTAAATTCCATTTCGAGTATCAGAAACAAAGACTCCATTTCGGAGTTTCGGATATCGGGAGTTGGAGGAGTCAAGAGTCGAGACTCTTCATCATAGGAGTCTCAAAGTGTCGAAATGCGAAACACTAAAAATACCAAAACATGCACATCGATCGGAGTTTCAGATTCTGGGAGTTGGAGGAGTCAAGAGTCGAGACTCTTCATCATAGGAGTCCCGAAGTGCCAAAATGCGAAACGCCGAAAATCTCGAAACAGGCACATCAACCGGAGTTTCAGATACCAGGAGTTGGAGGAGTCAAGAGTCGAGACTCTTCATCACAGGAGTCCCAAAGTGCCGAAATGAGAAACACTGAAAATCTTGAAACAGGCACATCAACTGGAGTCTCGGATACTGGGAGTTGGAGGAGTCAAGAGTCAAGACTCTTCATCACAGGAGTCCCGAAGTGTCGAAATGCGAAACGCCGAAAATCCCAAAATAGGCACATCGACCAGAGTTTCAGATATCGGGAGTTGGAGGAGTCAAGAGTCGAGACTCTTCATCACAGGAGTCCCGAAGTGTTGAAATGTGAAATTGCGAAAGAACTGTATGGATAAGCGCTTGGTCATCGCTGGTGGTCACATCGTCGAAGAGATGTAGAGAAGAGCTCCAAGAGACAAGCTCCATTTCGGAGGTTGGGACATGGAGAGTCGAGACGACTCATCATAGAATCCCCAAAATGCAAAATGTGAAATGTGTGTTCAGAATTGGCCCCTGGTCATAACCTATGGTCACATCAACGAAGGCTCAAGGGAGGAGGTAGCACGAAGATAATATCCATTTCGGAGATCACGACTTGGAGAGACGAGATGCCTCACCACAGGAATGACAAAATGCCAAATTTTGAAATGGAGAAATAAGCGTGAGACCCATCATTTATGATCCAATGGTGCAGGCTATTCAGGAATATGATTGAAGGGATACTGTTTCTCTTCATAGTTAATCGAGTAGTGGCGATTCAGTTGCTGATGCAGTTTTTGGAGGTTCACAGTGTAACTGCTTGAAACGACTGATTGTGTTTTCCAAAGGACTCAAAGAGACTTCAGGGTGATCACAAGAGAAGTTGAAGAGTCTCAAGGAATCTTCCAGTGGAATGAAGACTGTTCATAGAGGCGATTGACAGATGAAAGAGCATTGAAGCCTGTAACTGCAATAGAGAGGATGAGCTCGACTGTGACAGAGAAGACAAAGAGTCTCAACTACTAGAGAGGCTACGGAATCTCAGCATAACACCCAATGATGATGAATGCATGGGCATAACTGCCAGAAAAGATGAGGAATTTCCATGATGATGAGGTAGAGGACTCGACATGAGTAGAACATGAAAAACAGAGAGAGTGTGTTGATGATTGAGGAGCGAAGCAGAGGAAAAATTGAAGTGGCAATGAACAACCCGATGAACAGAACCGTGGCACATTGAAGAGCATGCAGAGGCACTATGCATGGAGGAAGAAGAAGGTGCAAAGATAGTATAAATGTGAAGAACAGAGAAGAGATGGGGGTTGCTGTTGAGAGGGATTTATGCATATAGAAGGAGGCAGAGTGCATCAGCCAAAATGCACAAAAGAGGAATGGGGCATTGAAGGGAAATGGCACACAGAGCATAAAAGGTAGAAGAACATAAAGTGTAAGGGGAGTGTGTAGGAAGACATTGATGCAGGTAGGGCAGAGCAGTGTAGCAGAACAGTGATAAGACCGGTAAGCCATTGATAAATATTGTATCACTGTGATAAAATTATATATAACAAACTTTATTTTAAGGGTGGTTGGGAGGTGCTAGGGAGGACTATTGTCCTCAGAGGTTCAAGTGGGTGCTTGAACACAGGGAGTTTTAGCTTCCATCTGGTTGTATCCAGAAAAACTAGGGTGGCAGGGTGGTGCAAGCGAGAACATTGGTTCTCTGATATACAGGTTGGTGCCTGTGTAACTGGAAGTTGGTGCTTCCATCCAATTGGTGCTAAAACTCTTAGGGAGTTGGCGCTTCCTTCTAGTGGGTGCTAGAGAAACCATGGAGCCGATTCTTCCTTCTAGTGGGTGCTAGAGAATCCAGAGAGTTGGTGCTCTCAACAAGTAGCATCTTGCAAAATAGAGGTTGTAGCCTCATTATGAGTTGGTGCTCATAAGTATGATAATGTACAAAATGTAAAGATTACTTATCATATAAAGAATAAGAGGTTTTTACCCTTTATGGGTTTCCCCATAAAATATCTGTCTCTGTATATTTCATATGTGTGAATGATGCTGAATGTTCTATTGCTTACTTCCTTGCATTATTGTGATTGACATTAAGTGTTCTGCAAAGAGTTTAAAATAAGCATAATTGTTTAAGTAG
>ML781391.1:726013-741050 GCA_009831015.1 Picea engelmannii | reverse complement strand
CACACTCTTCCCTTCATATTCTTTTACTTATATAGTCCTCCAAAAGGTGCCACTTTAAAACAATGTGTCCTTTTGGAATGAAACATTGCACCCCTTCATTTAATTAACACAAATGGTTACCTTTATTAATTAATTTTCGTACACCAATTTAGACAATGATTTTCGTATGAAGATTATGGAGTGATGGACATGAATTTTAAAATTCTATGACATGGGTTTTTTTCAAAACATGCCCAATTAGCCGACACAAGAGAAATTCCCCAAGAAAGCGTGTGAGGTGGCCATTACAAGAGGTTATTTGAAGGAAACTTGCTCATATTTTCCTTTCGTTGTTGGATGTCAGATCAACTTCAGTACATATTACCTTTTTGTGAATGTCTAAATTGACCTCCACATATCTCCTTTGTTGGTGATTATTTAAACTCAACTTGTAAACATTTTACTTGATGGTTATATTAAAATCGGTTCCCTCTCAGCTGGTAGTCACTAAATATTCAACTTGGTCTCACCCCTTTTGTATTTTCTTCCTCATTCGACCGACAAACATATTTTTGGTCGACTCAACTAGGAGAAATTTTGACTTGAGTATTTCAATTTTATTTGACCCATCTTTCTTCAGCCTCGACCCAATTTGTATTTAAGTTTTCTTCGACTTCGACCTTTAGGTTATGTCTTTATTGGACCGACTCGACTCGGAAGAAAACCGACTTCAGAAATACGACTTTGATCGTCTCTACTTTCTTTGGTCGACTTGTATTTCCTGACTCAATTTTCCTTCGAATTTGACCCTCAATTGGTCGTCTCATCATGAAATCGATCGACTTGTTTTCGTTGTTTTTAATTTTCTGTGGTGAGGAGTTTCGCATATGTTTTTCGTCAATATACAGGCTTGTAGTCGGTTGACTTGTCTTCGACTCGTCTTGCAGTCGATTGGATTCTAGATATTCAACCTTATTGTTGTTTGAATTGACTCAAATTGTGACTTGATGGTGTCAATGCTTCCTCACCAAACATCCACCATTGACATTTTGTCTCATCTCTAGACTCTTCTTCAATTGAGATTTTTTGAATCACTTTTAATGAACCATGTCTTATTAACTTCTTTATTTGTGATTTGTATGGATCCATATTGGATTATCCATTTACCCTTTTTATTTGAACAATTTCTTCTTTTGTGAATGGATGTTAATGACACAATCTCAACCTTATACAATATAGAATGAGCATATCAAGCTCATACAATATATTAGTCAATGTTATCTTTCTACTAATATTCAAGTCACCTTAATAACATTATGTACAATATTGGAAATGTTTGACATTCAAGTCACCTTCATAACTTTATGTCCAATATTGACAATGCTTGACATTCAAGTCACCTTCATAACATTATGTCCAACCTTCATAACATTATGCCCAATATTGACAATGCTTGACATTTAAGTCACCTTCATAACAATATGTCCAATATTGACAATGCTTCTCAAACCAATCAATCAATGATACTTCACCTATTTATCAAGGTTGACATCAATGACAACCAAATTGCCAACAATCTCCCCCTTTGTTATTGATGGAAATATTAGTAAAACAATCTTTCTTCCCTTATGAAATGTATTATGTATTTTTAGTCCTTTGAGCTGACTTTGTTTTACTCTTTATCTCTTCCCCTTTGACAACAATGAAAAAGGGAATATTTCTCTTCTCCCCCTGAGATGATGCTCCCCCTGAGGTGATGCTCCCCCTGTCTTTGTCCCATTTATTTTGTTCTTTGTTTTTGTTGTTTATCTCTCCTCTTTTGACATCAACGAAAAATGAAAGAAAACTTTTACTACTTTTGTCCCCTTGAATGTGCCAGTTGTTATCTCAATATCTTGGTATTTTTGTGTTCAAGTAGGGTTTTAGTATCTTCTCATTTGTCATAAAGGACAAGGGTGTGAAGCTTACTGATCTTCTTGATCTATTTCTTCTTCTTCTTGATATTCTTTAGTTCTTTGATTTCAAGAGATATTTACTATTCTTTCATATCATTAATAACTTTGTTCTATTCATACTCTGTCTTTATATATTTTGAACTCCTTCTATTTCTTTCTTCTTTAGATATTATTTGTTTTATTCATCACACTATTCTACAGACTGATTTTCTTTTGAGAGTTCATCATCATTGCCACTGTTTTGTGCACCATAATCTTCTTCATCTTCTTCTTTGGAAATTCTTCTTCCTTGAGCTTGTTTATCTTCATATGCAAAGCTCTGAATTTCACATTCCTTATTAGGAGTTTCATCCATCAGTGTATTGTTATCAATTTATTTATTTTTAGATGCAGGATCTTCATCATCTTTCTTTTTATGCTTTAGATTTTCTTCTCCATATATTTCCATAAGGAACTCTGTTTGATGAAATTTTATTTTCTACATTTGTCCTTTGAGATTTATCCTCTCTTCTTTTCTTCCAAAGTTCATTCTATTTCCTTCTTGACTTGTATGGATTATTTTTCATGGGTTGTCTTCTTGATTTCCTACAAGATTTGTATTTGTGCCCAAACTTATTACAGTTGTAGCATTTCATGATATGAAAAAACTTTGTTGTGTTCCCAACATAATTGCATCTCTAACATCTCATTAAGTTACTGGACCTTCCTAAATTTTTCTTTTCAGGACTCTTTCATTCCAATGTTTTGTGACCAAATTGTTTACAAGAAAAACAATAACCATTGAAGGTTTTTCCATACTCGAGTCTATTGTGACAAGAAAAGTCCGTCTTTTGATATGTTTCTTGTTTTTCAATTTTATAGCTTCCTCCTTTAACAAAGTTCATGGTTTGTATTTGGATTTTGATTGCACTTTTTCCTTTTGAGGAGGATAATCCTTTCTCATGTTTGTGAATGGTGTTCCACTTTCCACATTCTTCTTTCTTATTGTACCCAAGACCATTTTTGTCATAGGTTGGTCTTTGAATTTTCCAAATTTTATCCAGGATCGCTGAGTTGTTCTAAAATTTGACAATTTCTTTTGTCTTTTCATTCTTCTTTTTGAGGTTGATAACTTCCAATTCCAACATGTGACATGTTTCTTCCTTTTTAGTCAACTAGATATTCAAGTATTCTTCTATTTCCTTAGCTTCTTCAAGTTGAGTCTTTAGACTGATGACTATTTCTTCTGTCTCATCCAAGACTTTTGTGCATTTATTGGTTTTGTCATATGTCTTCAACTCTTTTATTTCTTTTGTTAGATCAACAACTTCAATCTTCAATATTTTGATTTCTTCCTTGTTTTCTAGCTGAATCCTTTTGAGGTTGACGAATTCCAATTCCAACATGTGGTACGATTCTTCCTTTTTAGTCAAATGGCTCTTTAGGGTTTCTTCACTTTCCTTAGCTTCTTCAAGTTGAGTCTTTAGACTGTTGACCATTTATTTTGTTTCTTCTAAATCTTCTGTGAATTTATTGAGTTTTTCATATCCTTCAACACGTTCATTTATTTTTTTATATCAACAACTTCAGTCTTTAATCTATTGATCTCTTCTTATTTGTCTTCTAGCTAAATATTTTGTTCTTGCTCTTCATGGTTGTTAGATTGATCTAACTATTGTAGTAGAAACATATCTTTATTTTGAAGTTTCTCCAACTCTTATAGAGTGCACATAGTTGTGTATTCAAGATTGTCAAGAGCCTCCACAGGAACTTCAATATATATACCATTTCCTGGTTCCATACGAATCTCTTCTAATGCAGCTATAACATTAATCTTAAGATTCAATATTTTTTCTTCAGTGATTACTGAGGTATGCATCAATTCCTTGATTAAGTTGTCTTATTCATTGATGACTAGGGATTGCATCAATTTCTTGTTTGAGTTGTCTTCTTCTTTGATGACTGGGGATTGCATTAATTCCTTGTTTGAGTTGTCTTCTTTATTGATGACTAGGGATTGCATCAATTCCTTGTCTGAGTCGTCTTATTTATATGTGTTTTGTACTTTAATATGTTAAGAACTCTCTAGCTAGAGACATAATACTTTAGCAGAGGTGCATTTTCCCATCTTTTCTTTGATTCGGTTTGACAATCCATTACAGATTTATTTTAATGCCATTGAATTGTTTCTCTTTGTTTCTTTTGCAGTTTTGGATTTGTTCGTTGAGGTAGTTAAGTACCAAATATTACTTACTACCGAGTCCCAAACTCCATATCCTCTTGACTTTAGACATATTTTCATTATTTCCCTCCATGAAGAGTAGTTTGTTCCGTCAAATAAAGGATCTTCATTTGTGGAAAGAGCCATTTGTTCAACCATTTGTGTGTTTAGTAGGATTTTCCTTCCGGTGATTAGACTGTTTTTCCTTGAAGAGACCTTGCTCTGATATCAATTGTTCTCTTCAGAACAATTATGTGGTTAAATTGTAGTGAAGTAACATGCTCTGATACCAATTGTTGAAACACACACTAACACTGAGAGGGGGGTGGTGAATCAGTGTCTGGAACTTTTGGCTACCTTTCACACTTTCATAGATTAACTAAATTAACTAAATAAGATATATGCAGTTCAATTAATTATTCATAAACATGAATAAAAAAATTGTATGTAATAGATAAAATATCATTCTTTTATTTATTTAACTTGAATGAATACAAATAAAATAAATCCTTTAATATCTTCAACTCCAACTGAATATGAGAGATCCAACTCTCTCATACAAGACCCAGCTTGTATTTCTCAGATCCAACTGATAAATGATGAATCTAACCCTCATAACAAGACCTAACTTGTTGATCTCATATCCAACTGAGATGCGATAAATCCAATCCTCATAACAAGACCTGGCTTGTTGATCTCAGATCCAACTGAGATGTGAGGAATCCAATCCTCATAACAAGACTCATCTTGTAAACATGCACCAACCTGATAGAATGAAATTTCATTCAATCCATTATATATATATATATATATCCACCAAGACACACTCTTCCCTTCATATTCCTTTACTTATATAGTCCTCCAAAAGGTGCCACTTTGAAACAATGTGTCCTTTTAGAATGAAACATTGCACCCCTTCATTTGATTAACACAAATGGTTACTTTTATTAATTAATTTTCGTAAACCAATTTAGACAACGATTTTCGTATGAATATTCTGCAATGATGGAAATGAATTTTAAAACTCTACAACATGGGTATTTCGCAGAACATGCCCAATTAGTCGACACAAGATAAATTTCCCTAGAAAGTGTGTGAGGTGGCCAGTACATGAGTTTATTTGAAGGAAACTAGCCCATATTTTCCTTTCGTCGTCGGATGCTAGATCGAATTCAGTACATATTACCTTTTCGTGAATGTCTAAATTGAACTCCACATATCTCCTTTGTTGGTGATGACTTAAACTGAAATTGTAAACATTTTACTTGATGGTTATATTAAAATCGATTCCCTCTCAGCTACCAGTCACTAAAGATTTGACTTGGTCTCACCCTTTTTTGTATTTTCTTCCTCATTCGACCAACACACACATTTTCGGTCGACTCAAATAGGAGAAATTTTGACTTTAGTATTTCAATTCTAGTCGACCCATCTTGCTTCAGCCTCGACCCAATTTGTATTTAAGTTTTCTTCGACTTCGATGTTTAGTTTACTTCCTTCTTGGACTGACTCGACTTGGAAGAAAATTGACTTGAGAAATTCAACTTTGGTCATCTTGACTTTCTTTGGTTGACTTGTATTTCCCAACTCAATTTTCCTTCGAATTCGACCTTCAGTTGGTTGACTTGTCTTGAAATCGATCAACTTGTCTTCTCCCACTTTCGTCAATCTATAGGCTTGTAATTGGTCGAATTGTCTTTGAATCATTTTTCATTCGATCGACTTCTATATTGTAATATCCCTCGGTAGTGCCCTAGTTTTATTATGAATTGTAATCATGTTTATAGGCTGGTGATCCAAGTGTATATAATCTGGTGGGCTTATGTGTTTATTAGGCCGGAGAGCCTAAGTGTTAAAGGTCAAGAGCCTGTTTTTGTATACGTAATTATGCAGAACATTAATAAAGATTAAGCATTGTTGCATGCAGACCGACCACAAAGAAAGAGTGATAGAGGACTAAGCTTCCACAAGGTGGGCAAGGGGAAGGGGGATGAAAGGTTGGAAAGAGGGGCTAATATTAGGGGCTTAAGTCCTTGAGAATAATAATTTATTATTATTCCAAATTTGTGTGACAACATATTTTTATCCTAAGTTCCAGGAAAACGGAACGTGTACTTGATGGAGTGCATGAAGCTTCATGGGCGACATGTGTCAGCCCAGGCACATGAAATTTAACCCAATAATTGAGCCATGATGGGGGTTCGTCCTCCATTCTTTCATCCGCCGTCTAAACCGTTTGAGTATGTGTTCGACCTCTGCGTTGATTCCTTGTCAGGTACCCTAAAAAACAGAACCGTGAAGTTGACCGGTGTATTCTCATGAATCCCGTGGCCTCTGTATTTGACCTTTGTAATATTCACGCACGCACCTGAGAACTGAAATCCATAAACCGTTATGTGTCTTTTGAGGAACCCGACATCTGAGTAATTTACTTAGATGTGTCTTGTTTCAACATGGGTTGTTGTCGCCTGCGGTGCCATGCCCATCTGTTGTTTCTACTGTCATCCATTAGTGAATGAGTTTTGAATCGTTTTTGTTGTCCTCACCTGGGTGGAGCTAAGTCGAGGAGTGTGCCGAAGAAGACGGTTGTCAGGCCCGTGGTTGAAGAGGCAGGTTGTCGAGCCTGTGAGAAACTCTCTCTAGGTGAGAGAGTTTGTTGGGAAGTGGTTTTCTCCCAGAGAGAGTCCATCACCAGCTGATGTTGTTGCATAAGGAGGGAAGCAACATAGAGCTAAAGTGATAGTTATAAGTTTGATAAAAGAAGAATGAAAGATTCTACTGCCATCAGACATTCAGGTAGTATAAAATTTATTAATGGCATTCATGAAGGTATGAGTTTTTATCACCCTTTTTGCATAATTGTTGAAAGGAAATTTTGGTAAGAATTTCCTCAGCCAGAGTTATTTTATAAAATCATAGGGTTATATTATTGAATGCATACCATTGGATGTGGTAAAGGCTGGAGGCCTATATTAATTCAAATATTTTTAGCTTCTAAATGCACACACTGACATATGAGAATGTCATGTTAATTTGGTTATGGGGTGATAACCAAAGAATTAAAGATAAGAACTTGTTATAGGAATGAATGCCAGTAAGCTAGTCATGTATGAGACCAGGAGATGGTTGGATATGGAAGGGTTATGAGCCACACAGGTACTAAAAGCTTCCTAACTTTAAATAAAAATTGGACTGCAACCTTTTTTCTAACACTAATGAACACCATAGAATTATATTCTTGGTCTAGTGTTCAGGTCGAAAAGGAAGGCATCCAATTAATTGGGAAGACAATAGGAAATGTGTGGAGAATGTGTCAACACATTGGCCAGAATTCCAACTCACGGATGGTGAGATACATGACTGAGATAAAGAGCATTATGTAAATCAATACAAGGGTGCATTGAATAAATAGGCATTGAGAGTTGTACTCATGTCTAGTAAGGGGCAGAGTTGCACTCATACATGATGGAATTGTATACTTAAATGCACTTTGTTGAATGCATTTTGTGAGTGCATGTATATATGTTTTTGGCATGGAAATAATTATACTAATGGATGAAATGTTGCTAACTCATGAAGTTGAGAACATTTCAGAAACTGTTAAACATTGCAACAGGAAAGTTGCAAGCTAGGTAGTCACAGGAATAGAAACTACAAAAAATTTTATGTTCAGAAAATTGAAATAATAAACTTAATGTTATTAATTATGAACATGCATATGCATAGAATGATGAGTCATTCTATTTGGTTTAATTGTTTGGTAATTGTGATTGAATTGCTAGGTGAAGGAAATTCTAATATCATTTCATAAGGTTTTGTACATGTTGAATTATGATGTACAATAATACTGACAAATTGTTGATTCCTTGTCACACACCCTGAAAAAAAGAACCGTGAAGCCGACAAATGTATTCTTGTGAATATCAGGGCCTCTGTATTCGACCTTTGCAATATTCCCGCACGCACCTGAGAACCAAAATCCATGAACCGTTCTGTGTCTTATGAGGAAATCGACACCTGAGTAATTTCCTTATTTGTGTCGTGTTTCAGCGTGGGTTGTTTCCGCCTGCGGTGCCATGCCCATCTGTTGTTGCTAATGTCATCCCTGTGTGAATGAGTGATGAATCATTTTTTTTTTCCTCACCTGGTTGGAGCTGATTCAAGGAGTGTGATGAAGAAGCGGGTTTTCAGGCCCATGGTTGAAGAGGTAGGTTGTCAGGCCTATGACCAACTCTCTCCAGGTGAGAGAGTCTATTGGTAAGTGGTTTTATCCCAGAGAGAGTCTAGCACCAGCTACGAAGCTCTGAGAATTCCTGATCTGGCCTGTTGTCGAGACCTAGAGAGGGATGTGAAGCATCGATAGACTATGCTTGTGAAGGTGTATGCTCTCTGGTGGAACATGCATGTGGGGAATGCGATTTCGTGAGTAGTGGGTGTAAGAAGGTACCTGGAGAGAATCCTTCTGATTGCTCTGTGCAGTTTTCCTATAACCTCAGCCTAGTCTAGGATTCCCTTGCCCAGGGTGGATCTTGGTCCCAGCTCATGGGTGACCCACTACTGAGCATGATGAGCAGTGTGGTCTAAGGCTGGGAGGTTCATGTAAGGTCTGCACGTAGTTGGTGGATTTACTACAGTTTCAAAGATAAGTATCATTATGTGTTTAATTTCAATTGAAAAACATGTTTGTTATGCTTGTAATGTTATCATGTATTCTGTTGCAATGATGAATTATTGTTAATTACCTTAAGTCTGTATGATGGCAATAAATCTATGTTAAATGTGTTAATTTGATTTAATGCATGTTATATATATGCATGAGAATGTTCAGCGTAGTAGCGTTGCCCGACTTGTTGGTGGTTGGGGATGTTATAAAATGGTATCAGAGCATGGTTACAACACTGAGCCTGGATGGGCCATGTTAGTGGAAGTTGAAGCAAAAGTTTCGGAAATAATTGTTGTCAAAGTAGACAAAATTCAAGTTCGGAGCCAAGTTTTTAACACAGAGCTTGGGTGGGTTGGGTAAGTGGTCATTGGACCCAAGGTTTCGAGAGGAAATTATGTCTGGAGGACCAATTTTGAACCTCAGAACCTTCCTGAGTTCCAAGAAGTTACCTTGGCCGTGTTACGAAGCTCAGGAGGAGTAGTAGTGTTGTAAAACTATGATAGACATGGTATTGGGCCGCAAAGTAATGTGGACCTTAGGATCTATTCGAGAGAAGGAAAATCCTTCATGATCGTCAGATCTGGTAATGTTGCGAAGCAGTTATCTGTGAATTCCTTTGGAAATCCGAGTAACAAAGTATGTTTTGTGTAGTAGGATCTATTTGGAAGGAAGGGAAATTCCTTATGACTGTCAAATCTGGGGAAGGTACAGAAGGGTTAACCTGGAATCCCTTCAGACTTTGCGACTTCAGTGAAGTCTGATGCCAGAAACAAGAGAAGGGTCGAAGTCTGAAACTTCAAAGTAACATGGCATGGTGATGTCACTTGGTTTGATGTGGACACATGGGTTGTGCACCATGTGTCAGTAGGTTTTGAACACGTAGAAGTTTGAAATTCCATATGGAACATGGCGTGTGACACCCATCTGATTGGGCCACGAGTCAGTTACTAGTATTCCACCATGTGGCACTCCATATGAGCATGGTTAGTGGGACCCAAGGTTACATAACAAAGTTAAAGGTTGGAGGACCCAAAGTGGCGTTGATCACGATACATCAAGATCAATGGCCAAGAGGCATTGTGGGGACCCAAGTTGCACGAGAGTTAATTCTCCAAGGTGATCCTGCAAACAAAACCGCGGTTTCATCGAGGGGTTACATGTCAGCGTTAGAAGAGTTGTGGGATGGAAGGTGGGTTACTCCAAAACCACTGTTGTAGGCCCCCGCAATTGGAAAACGTTAAGTGATGGGACATAATGAATTCACCAAAGGTGATTGGGAATATTCGAAGATTAACAGTTTGTATGTGTGGATGCGAGATCCTCCAAAGCTCCTAAGTCCCTGTTAGCACTATGTAAATCCATTCGGCTGATAAACAAATGATGAAGGTAACTTTTTCAAGCAACTTTGAGACCAGAAACTAGACTTTCGAATATGGAGAGGGCTCTCTCAGAAATGGCGCGGTCTCTACACAGGATATGACTTTAAAAACAATGAAAATATTTAACACCTATGATAAAATGGGTTCTAGTTATATTGGCACAACAAGGTAAGAATTTGGCTATGGGGTCGATCTGAGGAAGAGACAGGACAAATGACTCAGTGACTGGACTCGAGAGGATAAGGATAGGCGAGTAATAACCTTTAGTGTAAAACTGTAATGTGTGGCAGGAGAAATTATAGGAAGTAACTCAGGAGCGTCGCTGTGGATGAATTCAGAGTTAGATTTAGAGGAAAACATTTTGTCTAAGTGGAGAAAACAAGGGGCATTGTATAGTGAATCCGCAGGTTCTATAATTCATTTTGAAATAGACAAAAAAAATATGAAATAAATATAATAGGAAAGCACATACGCAAAGAAAGAAGCACGATACATCCAACTGTTACAACTAGAATATTTTCATCAAGTCACAGGACCTTTTCATTAAATTTCGATCAAAACTTTAGATTACATACAATATCTATCATCTACCAAATTTTCCAACCAACCTGGCTTACATTGAAAAGATGAAATACATAAATGAGGGTGCTGCTTGGGCTACCCTGCTTCCTAACTGCTAACCCTTAGAACTAGGAAAACTGAGCAACATGCATTGGAGACTCTTCGCATAGTATTTTCCAAAAATAGACAATAATCACGCCTTTTTACTTATGACTGTTCATATTTTCTCCATGGGATCTGATCGTCGGTCAGGATTTGGCATGGAGAAAATATTTTTCATTGTGATCCTTTGATCAGGTGTCCCGACGAAAATGTGTCTGTTAGGAGCTTGTTGTCTGTAAATAACGATTTCGATTTCTGTGATGTGATCATTTGATGAGAGTTGCGCACAATAAGCGACTGTTAGATCATTGTGGTAATTATAAAAATGGTAGTGTGCTTCAGAGAAATGTATCATTCAAAAATGCCAAGATTTGTCTCATATTTAGCGAGTGAAGAGACGGGTGCTAGCTAAACTGGCTTTTCCTGCGTGCTGGCGAGAGTTACACGGGCTTCTTTCTCGGTCGTTTCACATTTTCTGGAATTTTTTGCATGCCTTTATTCCTTCAGTCTCTGTGCTTCCTGCAGCTGTACAATGGTGTCTTGCACCTGTCTGAGCTTCCTTTTCAAACATGCCATGTTCCCTTAAGGACCCTGTGTTGTGGACGCTTCCAGGGCCTTTGTCACTAGTTGTCACCTTAATTCCATGTTTTCCTGATAGAGCTCGGCGATGGCTAGTTTCACTTGCTTCATTTGCTGAGATGGAACTTTCTCATTCTCTCCTGCGATATATTCTCTCCTTGTTATGCTCCTGTCTTCACGGCTTGATCCCCCAGCAGGTTCTAGCGGGATGGCATGCTTAAGTCATTCTTCAGCTATCAATCTAACGCATGGTTCTTCTGAAATTCGAGCTTCCATGATCTCTTGGTTTTTTCTTAGCTTGCCCCTCCTCTGAGGCATTTGTTACTGGGGAGAGGGGGCTCTTACTATATTCCCTTCCTGTGTGAATTTCTCCATTTTATATTTTCCGCAAATTTATTTGGTCTTCTCTGCAAGTAAAATAATATTTCCTTTTACGTCTTTGAGAATGCTTGTCGTAGGTGAGAATGAATCCTAGTCCCTTTGGGGCTCAGACCTTACAGTTATACTTATGTGCATGCCTTTCCTTGCACTCTAAGAGGTTGTCATGGCGTGACCAAGGTGAACTCTGCGCGCAGTGTATCCAACAAACGCACAGGAGGGAAGGTTCTTATCATGCTGGACTAGCAAGGGAAATTGCAAATAGAGTTTAGGCCTGGTTCTACGACTGAAGAGAATGTCAATCATCCAAGATTTATAACAAATCGGACAGGAGAGGGAATCATGCTAGAGGACAGAAAATTCATGGCGACGAGATGTTCCAAGTCAAGTTGCAGGTTTTCCATGGAAAATCCCCCCGTTTAGGATACAAGTGATAAGGTTTGTTGGTCATGCATGATACGAATTCCATGATTTTTCATTCCCTCATCCTTCATGATGAACTGATAATAATTGTTGTACTTGCTGACGAAACCTCTATTAACCACTTGACTCGACCTGGGGCACGTAGAGACTGGTTTCTCGACAGGACTCGATTTTCTTGGAAAAGACACACTCATACCTCTTATACAAGTTTCAAATCTGACATCCCTTCCCATTTCCAAGGGCCAACCAGAAACTTGTTGACCTCAAACTCATGGTGTTACGTACCTGAATTCACATGTTTGGGTGCATGGGTCACAACATGACTCTAAAACCGACTCTCAAATTGGAAAGAAAAATGGTGGTGCTAATAGCTAGCTCCAACAGGGATGTTATCCTCCCTGTGAGGTAGCAAAGAACAATAGACTAGGTGCCTGACCATTGGGCTTTATTTGACCTCTAGACATTGGGAAAAACAAACTAAACCTATTGACGCAGCTTCTAATACTTCAACATAAACTTAGGGCCTTCACTTAGGGCTTCAATTTTATGCTGACCTACATACTTGACGCAAAATAAAATGACTATTTACAATGACAAATGTATTAAACGGATTTTATTTCATGAGGTAATGTTTTAGGCCCCAATCAAAACTTTCTCCATCTAATCCTTCTAGAAAATAATCATTTTTTCTAATGTGATCACAGATTCTGAACGGACATATCCAAAGGTGGTCGAACTTTGCATGCTTCCCTTTACCTTCGTTTCTTGCTTCCCATCTCAAAACTTTGTCACCCAACTGGAAATCTTCTAGCTTATAATGCTTATCAATGGCTTTCTTTATATTTTCATGATGGAGCTGCGATTGATTATGTACCTGCTCTATTTCCTGTTGCATGTGAATTCCTTGATTAATCCTCCTTTGCGCATCATCTGGCTCAACCTTCTATTCTTGTAACAACTTCTTGCCGAGGGGTCCCAATGAAGTAGGGAAAATTGTGTCCACGCCGTAAGCAATCTAGAAAGGCGAAGTTGATATAAATTTATTAGTGGTGCCTGATCCACCCATAGTGCGTAGATAAGAATTTTATGCCAGGCTCTCTTGTTTTCTTGCAGGAGTATTTTAATAATCCTGGTCAAACTCTTATTTGAGGATTTTGCTAACCCGTTTCTTTGCAGACAATACGCCATGGAATGCCCCAGGGTTATGTTATAATCCTGGAAATATTTCTCCATCCTCTTTGACTTGAATGTGGCTGCATTATCTATAACGATCTTAACGGGACACCCAAACCTTGACAAAATGTTCATCTCCAGAAATTGGATAATGACTGCATCGGTAGCTTGTTTCGTGGGGATCGCCTCTATCCATTTTGTGAAATAATCGGTGGTCGTGAGTATCCACTTGTGTTGTGTAGAGGATGGTGGGTTTATCTCTCCTATGAAATATCAACCCCAATGCATAAAAGGTGCCTTGACTGAGATCAGATTCAATGGCAAGGGTTGTAGTTTTCTTCTTCTGTAAAAAATTTGACATTCGTGGCAGCTAGAGACCTCCTTATATACGTCAGCAAAAATTGTAGGCCAGTAATAGCCTTCCCTTGGGATTTTTTGCACGGTGATCTTCCAATAGTGGTGTCCTCCACAGTCTCCTTTGTGAAATTCGTGTATGGCCCGCTAAGAGTCATCTTCCAATAAACATCTCAACAATATTCCCTCGGGATCTCTCCAGTAGATTGAGTTGTCTAGGATGAAGAACTTAATCACTTTGATCTTGAGAAATATGGTCTTAGTCTTACTCACACTCGGAGGGGCCTGGAGATTCTCCAACATGTAGAAGATGTCCACGTACCATGGTGATTTGATGAATTGTTGAGGGGCCTGCGCAGTTTTTTCTTCTTGGGGGCATTCCGACAGATCAACGATGAAATTCATTCCTACAACATCGTAGTCCGTCTACGCCATCAACTTTGAAAGACCCTGAAATTTGATCATCTTTGTAGGCTTGATTTCAAGGTTGTATTCTAACATGGCCACTATCCACTTGCCTCTCCTTCCTTTTGGGTCAGGTTGAGTTAGAATATCCTTTACTGAATTGTTGGGTACACAAGCAATAACATGGGAGTGCAGTATGTATGTCCTGAATTCTTTCGAATCTTTTACTAAGGCATACACATGCTTTTCCATGATGTCATACCTCAGTGGAGTGTTGCACAATATCCGAATGAAATAGGCTATGGGTTTTTTGAAATATTGTTCATCTTTCTGTAGCAACACACCGACAATAGTGTGTTCTGAGGTGAATGAAAATAGGAGGAAATCTTTCGTAAAATCCAAGCTAGCTAGTACAGGAGCCTTCATCAACGCCACTTTGATATCTTCAAAAGACTTGTTTGCCTTTGGGTTCCACTTGATCTCGTTTCCTTTCCCGAGCATGCAAGTTATGTTTTTTATGATTTCCGCCAGGTTTGGGATGAATCTCCTCAAAAAATTCACCTTTCCCAAGAAATATTGTACCTCCTTTTTACTATGCGGGGTGTCGATCTTCAGGATCCCTTCAACCCTACTAGGGTCTATATTAGTTCCCTCTTTGGAAATGTGTTGGAAAAATACTGAGAGGGGGGGGTGAATCAGTATTTTGAGCTATTAACAATTTTTCACTTTTCTTTCACTGAAAGATCTTAGTCTACTTTATAGAGACCAGTTATTGTATATTCTTATGAAAACAGTAGTGCATCCAGGGATTTCTTCATTCATCAGATGTCTTTTAAACAGTAATTCAACAAAATAAACTAACACAGATGAATAGGACACATGAACA
>ML781391.1:644766-688744 GCA_009831015.1 Picea engelmannii | reverse complement strand
ATATTAAATGTGAAAGAGAGATTACAACCATGGCCTTGATGTCGTAAGGTCCCTTCCAACTGTCCTTCGTTCCCCACACACTTATTGCTCCAAGGATTCTGAGACCATAGATCTGATAGCTACTCACAATCTATCTTGACAAAGAAAATCTCAAAGACACTCTAACCAAGCCAAAGCTAACAAGCTCAATAATCAACAAAGCTAACCCAAGTTCAAGCTAACTTTTTCCATGAGAACTCCTCTCCTTTTATAAGTTGAAGAAGATAAGGTGAGGAGGTTAGGATGATCCCACTAAATCATGAAAGCGAGTAAGATCCAAACCATTCAGATGCCACCTCACCATAGAAGTTTCTCCTTCTAGAAGATTCGAGAAAACACTCATTTTTCCCACGTGCTGGAATGTTCGCACCCTAGCTATAGAGCAACCTGCGAACACCTCGCACCCTGGCTATAGTGCAACCTGCAAGAATGGGTCATTCTCGCACCCTGTCTATAGTGCAACCTATAAGAATGGGTCATTCTCGCACCCTGCCTATATAGCAACCTGCAAACTTCCCTTTTTATAAGGTTTTTACATAGGAAAAAGCAACTTCTTTTCTCAGGAGAAGTTCTTCTCCCTTCTCTCTTTAGGAACTCAGGCCACTAACCCCTCTGAAAGAAACAGATAGGTTTACATCATTAACGATCATAGGGATGACGAAAATAATGTGTAACAAACATTGTATTGAGTTGTAAAAGTCTAGTATTAGCAAAATTGTCTTTATTTTTTCCATTGAGTCGTAGTCAAGTCCTCCATGTAATACCAAATACAGACTCCATATATTCTCAAAAACCAGAAATGCATAAAGAAGCACATTCAAGTTGACGAGCAACAAAGCAATGAGAACATAGCAGTTGAGAGAGCATGATTATCGTAGAATGTTGGTAGTAGTCGAAAAAGAGACATATCTTAACAGACACACTCACTAGAGATTAAAGAAAATATGATGACAAGAATATTGAAATGTTTGAGCCCTCTAGTATAAAAGTTGAAGAATAGTTCCTGAGTTGTCACCTCAAAATCCAGAAAGTAGAGAAATGGTAGGTTGGTCAAAGCATGGAGCTCCATCATAGGGTGTTGTGAAGGTGTGAGATGAGCCTAGGACGAGCCACTCGCCATTCTAAAGGCACCAGAGATAAGTGTAAAAATAGGATCAAGAGGATCATTTTTGGGTGGGAGAAAAGCGCTGCGAGACTCACCCACTGCACATGCATTTACCAGATTGAAGACGAAGGCTAAAGAGTAATAGGTCATTAGTTATATGCACACTTGCTCTGGACGAGAAAAGATTTGAGTGTGGGGGAGATGTTGAGGGGACCTTTTAGGCCCTAATTGCCATCATACATATGTATTATTATATATATATTAGCCTAAATCTAATGTAAATCAAGTATATGTTATGTGTAATAAAGTAAGAATATATGTAACAAGTGGTAAATGTAACTAAACAAAGGATTAGTTGGAGAGGGTATAACCACTTCAACCACATATCTATTGTACAAATACTCATGAAGATGGAATAGACATTCGGTTGGATATCCTTCCCAAATACTTCTCCTTCTTTCTTGGGTTATGTGTGTATCTTGATGTGCGTTCCAATGTAGTCTCTCTTGAATGCTTGCCTCAATTTCCTGGACAACAAAAGGTACCTAGAGAGGTACCCAAGGGGATAATAAATATAATGTGACCATAATTATGGAATAGGCCCACTTGGTAGTTGATTGGTAATAAATAGGCCCACTAGGTAGTTCAAATGAAATAATATTATAATAAGGGGTAGTTGGCATCTACCCCTAGGAATACTCATGATAAAGTATAAATACACATGAGTATCATTATATTGGAGATGTGTTGGATGTATTTATTTGTAGCAAACATGGCTTGTGGAGAGATTCCTTCCATATGGATCATTCAATGGTGTTATTGTACCTTAAAGGTTCTTCTCTCTATATTCTTGTGTTGTTTGTGGTGTGTATGATTTGGTATTTTCTGAAGACATGAGTTTATTTCTGAAGTTTAAGGGCTATATTCCCTCTTATATCAAACAAGTTTTACTATAGTTCTCACTAAATTTGATGTAGAACATAGCATCTCAACAAGAAGAATCACAAGCCATAACCCACAAATTACAAGGTTAAGACTCTCCCCAAATCCAAGGCTAGCCCAATATTTTGTTCCTCATATTTCTCGAGCACACTTCCAAAGTCTCACTAATCAAGATATGTCATGCCCAAATACAATTTGTAGTGTCCTTGATATGCTCTATGTCTCCAAAAGGGGGATCGGGAGATCGTAGCCCATCCCTTGGGAGGTCACAAACCATGATAAAATAGGGAGGTCTTGGTTCGGCCTTCAGAGGCCACGAGCCATACCAAAATAGGGAGGTTGTGGTTGTCCCTTGTGTAACACCCTATTTCCCCCAGTGTGTAAAAATAACTATACTAGCCAAGTATTCTGGCAAACTCAGAAATGTGAATGTGTGATGTGAATGGACCTTGTGAAAAAGGTCGATGAATGTGAATATATATATATATATATATATTGCAGGACTGCTGAGAGGGGATGTGCTGAAAAAGAGACCATGATGGCTGGAGAAAGGTGGTGGAAGGCACCTGGAATGGTGGCATTAACTTCCACCGAAACCAATACCATATTTGGACTTCACTGGCTCGGAGAACCAAGAGCGGCTCGTTGGCCCCAAATTAAATGACTCGCCAGGTTGGTAGGTAAATGGCTCCTCATGAGTAATGAGGGATGGGGGTGAACCGCCCATTCGTAGAGTCCTCAGACCTGACCACTGCAAGGAAGATTATGCCACATGCAACCTCGCTGAAAGAAGAAAAGGTAGGAAGAGTGTGTGATCAAGGGGGCAGATGCGAGAGGAAGAGGAGAAGGAAAAAGAAATCTGGAAAAATAAAGAGTGAGTGATAGCAGAGAAGAAGGAGAGTAACCTTTGTTCTCGGTCACTGGAAAACAGAGACTCAATCTCGCAACATCGTGGTCTCAGCTCGGGGGTGGCTAGTGGTAAATCCGTTGGGAGTCGTTTAGCCTACGGTTGGGTGGAAATGAGCACCTCTCTCAACAGTTGCAATCACACTTGGTGTTATTTTTTATAAGTGTTTTACATATTGCATCTTGAAATGTATATTCTGACATTTATGATCATAGTTTGTGCAATTATAAATGGTTTCAGTATAAGACTGGTTGTGTGGTGTTTTGACCAGAAATGGTGGTTGCATGCTTCTAATGGAAAGACTACGTATGGCTTATGTTTTATAAATCGCTATATATATGTATACCAATCTAATTCAGACTTCAAGTCTGTTCTCAGGAAATCTATACCCTTATCCATCCCAGGTAATACCCTGGATAGATCTCCCCGTAGAGACACCCTTCTTGGAAAACTTACCAAGAACCTAAAAAAGGATTTGAAGGCACAAGTCTTAGTAATCCTGTACGAGGAAGAATGGGCCTCTTAAAATCTCGACATTTCAGCATTTCAGCACCCAGAGCATCTAAGCGCAAGTCCTCTCACACTCGCAATTCTCGAAATCCTGATCTGCGAAATCCCGAAATGGCAGCGTAGGGATAAGTATTGATTGACGGACGAGATCCTGTCAGAAGATCTGCAGTCAGTCATGACCGTTAGATTGGAGGAAGAAATGAGGGCGTTAAATGCCTCAACCCTTTTCTTTTATCTTCGTGAGTAGCGAAGAAATTGGGACTGTAGATCCCCAAGGTTCGTGGGAGTATCTGTACCATCCTTTTATAAGGGCACGTGGTGGTCAGTAACTGTTTCGACATTTCGGCATTCGGGGAATCAAAGGGCAAGAACCCTGGTCATCGCGAAATCCCGATAACCGAAACCCCGAAATAGTTTTAAGTGTGAATAAGTTTGAGAGAGCCTGGATTTGATCATGACCGTTGATCATCCTGAAAAGATCATAACGATTGATCGTGGGTAAAGGTCATAGACGTCCATCGGAGGGACATGTGGTTGTCGATCGGCATTTCGGCGTTTCGACACCCGAGAAACCAAAGGGCAAGAACCCTTGTCTTCGCAAGTCGTGAAATCCCAGTACCCGAAACCCCGATGCACTCTGTGGCAGAAAGGAAGAGATCTGGACCGTTGGTTTTCCACGTCCAAGGAGTAGCAGGAGAGTGTACAACGTGGGATAGATCTGAACCGTCAAATCTTAGTCAGAAAACCCGATAGTCGTTGGATCTGTCAGGAGATGCATGAGGGTTAAGCCTTCGTGAACAGAGGCGAATGTCCCGAAAGAGGAGTTGGTATCGAGATTTCAGACTTTGGGATTTCGGAGGTTTCAAGGATAAGAGATCGGGACACTCCATGGTGGAAGTCCCGAAATAGATCTGGACCGTCCGATTAAGGGAGGACACGTGTCGCGAGATCACCCATTTCGGGGATTCAGACATCGGGAAACAAAATAGGAAGGTGAGCATTTTGATTTCGCACCTGGTGAAGTCTCGAAACGATCTGGACCGTCCATCCGTGGAGGACATGTGGCGGAGATCGAGAGTCCATCGGTATTTTGGATACCGGGGATTCAAATTGACAGAGGATTTGTGTCACTGGGGGTTGCAAGTCACGAAATCGTGAAACGATGAGGACCGTCCATCTAAGGGAGGACATGTGGTAGCAATCCAGGATTTCGGGGAAAATCCCGAAAGAAAGAGTCCATCGGGATTTCAAAAATCGAGAATTCGGGAGTCCCGTTGACAAGAGGTCGGGCTCTCGTATTCATAAATCCCGAAAGAAATAGGACGGAGGTCTTATGAGAAGTGGTCACCTGGATCAGGGCATAGCCAGGAGGGCTAATGTGACAAAGGTCATTTCGGGAAATCGAAAATCGAGAATTCGGGAGTCCCGTTGATAAGAGGTCGGGCTCTCGTATTGATAAGTCCCGAAGGGAATAAGACTGCGGTCTTATGAGAAGTGGTCATACAGGCCAAGGCATAGCCCAGGGGGTTAATTGCTGATCGAAGTCTTTTCGACATTTCGGCATTTCGAGGTTTGCAGAGTTGAAAGACTCGACTCGCTTATATCGTTGAGTCACGAAATGCGAAAAGGCGCCTAGTTGTTTGGCCGGTGGTCATAACCGACGATCACATGGAGGTGGAAAAGGGAAGAGCTAGCCTGCGCTAAGCCCCCGTAGGACTTCATAGATTCTGTCCCTCGAGAAAAAGGCGAAAAATTTATTATGTCGTAGTGGGTGTGTTACACCTTGGAAGATTGCAGACCATCCTCAAGGAGGCTACAACCAATGAAGGGGTCCATGGCCCCCACGCCCTCTCATTTGTAATGAAATAAGATGCAACCTTATGCCGTCGATTAGGCCTTAACCCACTACCATCACTCTATGAGGATAAAAGAGGAAGGGGAAAAAATCTCAAGAATTCTACAAACCCAATATAATAATAATAAATAAAATAAAATTATATTAGAGTGATGAAAGAGGAAGGGGAAAAGATCTCAATAATTCTACAAACCCAATATAATAATAATAATAAATGAAATTCTCTTAAAAAAAATAATTATGTAAAAATGTTTCAAGTAGTAAAATAATTCAAAACAATGAAAATAATGTTGAAGGAAATAAGGAAAATGAGAAGAGGATTATTATGAATGGCTCTTCACGCTTAAAACACTAACTTGAAACCCTAACCATGGAAAATATGAGAGAGGAAAGGCAAGAAGGGAAAACGGGGAAAAGAAAGGAAGTGAGTGAATTTATTATTGTAGAGGGAATGTGTGAGATGGGAAAAAGACATAATTGACTTTTTTTTCTTGTGCTTAATAGAAATACAAGAAAGGAAAATTCCATTTGGGTTAAAAAACTAAAAATAAAAATAGTTTAAGTAATATTTTATTTCCATCCATTAATCATGTCGTTTATTTTCTTTTAATATTTATTCAAATTAAGTTTCGGTTATGATAGACATTGAGTTATATTCTCATAAAGTGATAATTTAAAGGTGGATAGATGATAGCTCTATTTAAGTGGTGAGTTTAAAGTTTGTTAAGTGGTGTGTTAAAGATGATAGACATTAAGGTATTTTCTCATAAAGTGATAATTTAAAGGAAGATAAACGATAGCTCCATTAAGTGGTGAATTTAAAGTTTGTGATAAATTATAAGTAAACCATGAACTTTGAGTTGTTTCTTGCAATTACGATCCTTTTCTTAATGTTTAAAGAAGATAAGTAATGAAAACAAGTTTTTTTTTTAATATATTTGATTAACCTATATGTATAAAATGTATATATATTTATTATGCCGAAAGGTGTATATCTATTGGAGATGGGCACAATTAATCAACTTTTAATCTAAAATTATAATCTGATAGCTAACAATTGAAGATGCTGGCATATTCTTAGTTGTTCTCCCAAATCAATGAATGTGATTTACTCTTCATAACTTCCTTGTATTTTTGAATGCATCAGTTAATCTGTTTACTTTTTAACATTTACCTAATCATATTAAGAAATTATTGTACCACCATATGATTGCCACTTTAACTGATTAACCTTTAGAATTACCACATTTAAGATTAACTTTTGGATTTCCTTAACTCTATATGCATTTCAACTGTGCATTAGCGTTCAATTATCAATTCATTGAAAATCACACTTTTTTGTAAGATCGAAAATGACCAAATTATTTATTTGTTTTTTTTGCATAATAAATTGTGAGAACGAAAATGACAAAAGTATTTGGTTGCTTTTAGTCCATATTAAATTAGTTTGGCCGATGGGCAAGTGTTTATTTATTGATGTAAATGAATTTTTTTTTCGTCTTTGTTGAAATCGTCAAAGCAGTTACAAGAATATTTAGTTGTTATTTTATTCTATGATAAGTTAGTTTGATTGGGTAATGAATTTACTTTCATTTATTGGAATCTGTTTTTTTCCTAAAGAAATAAACTAACTTTAATTCTTATTAATCTTTTTGAAAATAATCTGTTTTAGAATTTCACTCCCACTCAAAGTTTTATTGTAATTATAACTAAAATCCTAAAACTATTTAAAATCTTATTTTTTTTAGGATTGCTAATGTTTTTAAAAATAAACTGTTGAAAAATTTAACTCTTATTAATCTCTTTGAAAATAAACTGTATGAATTTCACTCTCAGTCAAAGTTTTACTGTAATTATAACTACAATCTTAAAACTATTTTAAAATCTTAAGAAAAAAAAATGGATTTTTAAAATCCTAAAAATGATAAAAATCTTAAAACTATATAAAATTAAAATGGAGTATTTTATTTATGTAGCAATCTTTCAATCCTTTCTATGATCTTACATTTCAATGAGATCTTACAATTTTTTTAAAATTTAGAACTTTAATCCTTTTTTCTTTATATAAATCATTAAGGTTTTGAAATGTATAAAACTTCAATTCCATTAAATTCAAATTCAATTCCATTTTTAACAACAAAAAAAATAAAAAATGATTTTTATTTTTAAAAATTCCATTAATGGGATTTTTATTTCTCCATTTTGCCATTTATGTAATTTAATATATTTTGTTTTGCTTTTTATATCCAGCTTTGGTTTCGGAAGTTTCTTCCAGTTTTCCTACTGCTAGTGTCGTTCTAGTAACGAGACGTAACCAAAATGGAATATTATTATACTTATAATATTCCATTTCGTAAAATATTTATATACAGAATGGGACTTTTCAACTCGAGTAATAATTCATGGTAACAGAACGGGACTTTTCAACTTGAGTAATATTTTTTTTTTAATGGGATAAGAAGTCATTCACCATGATAACTTTAAAGATAGTTACGTCGAAAGGTGTACACCTAATGATAATGGGTACATTTAATAGGTTTTTAGTGCTTAATCAGTTTTGTATGGACAAGATTAAATATTGATGGAATATTCTTAGTGGTCCCAATAAATCAATGGTTGTGATTTCAACCACTAACTTCCTCACTATTATAAAGACATCCGTTTACATGTTTAATTTTTTACTTTTACTTGATCATATTTAAAATTTACTAGAGTGGCTACCTGATTACCAGGTCTGAGTGATTAGCGTTTCATTTTCTAGACCAACCTAAGTTGCCTGAACGAGATTGTCCATTACAGGAATAGTAGCTGAAACGCGCAAGAAATAAGAGTTTGCGGTTGTGCAAGAAATAAATGGCTGAAACGTGCATCTATGCAGCAGTGCTTTGCAGCTGTGTAAATTAAGGTTCATCAGTTAAAACAATAAAAACCTTTCGACGTTCATCGCCGAGTTTGAGGCTGTGCTAGTATAACAACAACAAGAATGTTGTTTACTTGAGTATTTCATTTATGCATCCGTATAACATCACATAACTTACATAGGTTACTTGTGACAAGGAATACAACATTCTCAATGTAGGGTTTTAATATTGGCTATAACCCATGTTCATTCTAGGGAGATGATATATTTGAAGATCAAGTAGTCATTGAGCAATAAGGAGACCATAGTTTGGTTGGAGTTATAAGATATTAAACAAATTATTCCCATAGTCCATAATCTGTTATTCGACTATAAGTCAATGAGATCATAGAGGCATGCCTTACATCCCCTCTGGGTGGAATAGACACATTCACTAGACAGAGTGCAGGGATGATTTTAAGGATGGAAATTTATTTTAAAATGTAGAAACCTTAGCGAATCTTACTAATCCTTCATATGTCAACTATAAATGTTTGGCGATATTTTTGTGAAAATATTCAAATTTCTAAGTATTTTATATAGTTTTTATAAAAAAATTGGCGATTTTTAAGGTAAAATAATTTTATCCTATAGAATTTGGGCGAATCATTTTTAAAATAACGAATCTTGTTTTTGGAAAAACCATGGAAAATTAGCCCATGAGCGAAATTTAGCCCCTAAAATCATCCTTCACAGAGTGGGGTAAAGATACTAGAAGATACTAAAACGCCTAAATTGAGTGTATTAAAACTAATGACATGAGAAAAATGGAGATTTAAAATTTATCTCCTTGAACCTCTATAGGTTGCATCTTCTTCTTCCTCCTCCTCCTCTTCATATTCAGATCAATGGTAGGATGATAGTTGGTTATGTATATGAATGCATGGATAAGTTATTAATCACCCTACATGCTTCAATACTTTCATATAGGAATTAAAATAAAATGAGAAGAAAGGAAATTAGATCATTCACTTTTATTATTACATATGTTGCATAAAGGAAATATGAATTCTTTTACATATTGTAAGGGCAAGGATGAATTAGATAACATGTCCTTATTCCCGCATATAAGGATTAGGGGGCATAGAGGTGGTGTGGGGGGCGGGTAGAGGGGATAAAAACAATGCATTACCCTTACTACAATTGAGGAATTATAATTCAAGATACGTTTTCTTAATTATCATACATTGTTACCAATTAACTAGTTAAATCTATGATGAAGTTGTTACCTACCATGCCCTTTTACCAGTAATTAAAGCAATATTTATGCATGTGTTAAATGACCTAACTAGATCATGTGAAGTGCAGTGTGTGTAAATCCTCACTAGAGAACAACTTACTATCTTGAGTTGAGCATTTTCTGTTAAGAAAATTGAACCAAATAAACCTATACTCTCCAAATGATCTCCATTTCAAAACAAAAACTACTAGGATATAAAAGCACTAAAGAAAAGGAAATCATGTATCATGTACAATTCATTAAACCATTGTAATGACTATGATAATAATTTATATTTGAAAAAGAAGTTTTGAAATGTCCATTGAGAAGAGGAAAAGAAAATTGTAAGATATTAAGGTAATCATTACGAAAAAAATCTAAAAATTATAAATGAAACAAAAATTGTTATGAAAAAACCTTAAGATAATAAATAATATACAATATATAATACTAGAGTCGAATTAATAATATTCAGAAAGTCAAATTAATAATTATTTTAGATATTGAAATAAAATAAAGATATGACTGATGAGATAGGAATAATAAAAAGGTAGATGTTATAAAAGTTAAAAAAAATAGTAAATAATAGATGAGGAAAATTTAGAAGTACTAACCAGATTAATTAGGAAAATCAACAAATACTACTAAGATTAATTAGGACTCTCAATAGTCCCCGTGGTGTAGAGAAATCAGTGAGGGAGTGCGTTATTCAGGCACTTCGTAAGAGAAGTCATCGGTTCAAAACCTATAGGGAGACCTCAAATCTAGCCATGTTAAGGGTTGGTGCGGTCTAGGCCGGGTGATTTTGACGGCTTAGATGCCACTGGGTCATGGCATCTCAGCCATAGACCAATCCCGCAAGTTGGGGATATTTATCTAACAAAAAACAATTAGGACTATCAATAAGATAATGAGAATAAAATGGAAGTTTAATTACAAGGAAACAAATATTAATAGAGGTAAAAGAAACGAAAGAGTTAGGAGGTTAAAAAAATACACATGCCAAGGAAGAGAATCAAATTAGGTTTGATGGCTTAGGTGACGAATGACATGCTTCTAAGATTGGATGAGTTTGTAGCCATCATCACGATTAAAATTATTGGGATGTTTCTAAATTTCCATCACTTCTCCAATTATTCAAGATGAGTGATAGCGTGCTAAGGTGAGGATTTTGGTTTGGTCAAAGAAAATTAGGTGTTTTAATTTGAAAGAGAGTTTGAAAATAGTTGACTTTGAGACATGATTGTGGGTTGTGTCAACAATGTGTTCTTTAATATGTGATTTAAAGGATCTACCAATTTGACCAATGTAATATTTTCCATAGGAATAAGGAATTTAGTAAACTCATGGGCCAAGCATTGGGTCAGATTAGAAAACTCATGGGCCAAGCAGTTCTAAATAATTGTTTAAGGGTTTTGTAGGGTTTGAAAACAATTTTAATATTCTTTTTAGACAAAATTTTAGATATGTGATCAATGGTGCCATTGATGTAAGGAAGAGAAGTAAGATCCAAGGGATGGGAAGAGGAGGAGGCCCTTTAAATCTATGTGTGGTGTTACCTTTTCAATTTTTTATAGACAAGGAACTATTATTGGAATTCAAGATGGTAAAATTGAATTTGTCAATTCTTGTTAGCTCAATCGGTTAAGGTGTGGGTTTCGTTTGTTAGGAGACCTGATTTCAATAACCTCATGGTGTGTTTAGTCAGGAGGATACACCAAAAAATACATCCATGTTAAGGGTTGGTGCGGCCCGGGCAGGGTGAAATCCCTGGGTGATTTTGATCCGGATTATTTTGAGAACAAAATGAAGGCGGAAATATAACAATGAAATATACAGAGATATTTCAATAAACACAGAGATGCAATAATGCACGATTTTTATTAATGACAAAAATATCCAGAAACTATAAAAATACAGAGTGAATGCACTCGGTAGAATGGTGGAAACTTATCTCTGAGAAGAGATGTGATAGCTACGCTCATTTGCAAGAAGATGATGTTGTTTACACTAAGGCTCTAAAGGCCTTTTTAACATAAAGAAAATCCAAAAACCCTAACCCAAGAAGATGAAATGCCAAAAGGTTTTCGAGCCCCAATGGGGGTAGTTGGTACGTTAACTTCCCAAAGGTGTAACTTTTGCATGCGATCTCTATTTGGGGTGCATGATAGATTTTTTGAAAGGTATATCTGAGGAATACACATTTTGCAGTCACACTTTGGTTAAGGCTAACAATGTGACTATGGCGGGCCCAAAAAATGTTGTTCAGGGCCTCAAAACGACCCCAGAAGTTTAGGACCCAAACATTTGTAGAAAAACTACCAAGGTGGAAACCCCTATTTTAAGTCAGTGGAATAGGTGGGTGGACATAGATTTCTTCCTGGATCAATCCTCCCCCCTTAGGAAGCAATGGCATCCATTGTGTCAAGTCCTCAGGGAAGATTTTCTTGAATCTGAACCTTGGTGAGATGTTTTCCTTGCTAAAGAAGTTGCCCTGCTTAGTTTGATGAAGGATGTTATGAACTTGTTGTTGGAGGGGTTGGATCTATTTAACTAATATGGATGCATGATCTGTCTGAGTGTGGGAAGACTCTGTTAGCACTAGGAATCACCTTCAGATTGCATGGAAGGCAAGCCCAATACCCATTAGGTTATATGTGAATGTAAGAGTGTTTAAAGGTTCAAATGGGAAAAGACTCAAAATGGTAATGTTCCAACTCAGAAAACAGGGCTAGCATGCACCAGCAATCAAGGTCTTGGCTAACTTCAATTAGTAATTTGGGAGTAAGTATGAATAGAGGGAAGACTTGAATAAGAGGAATGTAGGGGCTACTGTAAACATTAGGTCTACAAAAGCCTAAGGAAGAAAGTTTCTTAACACAAGATCTTCTTGAACTCAGAAACTAAGGAAGCTAAATAAACATCATGATAATATAATGATCAAACATCCACCATAACATCACCACAATCATTCATGTGAATCATTCAAAGCATGAACATTTAGCATCAGAAGCAAATAAGCTGAAAGAGAAGTTGATTTCTATTAGCCAAAATGTCTTAAGTCTAGTACATAGCTAGATGACAGTCACTTCATCAAAATATTACAGTCTAAGGGAGCCTTGCTCAATCATCTAACATCTTACCTATGCTCCTTAACAAGTAATAGGGAATATTCATCTCAACCTTACCAGTAAAATGTAGCAAAATCCTTATATGGCACTGGTACAATGTGTTAAATCTCCCTTCACATGTAAAATATCTTTGGATGATCTTCAAAATTCTGTCAAACTGCTCAATCAATTGACCCCTTGGCACACCTTTAGACAAATCGTTGGCTTGATGTTCAAGTTTAAAAATATCTTTGGCATAGGGTGAACTCAAAGCCATGGCTTTGAACCACTTTTCACCTGTAATGGGAATTCATGTTGCAGCTGAGATAGAGGCTTCAGTAATCTCAAATTCCAAATCCCCAACCTCAGTTATCCTGCCATCAAAATGTAATGAAAACAGTCTTGTTACCTTTGGATGGCCTCTCTGCATATTTTGGTAGAAAGAGAGGCATCCCACTCTTTGAAAGACCTCTCTTGCCATGGGCTCTGTATAAAAAAGATGCATGTCCATAGGTTTTGTCCTAACCACCTTGCCACCTTTGTGTGTCTTCCTCGATTAAGGAGTCTCCATGGCTTAGAATGAGAGATTTTAAAGTCTTATGGGATAGTAATAACCGGGAAGACTTAAAATTGGGCTTTAAATGTACAAGGCTAACCTTTTAAGATAGGCTGGTGCTAGTAAGCCAAGCTTGACTGTGGGAATTACACCCTTATATTTGTACAGGTATTTGAGAGTGTAGAAAATGAGGGGGTAATATGTAATTGGCCCTTTGCAACTGAGTAAAATGAAAGGAAGCAGGGGAGACACAGAGGGGTTTAAGAAGCGCCTCTCGGTAGCGTGATGCATATGAAGATGATAGGCTATTTAGGTGCTTGCAACTTCAATGGTGATCCAGGTGGATATTGGTGGCCACCCACCTATTCCACTTGGACCCCCACCATTGCTTCTTTCAGTTTTTCAGTTTCCGCACAGTTTACTATTTTTAGCAGTTTTTCGGGTCCTGAACTTCCAGAGCCGTTTTGAGGCCTTAAACGATGTTTTTTGGGAAAATGGAGAGCAACATGGATCATCGACCATGTTGTTCACCCAAAATTTTTAGTCCTCGGATAGATCTTTCTAACAAGGTATGGAATGCGTCAAACGGAGATCGTATGCCAAAGTTACGTCCCCGGGAAGTTGATGTACCAACTTACCCAAATGGGGCCCATAGTCTTGGCGTTTCATCTCCTAGGGTTAAGTCTTTATATGTTTAGGGTTTTCCATTGTTTCTCAATAATAATAGGCCTTCGAGCCTCATTTCAACATAGTTCAGAGGGCATTAGCCGCCACATCTTTTCTCAGAGATAAGCTACCAGCGCCCTAGCTAGTTTATTTCCATTCTGTCTGTAAGCATATTTCAGTGATTTGTTATCAATGAAATGAAGTCTTATTTTCGCTGCATCTCTGCGTTTATGTGGATTTCTGTATTTCATTATGTTCCTACATAAATCTAGATCAGTGGTATCAGAGCAGTCTGCTCATTCTCAATCCTTCTTTGCATGTCCCCAACAAGGTCGGGGTATAAGGAGTTGGGGCTCGATCTGGTTGAACCTTTGCAAGATCAGCCTCGCAAACCCCGATGATCGCCCATGGGGGAAGAAAAGAAAGATGAGGGAGCAGGAGATCCTATCAAAATGTTGCTCGAGGAGGCCCTTGAGAAACAAAGGAACGCGATGATGGACAACTTTTCCCAGATTCTTCAACGGATTCTCACTGGCGGCACATCGACATCCAACAACCACTCTGGAGGCGCCACTCCTTTTAAGGTACAAGTAAACTTTGACATTCCCATATTTGAGGGCCAAATAGATGCAGATATCGTAGATAGATGGTTGAATCTATTAGAAGGATATTTCTCGGTTCATGACTTTTTCGACCGAGAAAAGATTATTTTCGCACTCCTCAAAGCTGCCCCCCATGTCAAGGACTGGTGGGAAACCTAGTCGGAGAAACAAGGCAAGGGAGAACCCTCTCTGTTCTCAGCTGCACCCACTTGGAATTCTTTTCGAGACGTCATCAAGGAACAATATTATCCCATGGGGAGATATGAGGACAAATACATATAATGGACTACGTTGCGGCAGCAAAGGGACCAAGATGTGCATGAGATGACGAATCTGTTTCATACCCTACGCATAAAGTTGGGTATCAAATATTTAGAGAAACATTTGGTGTTAAAGTACCGTAGTTGTCTGCACATATACATTCAGGAGGAAATGGAGTTCCTCGACATCTCCTCGCTTGGTGTGGCATACCAATATGCTACCAAGATTGAGCAGAAGTTCAAACAGAAGAAGCAAGACTTTGGGTCTACAACTCAGAAGCAAGGGAAAGGTACCCCCAAACCGTAGAAGAAAGTACCAAGCCAAGGTGGGGCAACCCAGGACAACCCACCAAAGCCACAAGCAAAGAACAAGACCACGAAGCCAAAAAAGGACACGGGGAAGTGGTGTGAGTTCCATAAGAGCTCCACTCACAACACAAGTGAGTGTCAGGCCAAGTGGTCACTGGTAGCCGAGTTGAAGGCTTCTGAATCAGATGCATGCTCTGACTCTGAACAGAACCTGACAAGGGGAATGATAGGGGGAAGCAAATTATCGATGCGGAGCCCAACGCCACTGTTTCCACCACAAAGATCCAGAAGAAGGAACCAGAAGATCCAGAGGAGGTGGAGGGTCTCTTCCATTCCAAGATGTGGGTAAAGGGTTCCCCGTTGCAGTTCATTGTCGACAGTGGGAGCCAGAAGAACCTCATCTCTATAGAGGTCGTGAGGAAGCTAGGCTTTCCGACCACATCACACCCACAACCATACACCATCGGGTGGTTGCACCAATGATGGGACCTCCATGTCAGTCAACAATGTCGCCTTCCCTACAACATCAAGCCCTTCATAGATGAGGTATTATGTGACATTGCTCCTCTTGATGTTTCTGATGTATTATTAGGCCAAACGTACTTGTGGAAGAGACATGTTGTGTATGAGTCGAGGCCTCTTGCTATTATTATCACTTTGGGCAATAAGTTGTACAGGATACCGGAGATAACACCGCCTACCACCATCTCTTTGGTTACTGCAAAACAATGCAGTAAGCTCATTACCAAAACCAGGAAATTTGTTTTCCTGATGATCTGCCCTCAGGGAAAGAGGAATATTGTGGCCATGACCTCCAGACAGGGCCCCGCTGCATGAAAAAATAGATGGATAAGTTCGTGGAGGAGTACGAGGACATCTTCACCTCCCCCGCAGGGGTGCCTCTACACTGCCAGGTCAAGCAACCCATTGATATGACCCTAGGTGCGCCACTGTCCAATGGACCCATATATCGGCACTCTGTTTTGGAGAATGACAAAATCAAGAGGCAGATTCAGGAGCTATTGCAGAAAGGTCACATCCGGCCGATCTCATCTCCCTGTGGGAGCCCGACCGTGTTGGTGCAGAAGAAGGATGGGACTTGAAGACTCTGCATTGACTATCGGGCACTGAACAAGATCACTGTCCGAAATAGGTACCCGATCCCAAGGATTGATGACATTCTGGACCAACTCAAGGGGGCAAAATATTTCAGCGAGATCGACTTGAAGTCTGGGTATCACCAGGTACCAATCGAACCCTCTAATGTGTGGAAGACTGCATTCAAATCCAAGGAGGGCCTTTACGAATGGTTGGTCATGCCTTTAGGGTTGACGAATGCCCTTGCAACCTTCATGAGGCTAATGGACAACATCCTACGGCCATTCACCAACTCATTTGTAGTGGTGTACTTGGATGACATTCTGATCTTCAGCCAGACTTGGGAAGAGCACCTCCACCACATCCGAAAGGTCCTCCAAACACCGCGGCAACACAAGTTGTGTGCCAATTTGGAGAAATGCACTTTTCGCATGACCCAGGTTCAGTATCTGGGATACATTATTGATGAGAGAGGGGTGCATGTGGATCCAAAAAAGATCCAAGTCATTCGGGATTGGCCAGCCCCAACCACCCTAACAGAGTTCTGCATCTTTTTAGGTCTTGCCAATTTCTACCACAGGTTTGTGTTGGGATTCTCTCATATCACTTGGCCCTTGAGTCAAGTCACCAAGGGAGGAGCTATAGCAAAATTCTTTTGGTCTGAATCACAACAGAAGGCGTTCGGGGAGTTGAAGCATCACCTTTGCTCTGCACCAGTGCTCACATTACCAGACTTGCAACAACCATTTGATATCGAGATAGATGTCTCTGACTATGCTATTGGGGCAGTCCTTACTCAACATGGGCATCCAGTGGCATATCATAGTGAGACACTTTCTGACACAGTCCGGAAGTATCCCACTTATGACAAAGAAATGTATTCCATTGTGCAAGATTGTCGACAATGGAAGCATTACATTTTGGGAAAGGAAATGGTCATCCATATAGACCACCAACCCCTACAGTTCATACAGACACAAGGGAAGTTGCAGAATGATTGCCATCAGAAGTGGTCCACATACCTGCAATAGTTTCATTTGAACATTAAGTACAAAAAAGGTAGCACCAATAATGTTGTAGACTGCCTCAGTCGACCACCCATCGTGGCGCTAACCACTATGCTCAACTCTTGTGGGCACGAGACTTCCGATTGGATACTTCTCTACACAAGTGATCCAGAATTTGGCCACACATACAATACACTCTTGGCGGGTAAGCAAGTTCCCAATTTTCACCTCCAGGATGCCCTACTTTGTCACTTGGGACACCTTTGTGTTCCTTCAAGCAAGCGTGCCAAGATGATTTGGGAGGCGCACTACAGTTGGATCGCTAGGCATTTCGGGGTCAAGAAAACCATGGCAGTACTGCAAAAGTATTTCTATTGGTCGAACCTTCGACAAGATGTCGGGAAGTACGTCAAGTCCTGCACTGCTTGTGCCATTGCCAAACCAACCATCAAGAAGCAAGGCCTCCATACTCCGCTTCCTACCCCCATTCAACCTTGGGAATCCATCTCTATGGATTACATGTCAGGCCTTCCTTCTACTAAGCATGGCAATGACTGTGTTTTTGTGGTCGTCGACCGATTCTCGAAGATGTCCATTATGATGGTCTGCAAGAAGAATATCAAGCAGAAGCCACTGCTAAACTCTTCTTTGAACGAGTGTGGGTACACTTTGGGATCCCATAGTCTATAATCTCAGATCAGGATAGTAGGTTCCTCAGTACATTTTGGTCCAACCTCTGGTCGATGTTGGACACCAAGCTCACCAAGTCCACAGCTTTCCATCCGCAAACTGATGGCCAGACATAGGTCATCAACCGAATGATCGTACACATTATGCGCATGTACAATTCAAAGAATCCACGCACCTGGGATGAGAGCCTCCCCTATGTACGACACAGCTACAACTGGGCTCTCCATAGCTCAACCAACCACAACCCCTTTCAAGTGAGCTTGGGATTCCAGCCACTATGTCCCATTGACATAGCCATGCCATTTGTGGCTACTCGGGAAGATTCAACTCATGTCCAGTCTGAGGTTGACAAGGTAAACAACTTCATTGAGAACATTCAACACATCCTCCAATAGGTTAATGACATCTTGGACAGAGCCAATGCTAAGTACAAGCAACGACATGATCAACATCGGGTGCCACACAACTTCCAAGTGGGCAACAAAGTGTGTCTGCATTTGCAAAAGGAGCGACTCGCTGGACCCCACCACAAGCTTCGTCTGCTCCGATATGGGCCGTACACTCTCATCAAGGCTGTAGGGGAAAATTCCTTTGAGCTTAGCATTCCACCATTCCTTGGTTTTCACCCAGTGTTCAATGTGGACCGCCTTCGGCCCTACTTTCCACCTCTACTAGACACATCCGACATGGCGGAAAAACTCACACCAACAGAGTTAAATCCAGACTGCATGGAACAAGCTATAACTAATCAGATCATGGATACACAGATCAAGCACACTTGAAAACAAAGGATACCACTATATTGAGTTGTCAAAGTAGGCCAACTCCTTCACCAAGGCAAGTGGCTCACCAGGGACCAAGTTCAACAGAATTTTCCTCATCTCATGGAGGAACTCAACGCAATGGGGACCATTGCTTCCTAAGGGGGTAGGAATGATCCAGGTGGATATTGGTGGCCACCCACCTATTCCACTTGGACCCCCACCATTGCTTCTTTCAGTTTTTCAGTTTCTGCACAGTTTACTATTTTTAGCAGTTTTTCGGGTCCTGAACTTCCAGAGCTGTTTTGAGGCCTTAAAAGACATTTTTTGAGAAAACGGGGAGCAACATGGATCATAGATCAATGTTGCTCACCCAAAAGTTGTATTCCTCAGATAGATATTTCTAACGAGGTATGGAACGCGTCAAACGAAGATCGTATGCCAAAGTTACGTCCCCGAGAAGTTGATGTACCAACTTACCCAAACAGGGCCCATAGTCTTGGTGTTTCATCTCCTAGGGTTAGGTCTTTGAATGTTTAGGGTTTTCCATTGTTTCTCAATAATAATAGGCCTTCGAGCCTCATTGTAACACAGTTCAGAGGCTAGTAGCCTCCACATCTCTTCTCAGAGATAAGCGACCAACGCCCTAGCTAGTTTATTTCCATTTTGTCTGTAAGCATATTTCAGTCATTTGTTATGAATGAAATGAAGTCTTATTTCCGTTGCATCTCTGCATTTATGTGAATTTTTGTATTTCATTGTGTTCCTACATAAATCCGGATCAAATGGCTATGGCAGATAGAAGTAATCAGACCTAGATACTGGCAATGGAGTTCATAGGTCTAAAAAAGATAGGAGACAAGGCTATCATGCAAAGACGAGTCCCTTACAACTGTTCAATCTCGATAAACCAAAACTAGAGGGCTAATTTTTTGTGAAAACTAATATGCAGAAGAGGCGACATGGGATACCTGTGGAGTAGACACCTGTTGGAATCTTCAGTGAAATATCAAGATGAAGTTGCGAACATTTCGGCACTTGAATCTAACTCAACATCAAATTTGGTCACACCATTGTCACCTGGTCATAACTATGAGTTTGAGCAACACAGCATTCATGAATTTTCAAATCAAAAACCATTATCAAGGCTCATAAATGTGAGATCTTGGAGTTATCTTTAACCAACTGCTGGCACTGAAAACAAGGAACATGACATCAGTCATGGTAATCATAACTCGTGGTGGAAATCATGATGAACGGGTAAGGCACTACGGAACCGCCTGATGAGTGAGTAGCACTCTAGTTTTAAAAAATGATTGGATAGGTCAGAAAGGACAACAAGTCATGCCCACGATGTCATGAGTAAGGAGAATGGTGTGTCACATCAGTCTAGTCATGGGAGGGGAGGGATCGATCCTAAATGACAAATCATGAAGGGGTCCAAAACTTAAGTCATGAGCTAAAGGTTCTAAGTCCAAAAAACAAATCGAGGATCAAACATGAGTTATGACTCAAAAGTTTATTTATCTAAGGGGACCTAACAAACATAACTTCAAAGGGATGAAAATTTAAAAAAAAATTAAAATCTAAGGCTTAAAAAGGGATTAAAACAAACTAAAAGACCCAAGGCAATTTAGTGTGATAACATTCGCTCCACAGGGGATGGCATGCCCCCTGCGGGCTGCCAAGAATGAGTAGATTTAGTTCCTTATCCTAGGGATATAGGGTCATTTATTGAAACAAAAATAAAAGAAAATGATATTTACAATGACATGAAGAGCCACTCAAGGCTCAAGAAAAGTACTTTTTTCAGGAAATGCTCATTGACAGGGCCACCAAAAACATCTTCATTCTCCATATTCTACAACTTGAAATTGTTATTAGGGAATACCAGAGATATTTTGAAAGGACCGATCCATAAATCTTCAAATTTACCATGTTTTCCCTTATCTTGCTTAGGTGCATCCCACTTTAGCACCAGATTGCCCAATTGAAAACCCTCCTTGTTCACCTTTTTGTCGAAAGCATGCTTGATCTTTAGTTGATGGTCATATGCTTTGTCTACAAGCTACTCCCGAGTTTGCTACACTTCAACCAACTGATGAATCCTTCTGATCATATGATCAGGATCCCCTTGGTAATCTTGGAATAATTTTTCCACAGGTAAGGAAAGTTGAGAAAGAAAAACTGCCTCAACTCCATACACCAGCTGAAAAGGGGAAATTCCCAGGGACCTTTTTACCATCACTTTGTCATCCCATAGAGAAAATTTGAGTTTTGAGTCCCATGCCTTTTTGTTATCCTCTAACAGCTTTTTAATAATATTTATAATGCTTTTGTTTGAGGATTTTGCAAGCCCATTTCCCTGAGGGTAGTAAGGGGTAGAATGAATCAAAGTGATCCCAAACTGTTCACAGAACTAAATCAATGGTTTAGTCTTGAAAGATGCAGCATTATCAGTGACAATTTTGTTAGGACACTCAAACCTTGCCATAATGTCTTCAAGGAAACCAATGATCACTTTGTGGGAAGCATTCCTTATAAGAATAGCTTCAATCCATTTAGTAAATTAATCTGTAGCAGTCAAGATCCATCTATGTTGACCACTAGAAGAGGGATGAATTCCCCCAATAAAATCTAGTCCCCACTGCTGGAAAGGTCCTAAGGCTTCCACAGGCTTTAATGGAAAAGACTTAAGCTGATGCTTTCCAGAGAACTTCTGACACTTAACATAGGCTTTGATCTTAGCACAAACATCAGTGAACAAGCTAGGCCAGAAGTACCCATCCCTGAGGATCTTTTATGCTATGGTTCTCCAATAATGATGCCCCCACATAAATTGTCATGGAAATCATACATAATTGTTTGGGCCTCTTGGGGGTCTAGGCATCTCAAAAGCACTCCTAATGGATCCTTCCAATACAAAACTTGATCAACAAGGAAATATTTTATTGATTTGAATTTTAAGGCTCTCACCTTGTTCTTTTCCATACCACTTGGAGGCTGTAAATTTTGCAGAAAAAATATAATGTCCTTGTACCGGCTGCAATTTGCTAATGCAGAGATGATTTGAGAACTTCTATCAGATATTTCAACCTGCTGATTTTTTGGACATGAGTGGATGAAATTCACCCCCAGTGTTGAGCAATTTGATTCATCCAAGAGCGTGGATAAACCCTAGCCTTTAACCAATTTGGTAGGCTTAATTTCCAAATCAAATTCAAGTAGTTTAGTAATCCACTTGCTCCTTTTTCCATCTATATCAGGGTGAATAAGAATTTCTTTTACAATAGTTGATGGGACATAAGCAATAAATCTTGAATGAAGGACATAAAATCTGAAGGACTTAAGATATTTAACCAATGCATAGGCTTGCTTTTCCATGATGTCATATTTTAATTCAGCATCTCTCAATGCCCTGCTAAAAAAGGAAATGGGCTACTCTAAGCCTTCAACGTTCTTCTGCAATAGGACTATTGCTACTATATCAAATGAGGCAAAAGAAAAAATAAGAAAGTCCTTGGAGTAGTTTGGGCTGAAAAGAACCAGGGATTTAGTCAAGGATTTCTTTATTTGATCAAAAGAATCATAGGACTCAACAGTCCATTTGATTTCACTATCCTTCCTCAGCATGGTTGTGATATACTTAACCAACTCAGCAAAATTTGACACAAATCTTCTAAAAAAATTGATTTTTCCCAGAAAAGATTGAACCTCTTTTTTGGATATGAGAAGTGACAATGTTTGTATAGCTTCAACCCTGTTGGAATCAATCGTTACCCCTTTAGCTGACACAATATGCCCCAATAATTTTCCTTCTTTCATGGAAAACAATGATTTTTTCGGATTCAAAGAGAGGCCAAATTTTTTGCATTTCAAGAAAACCTTTCTTAAGTGATCACAGTGTTTTTTATCAGACTGAGAGTACACTCTTATGTCATCTAAATATATAACAACAAACTTATCCTTCTCTCCAATAAATGTTATTTCCATAGCTCGCTGAAAAGTTGCCCTTGCGTTCATCAAACCAAAGGGCATCTTGGTGTACATAAATGTACCCCAAGGAGTGGTAAAATTCGTCTTCTCTCTATCTTCTAGCAAAGAGAGACCTGATTGTACCCAGAAAAACCATCAACCATGGACATTCTGGCTGCTCTTGTCACCTTCTATAGTATGTGCTCCATCTTGAGCAAAGGGTAGTTATCCTTTTTTGAGCTTCTGTTCAAATTTCGGAAATCAACACAAAGTCTGATTTCTCCATTCTTTTTTCTTACTGGGACCAAATTGGCCACCCATTCAGAATACCTCAAAGGAATGATAATTTTTTCATCTAAAATATTTTTAACCTCCTTCTCCATGACAAGCAGTAACATAGGATTGATTTTCCTCAACTTTTGCCTAAAGGATTTGGTGTTTTCTTTTAATGGAATCTTATGCACTATAATGCTTGTGTCATAAGTTCTGAGATATTCATAAGTCCAAGCGAATACATCAGCAAATTCCTTCAACAACTTAGTATATTCTTCCCTCTGCTCTTCTGAAAGGCTACTTGACAATTTGACATATTTCAAATTATTTTCAGTGCCCACATTGCACTTTGTTATATCAACATCATCGGTGGATACCTTTCCTTTCACTGCCACATCATTCCCATCAAATAATCTTTCCAAATGAACCAGTCCCTTTGGAATATGATTGCTAGGCAACTGCACAATATGATGATTAGAAATTTTATTGAGGAAAACATCAGCATGATGAGTAATTTCTAAATCATGATCTTGATCAATGTGTAATGCAAAAAAATCATCAACAGTCTCGAGGAAATTTTTAAGCTCTAAATCATCTTCGAACACCTTCCAATATTTTACATTGTCCAGTATAGAAGGCCTGTATTTGACTTATACATCATACTTGATCTTCGGTGGTATAGGAATTCTGAAGTTGCTTGCTGATACAACCAAAGAATTAGCCATGGTATTCTCTTCTCTAGGAATGAATGATATGTTAAAAGCAGAGAAAAATTTGTCCACCAAATCCCACACTTCATTTCTGTAAGATATAAGCCTAGGGTTCTTTGTTTGATAAAGATTTTTAATCCGATGGACTATTAATTCAACATCCCCAAATACAGATAGCTCTTCTATCCCCATATCTTTAGCAACCCTCAACCCCAAGACAAGAGCCTCATACTCTGCCACATTATTAGTAGTCTCAAATTCTAGTTTATATGAAAAAGATATAGTTTCTTGAGTTGGTGAGACAAAGACCACCCCAGCACCAGCACCTTCCTTGGAAGAGGCTCCATCAAAGAACATCTTCCAGACAGAAGTGGTTAGAAGAGGCTCCTCAAAAAAGGTAATGGGATATTTTCTGATTTCTAAAGGGGCTTCAGGAGTGTCAATGAGCTGCAAAATGCTAGATCCCAGATCTGTATCGAAAGCAAAAACAGAGAGATTTGTGGGATTTGCTTCATCACTAATGATGTAAGACAATTGAGCTTCCTTGTAAAGTCTTCTATGCTCTCCCCCCAAAACAGGAATAGTATCATAAGAGAGATCCATCTACAAGGTTCCCCCAAGTATTTTTATCCAGGATCTTGACAATAGCATGCCAAACTTGGGGGGAACATCAACAACTATGATATCCATAAGTATAATTTTCATGGGAAACTAAAATAAAGTCACCACCATATCCTTAATGACTCCAAGTCACTTCACTTTTCTGGATTCAAAAGAAAAGAAGTCATGGTAAGTCTTTGTGATTTCTAACCCAAGTTCATCCATAACAGACTTTGGCATAAGATTATGGGATGCCCCTGAATCCATGAGACAATTGTGCAGCACTGTATCATGTATATTCAGTGAGGTATAGAAAGGTGGGGATGAATCGTCTCTGTCTTCTATCAAATGACCTAAAATTACTATTGGTTTTTCATCTTGCAGATTTATTGAATCAGTGGAATTTGGAGATGATTCAGGTTGTAGCATTTTGGATAAATATTTTTTAAATTCCTCATTTTTTAACAATTCCAAAAAAGGTACATGTATCTTTATTTTCTGGATCTCATTCTCAAAACTGAAGGAAGAAGAAGGTTTCAATATTTCTTTGGTTTTAGGAAAAGGATTTCTGATCAGAACTTGTGGGCTTTGAGAGTCTTTTTCCTTACTTCTCATTGTCACAACCTTGGAAGAATCTTCTTTTTGAGCAGGTTGATTAGGGGCATCAGTTTTTCTTCATTCTTCTTAGATCTCAGATTATATCTACTAGCATTTTATTTTGCTTTCTCTCCCTTACTTAACTCATTTATTTGAATATCCATTAAAGATTTCTCATAAGAGGATTGATTCAAGTGTGGGGATGGGGATGTGTCAACTAAGCAGTGAATCTCAGGATCAACTTCTACCTCCTCTTCTTCTTCATCAACAACCAAAATATTTTGCAAAGGATCTCATACCCTCTGATCATCTCTCTCTCTGTTTTTGGGATCTCTGGGAAAGATTTGGGGAGAATTATTTGGTCTCCTATAGTTACCTCTATTATCAGTGTTTTGAGAATTTATATATGTTTGTTTCCCTTCTGATTTTAACTTCTCAATCTTAGTGGAAAGCGATTTTACTAATTTGGTCAGCTCATCTACTTGAGAATGGACAATAGAGGAATCAGAATTTGAAGTTTCAGCTCTGTTTTTTCTCCTATCCCTATCAGATTTCCCCCTGAGCTTATCTAATGCCACTATATTGGATTCTACCTCCAACGTAGCATCTTGCATATGAACTAAGGAGGGTGATCTTCTTTCTCTCAACAGGAGGTAGAACTTGGGGTCAAATGCACTGGCATAAGTGATTTTTGCATAGGTTTCAATGGGTTTTATCTCATCAGGGATCTTGTTGTACATTTTGTTAAACTTTTAGAAAAGTCAGAGACAGACTCTCCTTCTTTCCTTTTTAGGGACCCGAATTCGGTGATGTAGTACAAAAAATGCTTTTTGTCCCCCTAATGCCTCAAGAAGGCTTCAATACCAGTAATGGATCTAGGGGCCAGACCCCTAAACCACTTCCTATCCTCACCAAAAAGGCTTTGGACGAAAACCCTCATCCACACATCCTCATTTTCAATATTTTGGTTATCTGCATAGCTGTAGAAAGCAACAAGATGTTCCTCGGCTATTATATCTTCTTCTCCCATGAATTTGGGAATGTATTTCAAGTATTCTCTAGGAGGGAGAGAATTCACTGGTTGAGGTAAGACTAGAGGAGTGTATCTTGCAACCACTATGGCATCCATCCTATTTGCAGGGGGGTTAACAACTACCATTTGATTTTTAACTCTTGGTGAACAAGGAGGAGAAGGAGACTTGACTGTGTGCAAATTAGGAGAAGAATGAAAGTATGAAGGAGTGGTTTTAGTTTTCACAGTAGAGGGTTGAGTCTTGGAAGAAGATGGTAGGGTCTGAAAAGAGGATGAATTTTTCACTTCTTTGGAAACAAAAAGAGGTGTAGCAAAGCCTAAAGTAGGGAAATCTTCAAAACTATCAAGACTGAAACACTTTTCAATGTCAGGGGAAGATAAAATGTCAATGTTTTCTTCTTTCAATTCAGTTTCAAAGGAAGAGTATTCAACATGAAACTCTTCAAATTCAAGTTTCTTAGATACTTTAGTAGACGGTAAATAGAGCTTACTTGATAAAACAACTGGAGTATCAAGAGTGGAATCAGACAACTAACCAGAAGCACTTGTAGCAACAGAAAATATTTTCAGAGAAGCTTCTCCCTTCTTGAGTATTTTCTCTAGGCTAGCCTTAGTTGGAACCAAAGGTAGCTGTGGATTTGATCTTGTATGTTTTCCTTTAGGTGCCAGAGCTGAAACAATGGAGTCGCCAGGTGCAAGCTGCAATCTTCAAGATACTGAGTTCTAATGCACCTTTAGGACTAGTATACTATGTCGTTTAATCTTAGGGAAAAGTCTTCAAATCATTCCCGACAACGACGCCAACAATGTTAGCACTAGGAATCACCTTCAGATTGCATGGAAGGCAAGCCCAGTACCCATCAGGTTATATGTGAATGTAAGAGTGTTTAAAGGGTCAAATGGGAAAAGACTCAAAATGATAATGTTCCAACTCAGAAAAAAGGGCTAGCATGTACTAGCAATCAAGGTCTTGGCTAACTTCAATCAGTAATTTGGGAGTAAGTATGAATAGAGGGAAGACTTGAATAAGAGGAATGTAGGGGCTACTATAAGCATCAGGTCTATAAAAGCCTAAGGAAGAAATTTTCTTAACACGAGATCTTATTGAACTCAGAAACTAAGGAAGCTAAATAAACATCATGATAATATAATGATCAAACATCCACCATAACATCACCACAATCATTCATGTGAATCATTCAAAGCATGAACATTTAGCATCAAAAGAAAATAAGTTGAAAGAGAAGCTGATTTCTATTAGCCAAAATGTCTTAAGTCTAGTACATAGCTAGATCATAGTCACTTCATCAAAATATTACAGTCTAAGGGAGCCTTGCTCAACCATCCGACATCTTACCTATGCTCCTTAACAAGTAATAGGGAATATTCATCTCAACCTTACCAGTAAAATATAGCAAAAGCCTTATATGGTACTGGTGCAATGTGTTAAATCTCCCTTCACATGTAAAATATCTCTGGATGATCTTCAAAATTCTGTCAAACTGTTCAATCAATTGACCCCTTGGCACACCTTTAGACAAATCATTGTCTTGATGTTTAGGTTTAAAAATTTCTTTGGCATAGGATGAACTCAAAGCCATGGCTTTGAACCACTTTTCACTTGTAATGGGAATCCATGTTGCAGTTGAGATAAAGGCTTCAGTAACCTCAAATTCCAAATCCCCAACCTTAGTTCTCCTACCATCAAAATGTAATGCAAAATATCTTGTTACCTCTGGATGGCCTCTCTGCATATTCTGGAAGAAAGAGAGGCATCCCACTCTTTGAAAGACCTCTCTCGCCATGGGCTCTATATATAAAAGATGCATGTCCACTGGTTCTATCATAACCACCTTGCCACCTTTATGTGTCTTCCTCAATTGAGGAGTATCCATGGCTTAGAATGAGAGATTTTAAAGGATTATGGGATAGTAGTAACCAGGAAGACTTAAAATTGGGCTTCAAATGTACAAGGCTGGCCTTTTAAGACAGGCTGGTTCTAGTAAGCCAAGCTTCACTGTGGGAATTACACCCTTAGATTTGTACAGGTATTTGAGAGTGTAGACAGTGAGGGGGTAATCTGTAGTTGGCCCTTTGCAACTGAGTAAAAATTCTTAACTCCAAAATGAAAGGAAGCAGTGGAGACACAGAGCGGTTTAAGAAGTGCCTCTAGGTAGCACGATGTGTTTGTAGAGGATAGGATATTTAGGTGCTTGCAACTTCAATGGATATGGCAGATAGAAGTAATCAGACCTAGATACAAACAATGGAGTTCACATGTCTGAAAAATAAAGGAGACAAAGATATCATGCAAAGACGAGTCCCTTATGATTGTGCAAGCTCGATAAACCAAAACCAGAGCACTAATTTTTTGTGAAAACTAATATGTAGAGGAGGCAACATGGGATACCTGTGGAGTAGACACATGTTGGAATCTTCAACAAAATCTCAGTATGACATTGTGAACATTTTGGCCCTTGAATCTACCTCAGCATCAAATTTGGTCACACTGTTGTCGCTTGGTCAGAACTATGAGTTTGAGCAGTGAAACATTCATGAATTTTCAAATCAAAAACCGTTATCAGGGCTCGTAAATGCAATATCTTGGAGGTATATTTAACCAATTGTTGGCACTGAAAACAAGGAACATGACATTATTCGTGATAATCACAACTCATTGTGGAAATCATGATGAACGGGTAAGGCACTACAGAACTACCTAATGAGTGAGTAGCGCTCCAATTTTAAAAAATGATTGGATAGGTAAGCAAAGACAACAAGTCATGCCCACGAGTTCATGATTAAGGAGAATGGTGTGTCGCGTCAGTCTGGTCATGGGAGGGGAGGGATCGATCCTAAATGATAAATCATGAAGGGGTTCAAAACTTAAGTCATGAGCTAAAGGTTCTAAGTCCAAAAATCAAATCGAGGATCAAACATGAGATATGAATCAAAAGTTTATTTATCTAAGGGGACCTAACAAACATAACTTCAAAGGGATTAAAATTTAAAAAAAAAAATTAAAATCTAAGGCTTAAAAAAGGATTAAAACAAACTAAAAGACCCAAGGCAATTTAGTGTGATAATAGACTCTATCGGTGAAGATTAAACATGAATAACATGAAGGGATTTATCATAACTTGGATTGACTGGGAAGTGTGGAGGCACCCCCATAGGTGTAGTAGGAATATCTTGTTGCTCTTCTACAATCTTGTTGATCTACTTTTGTTGGATAGAAGGGTCTTAGGATGAGGCTACAGTGGTTGCGATTTCCTTCTCTTCTGACCATATTTTTAAGAGGATAAACTTTTTGATATGAGAGATTACCTTGCAGTATTTTTTTGTCGAGACAATAGTTGGAACTACCTATGGTATCATATAGGGATGACCCGCCAGAGTAACAATGATGCTATGGGGTTGAGACTCATAAAAAACATGATGCCTCCACATATATGGTTGTCCCAAAAAAACATCAAAGAATTCCAGTGGGGAAACATCACACAATACCTCATCCTTGAAGGGCTTGATGTCATATGAAAAGTGACATTGTTGGTTGACACCAAGATCTCATCCCTGGTGGATCCATTTGATGCTGTATGTTTGCGGGTGTGGTGTTGTCTGAAAATCCAGCTGCTTGATGACCTCTGCTGAGATGAGGTTCTTCTATATTCTGCTATCAACAATAAAATGAAGTGGGGTCCCCTTCACCCACATATTTGAATGGAAAAGGTGATCCCCCTCCTCAGGATCCACTGGTTCTTCTGGTTGGATTATTTCAGTCGCGACAGTAGCAGTGGGTTCTACATCAATTATCGACCTCCTTTTATTATTGTCTAAATTGAAGTCCAAGTTGGGGTCCGACTCTGTTTATTTGAGCTCGACCACCAATGACTATTTTGAGTGACATTCATCGGTGTTGTGCCAAGGGATTTTGTGGAAGTCGCACCACTTCCCAGTGTCCTTCTTCATCTTCATGTTGCTTTTCTTTTCCTACAACTTGGACTGGTTGCCTTTAGGTTGGTTGTTCTTTGAGTTAGGGATTCCTTTACCATACTTTGGTTGTTGTGAATATGCATACTTGAATTCACTTGAATTCTCTCTTGTTCTTTTGCTTAAATTTCTACTCGATTTTGACAACATATCTATAAGTGACTCTAAGGGATGAGATGTCCAGAAACTCCATTTCAGTTTGGATGTACCTGTATAGAGCCCCGTGGTATTTCAGAACTAGATGCCACTTAGATTCTTTGACACCCATCTTGGTTCACAATTTATAGAAGGTATTTGTGAACTCCAAGATTGTTTGGTCCCACTTTTGATGCAGTGTGGTCCATCTCATGTACTGATCATCATAGTTTCCCCTAGGGTAATATTTATCCTTGACTTCATCTAAAAAAAATTCAAGTGGGATCGACCCCAAATATTCCATACTCGTCATTGGAATTTTTTTCCTAGTAAGTTTCCAACCAATGTTTGATATGGAGGAGAGCCTTAAGGAGCGTAAAGGTGATCTTTTCTCCATCGAAAAAATTGTGAACAAAGAAATAACCTTCTAGAAAATTTAACCATTTTTCCAAAGCATCTGCATCGATATGACCTTCAAATATGTGAATATCGAAATTAAATTGTACCTTGAATGGAGTAGCATCTCCAAAGTGACTTCTTGACGAAGAAGTGCTAGATATTGTCAACAATCATTGAAGGATTTGGGGAGTGTTGATCGCCTATTCAGCTAGGGGGTCAACTCATGTGCCATGAAGTATGCATCACTAGATGCAAGTATGTTGAAGACAATATTGGTTCTACTTGGGCATTTGATGCTCTAGCACAAAATTTTGTAATCGAAATTTCTGCACCCCTGCGTGGGTTAATAATGTAATAAGTTTGCATGGATCATAGTTAGATCAGGTACCTTGGGATGTTTTCATTGGGAGATTTCTTTTCACCGAGGGTTTTTTATCCTCGGGTTTTCAACTGGGCTTTTCAGCCTGGTTGATTTCCCATGAGTTTTTCCCTCACACATGCAATAATTCCTCCAAAGTGATGAACGACGTTCTAATGGTCTCATCCTTTGGTAGCTATTTTTTAGGAATGATGTAAATGACCATGCTAGACATTTTAGAAAGTTTCGCGGAATTTCATCGAGTCTAGATAGTTTTTTTTTTAATTAATTAAAATTAATTAATTTTCCTAAGGTTGGAATTTTAATTATTTAATTAATTAATTGTTTTTGAGCAAATATTGTAAAAACTGGGTCTTTGGGATTTTTATAGGGGTATTTGTGCTCAAAATAAATGTAATATCACCCCCTACACCCATGGACCAAGTTTCAGCTCATTCGGACAAAAATTGCTATGCATTTGTCCACCCGGAGTCAAAGTCAGTCAAAACAACAATTTTAATTGCTAAGTCATTTTTGTAATTTTTGTAAAAAAGAGTTAATGGGTTAGTTTGAAGGTGGAAAGGAGCAATATTAGACTTTACCTAACCCTCCCAACCTTTTCCAACCTATTCTAACCCCTTCCCCACCTTCTACACTCAAAATTCATGGCCCCCTAGGGGGGTTGACGTTTTTCCTTGGTGGAGGTTGTTGTGACTTATTTGGGGCCCTCTCTCATAAGTTATGACTCTTTTTGTTCCCCACATCACCTCCTAGGATGATCCCACTCCTTTTTTCTCATTAATCCCCTTCCATTTCTTCATTTTCACCCTTTTTTTGCCCCCTCCAAGAGGAGTTACGCCCCCCTCTTCTAGAAACTCCACAAATGATTTTTTTTTAACTATTTGAGACCTCTCACCTTCCTTGGCATCAATCCCAAGGCCTCCCACACCTCTTTTCTTGATCCCAACACCTCCTACATTTTTCTACACCTTAGATCTAGCTTTCAAACCCTAGATGGTGTGCCCTAGCCTTGAGATCTACTCTTATGCTTGGTGGTGGACACTTGGCATTGATCCAAGAGAGGTAGGTTTTCCTCTCCAAGTATAAATAGATCCCTCTCCTCACTCCCAACTCACCATTCTTTGAGCTAGTGTTACTATACTGGAATTTCACTTCACTCCCACTCTCTTGCTCTTGCCATCTTGCCATCTCACTCATTGCTCTTGAGAGTCTTGGAGCAAGTATTTCTCTAACACTCTCATATTTGATTAATAAAGCTTTGGAGGATTTTGAAAACACCAAGAGTATTCTGGTTTCCTTCTTGCACATGAGGTGACTTTGTGTTCAAGTTTTTTTGTGTAGTTGTGAGTAGATCTTTGGTAAAGTATTTTACTAGAGTAGATTAGCAAAGAGTATTCTTGCTGGTTTATACTTGTTGGATAGCTAAGGGTTTGAAGTATTTCATATTATTAGTCTATTCAAGCTTGTTATCTATTTCCATGCTTCACTTCTTTCTTTGAGTTTTGCAGGTTGCTTCAGAGGGATTGTTGGGATAGCATCAAGAACGAGCCTACCCTCAAAACATTCTCACACTCCTAGCTTACTTAATCTCTTATTTTCTGCACACATTCCATTTATATTTCAGTTTTCTAACCCTCTTAGATAGGTAAAAAATATTTACTTTTACTTGGAGATTTCATGTGAAATTTTTCTGTGTAAAAACAGAAAATTTTCTTGACATTTGTGTGTGTTTTGCATCATTTCCAACAAGCTTTTGCTTGCTGGTTTTTGCAGGTTCTTACCAGAAACAAGGGGAAACGCTGTCCGAATTCGCCTTCAAGACTTCCCCAAGAACCTTCCTTGGTTGGGTAATGAATTTCTTACCTTTCCTTTTGTAAATTCATGTTTTCTTTTTCTATTTCATTGATTTTTCTTGTATCATTATAAACTAACATATATTGCCTACACCTTGGGAGAGTAACCCCCCAATATCGTTGGGCTAGACCAGTTTTTTTTTCTTTCAAGTTAATTTTCATTTATGTGTTGGCCCCTCTTGTCCACAAGACAAGATAAGATAGTGTGGCCTTTTCATAATAATAATCTTGTTTATTTGCTCACAACCCTCTTTGGCCAAAAATGGTAGGCTTGTCTCCACCTTGGCCATTGTAAGTGTTTTTCATTTTTTCAAGTTTTAATTTTGATAAGTTAATGTGCCTACACCTTGGGAGAGTAATCCCCAAAATCGTGAGGCTTAAGGGAAAACTTACATTTTGATGATCTATATGCTTAATGGTTTAAAATATTCTAGATAGTCATCACATCTAAGTTTCTTTTTTTCAAGTTATTTTACTTCATATGCTTATGCTCATCATGGTAAATGGTTTAATGGTTTAGAATCTATCTTAAGTGCCATAACTCATCATTTTCATAAGTCATTATTCTATTTACAATTTTAAGTACATGTGATCTAGTCATGGTTTAGGATCTTACTCATTGCTTTGTTAAGTTTTTATTTTTCAAGCACATCTATCATTTCAATGGTTAACATATGTGTGGATGAGTAATCTAAGATTTTAAAGTTTCACTTTCATCACTTGGAAAGTTGTTCTTGCCCTTTTCCTTTTTGCAAAGTTGAATATCTAAATGATGGATGGGAATCTATGGTGAATGTCTTTGTTTTATGAGTTTTTCATTCATAATATCTTAACTTCATGGGCTAAACATTCACATTCATAGCTTTATATTTTCAAGCAATTTTTTGTTATAAGTAACAAGTTGTCCTTGCTTTAATTTCACATTTCTCTTACAATTTTACTCATGGAATGGTGATGAATGAATGATATACTTCTTGCAGCTTTCCATTGAAGTTTATATGTGTTCATGGTTATCACTTTTACATCTTGCAAGCACATTCATAACAACAAATTCATTTTCGGTTTTGGGCTAAAAACTAAAATTTTAAGCACCTAAAACACTCCTAAAATCAACCAAACACACCTAAAGACTCGCCCGAGAGTCATAATAACATTTTAGACAACTTAGGTAGCTTTATTCATCCATCTCCACCATCTAAAACGGGTTTGAGGAAAACAATGGAGGGTAGTGGTTGGGGACCGTCCTGTGATCCTTAAGGGGATCCTTTCCGGGAAGTACTCTTACTGTCAGGGCTGAGATGAGAAGCTAGGGTGGGCCTCGTTGCCTTACTATCTTGAGCACCCAACAGTCATTTTGCCAAGGGAGGAGGAAGTTTAAAGCCCCAACATAGTTTAGGGGGAGGGAACTAAAATTTATCCAATTTTTAAGAAACTCCTTAATCATCTAGTTGCATAGAAAATCCTTGTGTGTGTGGGGATTTAGATGTATGTATAGGAACACACATTGATAATAATTTCATGCTTATAATCCTTATTGCAACATCACGGTTTATGTCTTTAATGTTTCATGTCTTTATGGGCATATGAGTTAAACATTGTTATATCTTTTGGTTTATTTGGTCTTGTGGTGTGATTCAAAAAGGGGTTGAGTATCCCACTTGGGGAGGCATCACCTTCTTGAGTCTTGAGTGCTTTTATGGTTTCCATTGAAAAGCAGTCCAATAGAGTAAGTGCTATTGGGCATGCTTGGCTCATGTGTTGATCTCACTTTGATTTTCATGTATTTTTGTATCTACTTGTAATCATTGTAACATCTTTGATTCTTTTGTAAGTAATTGTAATCTTTAGTTTGTGGGGTAGTTTAACTTATTTTACTTGTAAACATTTTGCAATTGAACACCCTCAAACTTAGTTGACCCCATTGCCCAACCTTAGGCACTAGTATTAGTTGACTTAGAGAAATGGTTGATTGACATATAGATAGACTTGCACTTTGCATTTGCTGCCTTAACATCTTAGGCTAGTTTTCCCCCTTAGCCTTTAACCAATTAAAACCAACTCCTAGAACATAAACGTTTAATCCAATTTAGTAACTAGGATCTACCCCCCTTGGCTTCCCTAGGAGTAAGCCTAGAAGGAAGAGGTTCCAGTCAAGGTGACAGTGTGGGCTGAGAACCTAGGCATTGTGCCTCCAAGGACACACTAAGTGAGTTGGACTTTGCTCACGTTTGCAAGTGTGTATTAGGATGGAAACAGAGAGAATTATCCAACATCTCGTTCCTCTGTTGCATGAGGGATTCCATGAGAAATCGCTTGATGGGATCTTCTACTCCCTCGTTTCTCTTCTCTTCCAACATGAGAGGCCACTTGGGTTGGAGAGATTTTTTTTCATCAAAAGAAACTAGCTTGAGACCCAACTCTCTATACCCTGACCTCGTCGGGGACATGCACTAAGAAACGAAAAAAGGAGTAGCCTAATATGATTCCACTGATTCAAATTAATTTGAGAATGAAATGAAGGAATACATACAAAAATGAAATATAAAGAGATATTTCAATAAACATAGAGATACAATAATGCAAGATTTTTATTAATGACAGAAATGTACAGAAACTGTAAAAATACAGAGTGAATGAACTCGTTAGAATGGTGGAAACTTATCTCTGAGAAGAGATGTGATGGATACGCTCATTCGAAAGAAGATGATGATGTTTACAATGAGGCTATAGAGGCATTTTTAACATAAAGATAATCCAAAAACCCTAACCCTAGAAGATGAAACTCCAAAAGGTTTGTGGTCCCCGATGGGGGTAGTTGGTATGTCAACTTCCCAAGGGTGTAAATTTTGCATGCAGTCTATGTTTGAGGCATGCGATAACTCATTTGAAATGTATATCCGAGGAATACACATTTTTCTATAACACTTTGGATAAAGCCTATAGTTGAATTGTGCTAGGCCCAAAAAAACGTTGTTTAGGGCCTCAAAATGACCCCAAAAGTTTAGGACCTAAAAAGATGTAGAAAAACTACCAAGGTGGAAACCCCTATTTTGAGCCAGTGGAATAGGTGGGTGGCCATCGATTTCTTCCTGGATCATATTTTTACGTCTTAGATTCTCCTAGGTTGTGGTTTCTTATCCAACGGTTCAAATGTTGGCCCTGTAAGTGACAGACATTTCTAACAAAAAAAAAATTAATTCAAAACTTTTTGGTTAGTGTTGTGATCCAAAAATCCTTAGATGTCAAATTGATTATTAAGAAGACACTAACATCTGACCAGATTTGGGAAATGAAGATTGTCTTGACTATTTGCAAAATAACATGTGAAAACACTTACTTATCCATAAACTTCATGAACTGATAATAACTTGTAGAAATAAGAATTCCAAAATAGAGAGAAATAGAGACAAAAAATAATGAGGATTATTACACAGTTTGATAATGGAGTTCACCAGACATCATTTCTATGTCTCTGGTTCCACTTCCAAACAATGAGACCGCTCTATTAATTCTCAAATGACTGATACAATGATGACTTACAATGAAAAATTTGAAGACACCCATCATTTATGCTGCTCAAACCTAGAAACATAGGTTACCACTAATTTCCTCTCGAAATTATGAGAAAAATGAGTGTAAACTTGACTATGTTCTGAACAGGTGCCCAAAAACCCCCTTTTGCACAAAAAATGAGACTATGGCTCTCATACATGACAAACAAAACTAATACATTCATCCAAAACACTTTAGCACATGACTAACATCACCATCATACTCTTGGAAAATTGAGAAAAATGAGTATAAACACTCTATACTTCTCTCAAAGAGTTACAAAGCCCAAAATCTCATGAGCATAAACTCTTGGCATGAAAATCGAGAAAAAACCACTCTTGGTATGAAAATTCACATAAAAATGAACCTGTTTTGGGTTATTGGCATGAAATCCTATGTTGTGAAAATGGTGTGAGCACTAGGTTTATATAGAAAAGTCGGGAGGGTCGAACACCACCTGACCCCCTATATGCTCGGGTGGAAATAAATTCAAACTTAAATACATATATTCCCACATTCCTTAACAAAATGCTTCGTTGGCACAATGGTTGAGGCATTGTTTAGAACTGTTGGTATGGGAAGAGGTTGCGGGGTCAAACCTGTAGACGTCACCCCCCATTTGGAATATGGTTACAACATATAGTTCAAATATATAAACTTCCATTAACTATACCAAGTTATACCCTTGGCACACCAGTTAGATTGACGTGTTAGCTACTGAGAGATTCGGGTTCGATCCAATGAACTCACAACCAATTTTGATGCCCCCTTAGTCAATATATGCCAATCGGAGAGTGTGACATGGAACTCTCTGGTTGGTCCACCTATTGTACAACCAACCTATCTATGTTAGCTTCCAACTCAACATCCAGTCACCTGCCACATGTCTACCATGTCGATGTACAGATTCCACATCATCACATGACTGTACTTGTAACATCATTGTATGGCCTTCCATGTGTCACCCTTTCAATGGTGCCACATGAACCATACAAATGACCATGTCATTGTACATATGACACGTGGAAACTTTTTACTGGTCCAACCGGGTGCCAAAAACTCCAAAAATGAGTTACATGTGTCAGTCTATCATGTTGCCATGTCATCATGCTAACATCATCATGATGTCACCCTGTTCCTTTTCAACTGTACGGATGGTCCACGTGTCATCCTGTGGTCTTGACACATGTCTTTCCCTGTTTGAATTTTTGCATGTTGGTTAAAATATTCAGAACATCATAACTTCTTCATGCAACGTTCGTTTGAGGAAATTCATGCACCATTGGAAATCTCTCGTCGAGAACTACACATTAAGTCATTTTCATTATAATTTGAGACGATGATTTTTTTAGCATTCTGGATCCTCCTAGATCACACCTCCCCACTAAATAACTTTTGGACCTCCAAAAGTATGGATTATTCATAAATGAAGTGAGGTTACTTCCATGTCACTTATCTAGTATCATCCACCCTTCATGCTTGTATAATGAGCACCTGACTCATCACAATAATAATGAATATTGAAACAACATTGTTGAGGAAGTTAACCATTCCCTTAAATTCGCAAACTCTACCATTCATTGTTGTAGCTAATAAACATACTCCACTTATTAGTAATAAAATGAAAAACAAAAATGAATATACATATGCGAAAGAGAATGAACCATCGAAATATTTCCCCTTCTTAATAGTAACAACATCAACCAAAGGATCTTCTTTACTTCCAACTATAGATTGTAAACTTGAATCCTGGATATTAGCATTAACTAACTTTTTCATGTTCCCTATAGTGACAACTGTCAAATTCATCTTCATCTGATGAGATCTCACAATGAACTCAATCCCATCCTTGAAAATATGAAACTTATTTTGTTCCTTGTAGAAAATGGCCTTCTTGTCATACAAGTATGGACTTCCCAAAACCATCCTGCAATTGTTAAGTGGAAAAACATCTAACTCTACCTCATCACTGAAACTGGATGTGATCTCAAACTGCAACTTGCACTGTTTAGTTACCTGTAACTAAGCATTATCACAAATCCAACTCAAAGGATACGATCTCGGATGAGGCCTAGTTTCCAATCTCAAATTCTTAACAACTTGCTCTGAAATAAGATTTAATTTTGATCCACTATCAACAAGTGTATCAATCTTAGTGTTCTTTGAGATAACTCGTAAATGAAACAATTCTTTTATTTTCCTTCCATCATGGATTACATTAGCCTTTGACGAAGATGTGAACTAGAACTAACAAAAAAAAATATACCTTTAACATTCATAGCTATAACTTTAGAATCGGATCCAAGATCCTGAACTATGGTTGTGGCCTTCTGTTTACCCTTGTCCTTGAACTTCTTTATTAGCCTCTCTAGATGCAACTTCCAACATGTTTCATCCTCCTGTACTTTCTTCTTGCAATGAGAACATGTAGGTTTCTCTTCTTCTTTCCCCTTCGACTACTTCTCGAAGTTATGTGGCTTTCCTTTGCCTTTACCACTAGTTCCCTTGGCCTTCTTTTGATCCTCGTACATTTCTTCCACCATGGCCTTCATTTCCATGAACATGGAAAATAATGCCTCTCCAATACCGAAAGGATTTAGATTAGAAGAATCCTTGTCTTTTGTTGAAGCCATTTCTTTCTTTTGAAATGCACGCCTGGAACCAATCTCAGGAATGTACTCTTCAATGATCGTTCACCAAGGTTGAGTTTTGGAACTCATAAGCATTCACTTGCATGTACATGTCAAACCAACTCTGATACCAATTTTATCCGAAAATCCTTAGATGTCAAATTAATTCTTAAGTAGACACTAACATCCGACTAGATTCAGGAAATGAAGATCGTCTTGACTATTTTCAAAATAACATGAGAAAACACTTACTTATCCATAAATTTCAACAACTGATAATAAATTGTGGAAATAAGAATGCCAAAATAGAGAGAAATAGAGACAATAAAAAACAAGTCTCATTACATAGTTTGATAACAGATTTCACCAAACATCATGGCTAAGTCTTTGAATATGCTTCCAAATAGTGAGATGGCTCTAATAATGCTCAAATGCTTGATACAATAATGCCTTACAATGGAAAATTCGAAGACACCCTTCAATTTCGTTGCTCAAACCCAGAAACAAAGGTTACCAGTGAATTCCTCTCCAAATTATGAGAAGAACGAGTATAGGTGCCCAAATTTTGAATAGGTTCCCAAAGACCCCCTTTTGCACACAAAATGAGACTTTGGATCTCATACACAACAAACAGAACTAAGACTTTCATACACAAAACCGACATCACCATCATACTCCTCTCAAAAAATTGAGAAACATGAGTATAAACACTCTATACTTCTCTTAAAGAGTGCCAAAGTGCAAAATCTCATGAGCATAAACTCTTGGCACACAAATCTAGACAAAACCACTCTTGGCACAAAAATTCACGTAAAAATGAACCCGTTATGGGTTTTTGGCACGAAATGTCGTGTTGTACAAATGGTGTGAGTGTTAGGCTTATATTGGATAAGTCGAGGGGTCGAACCCCACTCAAACCCTTAGATGCTCGGGTGGCAATAAATTCACACTTAAATACATATATTCCCACATGCCTTAACAAAGAGCATTGTTGGCACAATAACGAGGGCATTGTTTAGAACCATTGGTATGGGCGGAGGTTGTGAGGTCGAACCCGCAAACCTCACCCCCCATTTGGCATATGGTTACAACATATAGTTCAAATTATAGAAAATTCCATTAACTATACCAAGTGATACCCTTGGCACGCTAGTTAGATCGTTGTGTTATCTTCCGAGAGATCTGGGTTCGATCCATCGAACTCACAACCAATTTTGATGCCCCCTTAGCCAATATTGGCCAATCAGAGAGCATGGGAGTTGTTGGAACACGTATAATTTTGATCTTTTTTGAACTTTAGATTTTTTCCCTCTTACATTGTTAATTATGTTTGTGATTGGCTAAAGTTAAAAATTTGAATAATCACTTTGATTTGCCAGGTAAAAAATTCCATCAGACTTTTTTAATAATCTCTCTGTAAACATATCTATACAATCTCTTTGAATTTCAAAATTATTTTAATATTTACAATTAACAATTTTATTCAGTGAAGATCTTACAGACCTCTCCTTATTACAGGCAGGCTAATCTTATTTCCGTAAGGGTTATGGTTCCGCGAAAAGTTGCAATAAAACTCGATGGATCAGATTTCATAATCTAATGGAACGATAAATCAATTCAGAAGATGGATAAATGAAGAAATGGACCAAATATAGCAGGGAAGGGGCTAAATAAACAGAAAAGAGAGCACAAAATCTCCAGAGTGATAAGTCTCTGAAGTATCGGATCTCATGTCGCGTGTCCTCTGGATTTCAACGGTGAGGATTTACTTCAGAACTCCGGGATTCAAGAGTTATCTCTTCACACATCCAGCTTTCTTTCGAAGAGGTTATCCCCAAAGTGGAGGATATCCTACCGCGTGTCCTCTTGATTTCAATGACGGAGATTTACTTCGAAACTCCGAGCTTTGGGAGTTCTCTCTTCACACATCCAACTTTCTTCCGAAGTGGTTATCCCCGAAGTGGAGGATCTCTTGCCCCGTGTCCTCTTGATTTCAACGACAGAGATTTACTTCGAAACTCCGGGCTTCAGAAGTTCTCACTTCACACATCCAGCTTTCTTCCAAAGTGGTTATCCTCAAAGTGAGAGATCTAGCGTCGCGTGTCCTTTTGATTTCAACGACAAATATTTACTTCAGAACTCAGGGCTTCGGGCGTTTCGAGATGCTTAACATCACAAAACTCCCAAAGTGTTAAGTCCCCGAAGTGAGAGATCTGGCGCCGCGTGTAATTTTGATTTAGATGGCTAGGATTTACTTCGAGACTTCAGGCTTCGGGCATTCTAAAATGCATAACACCACAAACCTTCTGGGGTGTCAGATCTACCGACATGTGTCCACTTCGATCAATGGTCCAGATGAACTTTGAGCTTCAGAACTGCAAGAGTTCTCGCTTCACATATCCGTATTTCTTTCGAAATGGTTATCCGTCGAAGTGCAGGATCTCCTGTCGCGTGTCCTCTTGATTTCAATGGCAAGGATTTACTTCGAAACTCTAGACTTTGGGTGTTCCGAGGTGCAAATCTCTGAAATGCTAAGTCTCTAAAGTACAGGATCTCCTGCCACATGTCCTCTTTGATCAACGGCCCAGATTGGCTTCGGTTCTTCGGGAGTTCTTTACTCAACACTGCTTGCATCCTTCCAGAGTATGAAATAGCTGAATACATGGATCGTCTGACACATGTCCCCCACTCATATCAACAGACAAGAATTGCACGAAATTTGCTTTATCTTCTCTACATATGACCAAGAGCTGTGAACTTGGCTTAAATTTGGGTGCTTATCTCACTTTGCAAAGATTGATAGTCGGATTTTAATGGATCATGGAAATCATCGGTTGAGAGCGATTATGGGGGGAAAAGTTTCGCGGGGTTTAATTTTGAAAGGCGGTCTCACAATTTAAACCACGGTTTTATCTCGAGGGTACGTGGAATCACTAGGTGCATTGCGGGTCGAAAAGCAAGTTACTTCAAACCACCCCCTCGCGCCCTCGCAAAATAGAGAAATGTAAAGGGACGTTGGAGCAACACCTGTCATCCATGTCATGTACCATGTTCACCTTCTAGCCTATCACACCATCCAAATCATGTACCCCATTCACCTTCCAGCCTGTCACACCTTCCACATCAGTTACCCTGTTTACCTCACCACCTACACTTGTCCCCATGTCATCCTATTTGTGAGCATTTAATATTTCTTGTAATTGTTAGCCATCACATAATGAGCCAACATTGAGCTACCTATCACATTATCACTCCCCCCCATATTTTCGACTGATATTCTTTTTCCAGTAAACGCATCCGAAGAACAGATAGCAATGGAATCAGATGGTGAGGACAATAAACAAATTATTATGGTAGCCTCAATGGACATGTGTGCCCAATTCAAAGAGAAAAGGAAAACAAGTGCGTTTACGAGAAGATGAAGAGATAGATGAAAGAGCCATCTCAAACAATATCCACATGTTGTCGTTTCATTCGAATTACATTCTATTTTGGGGGGATATTGTATGAAGTCCAATGTTTTTTGAGTTGATACAAATTTTGTATAAATAGATAGATTTTAGATCTGAACGAGGAGGCTTCAAGCCCAATGTTGGTTGCTTCTTGCCAGATGTAATAGAGAAAACTCTCATTTTTTGGTATTAATACAAGTGCATACAAAGATTCTAATTTACGTTTAGTTTGAGTTGTGTGTTTCTCCTGTATTTTCATATCTTTGAACTTCCTTATGCAATTCCTTGATAAGTGATTGATTGCAATTTAGTATCACAACTACTGTAATCACATTATATCCGCAATTCATCAAGTAAGCAATTTTTCCTCTGTATTTACTATAAGTAAAGCATGGCCTACAAGCTATTTGAATTACTTCATTTCATATCTTGTTCAAGGGTGCACTCTCTACCTTTCTTCTATTGCAAACAAGGTGAGATTTATCTGCAATTTATGCCTTACTTTGTTTAACAATTTTGTAAGTTTCATTCACTCCATTTGATATTACAATTGTGACTCAGATAACGAAATACAACCTCTATATTGTCCTATTATTAATTTCATTTAAGGATCATTTCCTATTTAAGGAAAAAACACTCTTTAAAACATTCTCTTTAAACATTCTTGATGCCTGACATTATTCTTTGAGCCTTAGAATCAATCTCAGGAATAACAGGGGCTTCACCCTGTTGACCAAGATCTTATCACATCCATTCATAAAGTAAATATATTATAGGTATTGTGGGGGGATGTGGGGTTTCAATGGGTTTATAGGTATTTGGGAGTATAAAATGGGGTATCTAGTTAAAATAAGGTTTCTTTTATTGGAAATATGTATTGGGAGGGGGGGTTCAACAAAAGGGTTTTGGGAGATATTTATCAATATCTAGTGAAATTAGGGGTACTTTTTATATCCCATAAATGTAGGCACTATGTCACGGGTTCACTGAGTGAAGACCCCGTGTCGAGAGTGCCAAATGGAACTCTCAAGTTGGTTCACCTGTTGTACAATCAACCTACATGTGTTAGCTTCTAACCCAACATCCAGTCACCTACCACATGTTCACCACATCGGCGTACAAATGTCACATCATTATGTGACTATTACTATCACATCATTGTATGGATTACCACATGCCACCCTTTTAGTGGTGCCATGTGGATCATATGTATGTCCACGTCATCATATAGATGACACGTGACAACTTTTTCACTGGTCCAATTGGGTGCCAAAAATTCCAAAACTGAGTGACACGTATCAACCTCTTGTTTTTCCACATCATCATGCTAACTTCATCATGATGTCACCCATGCTCTTGACACGTGTCCTTCTCAGTTTGACTTTTTTTTTGTTGGTCAAAATCTTCAGAACATCATAACTTCTTCATACGACGTCCATTTGATGCGATTCACATGTTGTTGGAAAGCTCTCGTCGAGCTCTACACAATGAAGTCATTTTCATTGGCATTTGAGATGATCAATTTTTGAATGTTTTGGATCCTCCTAGATCATGTTGGATTATAAACTAGCGAAGGATGTTCCCACATTAGTCTCCTATAGGGAATAAATTTCTAATCATTCCGCTCACATGTTTACTTATTAAATCAATTGATAATTGTTTGTTTATCCTTTTTCTTCTTTCTCTTCTTTTTCCTTATGCCTCACACTCTGAACTATTCATTTTCTCACACTTCCCATCTAAATTGTTTCCTTTTTCTAATTAAGTCACTTACTGTTGCAATAATCCTTACAATAATCAAGACATTCCACTCTACAATCACTGCTTTGTTAATTTCAATCATTATTCTTTCGAATTGACATAAA